>OX419598.1:27570-587570 GCA_948473455.1 Teleiodes luculella
ATGCCTTATTAGAAAATATTATTATTATGCACTAAAGAAAGCTTTCAAGCCGTATCAGTGACGAAGGTACTGCCCCTTTTGTATTTCGTCGCCGAATCGACACAAGACAAGAAAAAAGCAGAAATATTTGTTGAGTTTACTATTGCCGATTCCAGGACGGGTGCGCCGTGTCGCGAATGGCGGGCGCGTCGTACGCGGAGTCGCGGCTGCGGCTGGTGCGCGTGCGCGCGCGGGACGCGGGCGAATACTCCTGCGCAGTGGGCGCGCGCTCCGCCACAGTGCGGCTCGAGGTAGAAGAGACAGGTACATAACAGTTACTGTTATCCTCAGGCATCAATTAAGTTAAGTCGAAAATGATAATTTGACTCTTCCCTTAAAATAAGTACAATAATGTGACCACTCTAAGAAAAATCGCGCATCGTTATTCTGATTCTGAGTGAAGCGGAGCGGAGCGGGTGGCGTGTTCAATTTCCTTCATATGATTTTTTTTTTCTGATTATAATAGCTTTCAATCAATCTAGTCGATTAGCCGACGTACCTATATAATTCTTCCCGAACTTTACACCTCTGCACAGACGTACTAACTAAATAAAGGCTGAACCATTAACATAAAAAGGAACAGGTGTTGTCTACAATAGATAGTGTCTAACTGTTTGTTTGTTCACAGAGAGCTATGAAGACATGGAAGCGATGCAGCGCGACCAGTCGCAAGGAGTGGGAGCGGCGCACGCGGCATCACCCACAGCTCTCGCCGCGATCACTCTGCTGCTGATACAACCAGTCGCGTTCTTACCATCTTACTGTCACTATCTTTAAACACCTTATGGGAACCAAATGAAAAAGTCTTTTGATATTAGACAGGACTAGAACTAAACTCTCTACGGTTTGCCGAGCTTAATGCCAAGATTGCATCTTTCATCTAGCTTGGGCCTGAAAGGGAAATGTATTAACCGGGCCGGGATTAGGGGTAGAGCAATCCGCTCCTCCGTAAGTCCGTTGAAGCTTGATTTGTCGTACTTTTTCGACTCAAAAAAGTCAAAAGTCAAAGTTTTTTATTCGAAGTAAGATTTTACAAATCACTTTTCGACGTCGAGGCGACTCAAGCATAGGTCAAAAAAAAAAACCGGGCCGGGGCAAGTGGAAACGTTAAACACGAGTGAACAACAATAAATACAGCGCCTTTCTAGGGGAATTCATGCAACTGTAGTGTAAGTGTGGTTCCCCATTGAAGTAATATAATATGTTTTGCTTAAAGTCAGTGGCTAAAGATTAGGCAAAGACAATTTTAGTGAAGAGACGTAGTTTTTTCATTATGTAAAACTAGCCTGTGATTACTGGCCCGAACAGCCAAGGATATCATCAGGTCCTGTCTAACATCAAAATTTAATCTTTTCCAAAAACCTGAAATTACATCTGTATATTTTGAATCTGTCTGTAAATATTGTAAATAGCGTATAATTTATTGATGTAAATAAAAACATTGAGCCGTGACGTTGGTTTCTGTTCGTCGTAAATCATGACGGAACGAGGCGATTCAGCGTATCGTGTCGTAGTAGTGTCGCTGTATCGCGGGTGGCTCGCTCTTCGCCGGATATAACGCGCCAGAATAAGAACGCTATTAGCGACGCGGGCGCACCACTATAGCGGGATTGTTTGTTTGGCGACGGGAATAGCGCGGCGCGTGCCTCCTCGCGCTTCCTCGAGCTCCGAATGATGGCTGGCACGAAGTATGTCAATTCGATCCAACTAAATTGGTTTCTAAAAATACTTCAAGAAATAACTTACAAACTCTTAAAGTATATGCGACATTCCTATATTTCGAGATCTCGTTTCAAAAGGTATAGCAACTTGGTTTCAGTTTTACTAAACTCGCTAAAAATAGTCTTATTCCCAAAAAATATTAACGAAATGACATTTTCTGTTGCGTTGAGCCGAGACCTGAATAAAAAAAGTTTTATTTTGGACAATATTCATATCGGAATATTTCACCGCAGATTTCCTGACTGATTTAGCCCATCCCAATTCTAATGTGATTCTACCTAAGATTAATAAAAATACAATTTGACCAAAAGTATTTTAATTCGGAAGTATGGATACATTGCCCTTGAGTTGAGAGCGCTTTTACATAGTAGCAGTTCTACATTTTCATAATATATTGTTTGAGTGACTCTAACGGTGACTGCATTCCATTGCCAGTAATAAAGTACAACACATAAAATTTATGAAATGTGGCCGTACAATTTATATTTTGTTTCTTTAATCTTTGCGCCATCTTTTAGTTTTTCAAGATACTTTTTATCTAGAGTGCTATCGTAAGAACAGAACAACTATGTATTACCACATTTTCAGACCAGCTGTTTCAGTGTTTCCACACTAGGTGGCTGAACCGCTGAAAATTATGATAACAAGCTTATTTTATTGAAACGTAATTGAGATTAAAATCTACAAACCGGAAATATTTATTATTCAATATACCTACTATAAAAAAAATGTTTTGTATTGATTACAAATTACAATGTATTCAAGGTAATTATTAAGTACACTTAGATCACTATACATTTTAGGTAAATGCCTATTATTTGGAGAGCAGGCCTACTTAGCTGCTTTTGATAACTGCCTTTAATAAAAAGATAATTAAAAAAATATATAAAACCGCTTTCAAGGTCCTAACCTACACTAAAAAGTTACAAATAAAATATAAATCTAGCTGAAGCATAGCAATTTAATATGGCTATTAATATTCCTTATTTACATAAATTGTAACATCATATAAACATGTGTAGAAATTGTTATACTCTTCACCTTGGAGTCGGTGCCAGTTGAGGCTAGCTATTTAATCGGAACAAAGTTCAGATCGTTGATTATAAAAAATTTAAAGAACGCGGTCAGAATACTAGGTACTGAGCCCACTTTAGATGACTGCTAGCAGTAGAAGTCTTTTGGTCGAAATGATGGTGATTAGCTGGCACCGACTCCAAGATAAAGTGTATGACAATTTCTACACATGTTTATATGATGTTACAATTTATGTAAATAAGGAATATTAATAGCCATATTAAATTGCTATGCTTTCAGCTAGATTTATATTTTATTTGTAACTTTTTAGTGTAGGTTAGGACCTTGAAGGCGGTTTTATATATTTTTTTAATTATCTTTTTATTTTACCCTTTTTAGTGGAAATTTACCATGACAAGTTAGGTACTCACAAAACTTTAATTTGTTTTGTTTGTTTAGTACATAAATGCAGATTTTCTCACTATGTTTCCTTGATAGTATTACGTTTGATTTTTAAATTCTAAATCATTGCTATACTTGATTGGACTTTAACCTAAGTTTTCCGAATGGCGAACAACTGACCAAACCACTACGATACCGACGACGACGACGCTCGCCCGTTGAGTCCACGGAAAAATTCTTAAGTTGTTATCTTCACTTGGGGTTTTCAAATCTTTAATCTATGACTAGTTTACAGAATATATGAACCAAAACCGCATATTTCTTGTTATTTCAATTATAACAAAAGCAACGCAATGAGTGTGCTGTTGTTTATTGAAGAGTTTTCGTTTTAATCATGAAGGAAGAAAAATTTTTACGCGGGTATTAAGCAACACTTCTGATAGTATACTGCTTAGTTTACGGATCAGGGATCGCAGTTGTTGCTATTGACTACCCCGGTAATAAGGTATGATGGACGCCGCCTTGTGGTTCCCGGCGACTTACCAAAAACAATTGCGCCTCGCTAGCGTAAGGGTTGTGGGATGTGATAATAAACAACCTAACATCCATCCATCCGTCCACTGCGCGTTTGCTTGCTTGCTTATATTTAAATAAAATTGACGAATGTATAGTTCCCGGCGCGTAACCTACAACCACTGTGAACCCCATTTCAATTGCCAAGCAGTGATGGAAACAAACAGCCTGAAACAGTCCCGCTGCTGAACTAAGGTTTCTTCAGGAGGCTTTTGGAAAAATCTTTACGGTTAGAAGGCGGGTTGTCGTTAGTTGTCCATTCTCACAGTAAGACACCCGCCAGAAGAGTTTGGTTGATGCTTATTTAAGCGGCTATAAATAATAACGAATTAAATAAACAATGCAATACAAATATACACAATAAATAATACAAAAAAAAGCTAAATAACACACTTGATTTTATTATGTTACACTCTAACTTTTGTATCGAATGGTAAAAGCTTTCAGGTTTCCCACCAAATTATGAAAAAAAAAAGAACTCTACATTACTGGCACGGTTTTGACTGTATTTTTATTTGTCTATCCTCATGCCTCTCTAGGTAGTTCGCTGCTCTCTAGGAAATAAAAGATATACCTAATATATGTATGGAAAAGCAAAAAGACAAAATACTAAATGCCCAAAGAAGTAAGCAATTCCCAATATTATTGCAAGTTGCAAGTTGATCACCATTGTATAATGAGAAGTTCGATAAATAAGTCATGTGATAAAATGTACGAAAATAATCGATAAATATACGTTACGCTTCATATCACATCACATCACTATTTTCAAATTCAGTAACCATTAAGTTTATTGTTTTTTACATGCCAAATAAAGACAAATAAATGTCGTACTTTATTGATATTTTGTTTTTAGTTGGGCATGTCATAACATGAATGTATCTATCTTTTTCTAACGTACCGTATTCAAAGATGTGTGAGAGAGTAAAAAGACAAACCCCGTCTCCCGCTTCCCCCTACCCTCCCACCCCTCTGAGCGACCGCATTGGTTTCGATACAAAATAGGCATGATTACTACTCCATATGGGCGGGCGCGTAAAATGTTTTCTTCGGGCGCGTAAAATGTTTTCTTCCTTCATGGTTTTAGTCTTCTACTCCGCCATCAGATATAATCCAAATTTATATGAAACCATTTTGTGTACATCTTCTATCTATAAAACAAAAAAATATTGAAATCGATTGATAAGAAGCCGAGATATTGCCAAAATAATTTACCGATCGGGTTAACGGCATCGTCAATTGAGGAGTGATTTCCTCATATCTTCAAATTTAATCATCCGATTTTAGCGAAATTTTTATGGGACCACCCTGCAAGTAAACCTGGTCGATTAAAAAAAGAGTTTTGAAAATCGGTTCACAATTGGCGGAGATATCTTATAACAAACACACAAAAAAAAAAACATACGCGTCGAATTGAGAACCTCCTCCTTTTTTGAAGTCGGTTAAAAATATAATATGCATGTATTATACATATAAACCTTTCTCTTAAATCACTCTATCTATTAAATAAAACCGCATCAAAATCCATTGCGTAGTTTTAAAGATTTAAGCATACATAGGGGCATAGGGACATAGGGACAGAGAAAGCGACTTTCTTTTATACTGTGATGATTCTGGATGAGTCCTTATACTATTGGAGGATATTTTAATATGGCGGGTTTTTCATGTTATTTTGACAGCTATAATACAGTTTATCACAGTGGTCATGCTAGGGGGGCAGGACAACTCAGGACGGACGTAGTAACAAAATGTTTTGTCACAAGCGTTGTAGTCAAAGACTTTGGTAGAAAAATTGGATTCATTGAATTGAAAAAATACATTTATTCACTTCACAATACAAAAACGATCATCGCAATGGTATAGTGACTTAAAATTATTATTAACTAAGTTTACAGATGAAATAAAAGCAAGTAATTTAGTAATATAATATAGTTTTAATCAAGAGAACTTATTAAACAGAAATTGCAAACGATCTAAGCAAGAAATATTTGAATTGCCGAGTTTATATACGGTCGATGACAGTTCGACGCGAGAGGGCGCTGCAGTCGTCAGTGCGTTTTGTTACGACAAGTTTATGTTCATCTCCAACATTTACAATATTCGTTATTAGTATTCTAGTAAATATATTTACAATATTTACATAATTACTTACACATATAGTTTAAATTTAATAAAATAATCAAGTACGTACCTATCATAATACACATTGGCCATATTAAGAAGCAAAGTGCCAGAAAAACCAATAGAAATCTATTTAAAGTAATTTTATTGCTGATTTTAATTTAATTTTGCGTAGTATAAATTTTACTTTAATATACATTTATAAAACTGCCATTTTACTGTTCCATTACAGTAGAAATACAGTTTGTAGGTATAAAATAGTCTTTCATCCAGAAGGCTACAAAATTTTTAGGTAAACAAGTTCTCTACCTGTACTTAATCATATCCCTTGAAGATTAAAACCTTGAAATTTTTCTATTTATACTCTAAGATTAAAACTAAGTCCAGTAGCGTAACTTCAAATTTAAGGAAAGAACAACAAGACCTCCCGTTACTTTCAATTGATATTAATAATAAATGTTGAAAGTCGAATAGTTCGACATTTTTAACATTAACAAAATTTCTTTTTGGGCAACGCCAATTGCTGATTTTTTTAACAATGATAACACAGTGATACGTTCCCTCCGGATGCCCATAGCAAGTTAGTTCCGTAACTGGTTGCGATAAAAGATTTGTTTTAAGAACGAATAAAATAAATTCATAATACTCCAAAGAGCAGCAGAGGGAAAAGAAAGAAAATCCTTTCAATATATGCAACCAGTTGCGGAACTTAGTTGCGGTGGCATCCTGAGGGGATTATGTTTTGTTCTCTTCAGTAATGTAAGTCGCGGTGATTTTCTCTACACAGTGGTGGTACTCCTGGGCGTGAATGTGAGCGGTATGCCCCCGAGCACGTTCTGCACGATGATGGATGTGGGGTCGACGCGCAGCTGTCTGGGCGCGCCCGGCGCCGGCCGCACCTCGTACTTCTTCATCAGCGCGGCCAGACCGCACAGCGACTGCATCTGCCCTAGCCGAGCACCTGCACACAATAAGGACATTGATAGCATGTGATTTTGAATTGACGGCCCCGTAGCCTAGTTGGTAGTACGTCTGCCTACTGAGCACAGGGTCGCGGGTTCGAATCCCGCCCAGGGCAAACATTCGTGTGATGAACACTTGTGTTTGCCCTGTGTCTGGATGTTGTATATTTATATATGTATGTATATCAGCTGTCTGACACCCATAGTACAGGCTCTGCCTAGTTTGGGGTCAGATGGCCGTGTGTGAGATGTCCCACAAAAAAAAAAAAAAAAAAAAAAAAAATTCCCGCGGGTATCGTAAGAGCCGATTTATGGAACATCAATGGAATGAGCAGCAGCGTTCAAATGTGTAGTCAAGAACAACTGATATCCCCGATCCATTTGCCAAGGATTATGGCAATTTCCATTAAAGGGAGAGGACTAACTCCAGCAGTAGATCTCAATCAATTTAATAGAATGTTTTCACATTTTGAAACTTTACATTTCCATTTTTGGAATCTTTTGGGGAATCCGAATTATTTCTTAAGACAAATCTCCTCCTGAAATTAATATAATAAGAAATTTCTAGAAAATAAGCGGAAGAGATTGGGACAAAATGCGAGATGAATTATTATAGGTACATACCAATACAAGCGCGAGGTCCCTCCCCAAACGGCAGGTACACGAACTTGTGTCGGCAGGAGGCCTCTTCAGGAGCGAACCGCTCGGGGCGGAACTCCTCAGGGTTGTCCCAGTACTGGGGGTCGTTGTGCAGCGCCTGGATGGGCACCATGACGCGCACGCCGGGGTCGAGGGTCACGCCGGTCTCGGGCAGCGTGTACTGCCGAGCCACGCGCCGCAGCAAGAAGCCCGATGACGGGAACATCCGCATGCCCTCCATAAACGCCCACTTCAAATACGTCATCTCTTTAATGCAATCGTACGTCAGCTCGCCACCGTGCTTTTTAAGTGCGCGGTCCACGTCAGCGTACACGCGTTTCTGGACTTCAGGGTAATATGCCAGCTGGTGCAGCGTGAAGCTGGTAGCGGATGAAGATGTTTCAAAACCAGCAGCAAAGAAAATAAACGCTTGCGCTGCCATCAACTCGTCGTCTAATTTAAGCTCTGCAAGCGCTGGTTTACCATCTGGACCGGTGGGTTTCTCCAATGATTCGACTACAACTTTCTCTTTGGAACGTAGCTCCAGCAACAAGTCAATAAAGTCGTTTCGGCCTGATGGTTTGTAGTTGCGTTGTTTGATGATATGCCGCACGAGTCCCAACACGTCATCTTCCAGCTCTTGTCCAAGATACTTCAAATTCTTGCAGATGCTCGGCAAAAGTGCCTTCGCGACGGCAGTGATAGCGCGTGGCACGGTCATTGTGAAAATACGAAGGCCGAGCTTACGGAATTCTGAATCTTCCTTGTTTAAAGAATCTGCGTCGAGCCCGAAGCCAACAGCTCCGATGAAGTCAGTTGTGAAGCGGCCCATGACGTCACGCGCATCAAGAACCTTTTCGCCTTCAGAAAGAGTTGTCTCGAGTACGGATTGCATACGCTGAGCGCGCTCAACTACTAATGGGAACATAGCGCGCAGTTTTCCGCTGCTGAAGGCAGGTGTCAGTCGCTGCCGGAGTAGTCGCCACAAGTCACCGTCTGCAAAGAATAAGTTTCGAAGCAGTGGCTCCGCTGTACCTTGCATAGGGGAGAGGCCACGAGGGTGGCAGAAGATAAAGTCGTTAACGATGACTTGTCGAGCGAGGTCAGGGTCGCGGATGACCAGCTCGGGGATGGCGCCACGGTAGTAGCCAACGAACCGCTCGCCGGGGTAGCGGCAGTAGGTGACGGCAGCGCAGTCAGTGACGCTGCGCCGGAGCAGCAGCCGCGGCGCGTCTGTTCCCAGGAACGGCACCGGCGTGTCGTGCCGGACGCCGCGCGCCGACCAGTAGCCGAACGTGCGCGTTCCGTACAGGTACATAGCTATTAAGATCGTCAATACCACAAGAATCCACATGTTGCTGATTGACTTTATTTGTAATCTATAAAAAGATTTTTACAAATTCAGATCTAGCTACTGAGAGCTAATTTACTCTGTCGCTCACTGAGGAACTCCGCTAAGCATTTCGCTTATTAATACTACTAGTCCTGCGATGAAGGGCTGCTTATCGCCGTAATTACCGTGATTTATCGTAATCTATACAATCTCACCTACATTTTATCGATACACATTGACACGGAACTTTTGGTTCTAGAAAACAAAACTATACTGATCTAATGATAAATTTGTGTTAGTAAAAATGCTATCGATGATTCATGGAAAGTAAGTAGCTGGTTAGAACTTTATTGATATAATGGTTTTATCTTAACGGTATCATACAAATATTACAGTGATTATGTGTGATTTACATAATCAAAAGCGGGGTCTTCTCAGCCTGAGTGAAGTTTTCAGTAACTTGGTGCACCTCTGCTTCACAGTTGTATAAAATAGTATCTGGAACTTAGCTTGGCACACTGTCGTACGGAAGGATCATAAAGAATAGTAGTCAGTTTTACAAACTGGCGGCGTGAGAGGGTGAAGTGCTACAGTGGATAACTTGATAACTTGGATCGCGGAGTTTTAATTTACGAGGACGCAAACTCGCTGCCAATTCCCACGACCCGAATTGGCTCCATCAAAGTTGTCGCATCGCGCGCAATAAGAGTTCCTGTTGAAAATCGTTGCCTCGCAGCCACGTTGCAGCGCTGCAGGTATCATTCCGTTATGGGAGTGCGCCAGCCTTTATGTGGCGCCATTTATTGCATTCAAATATAATGGAAGATTTCAAGAAGAAAGAAGTTTGTTCAATTCGAACTATCTGTTCATATTTATAGACGAATGAACTATTACTCGTATATTAAATTGGTGGCTAGATAGTTCTTTGGGATATTTGTTTTTGTCTTTGTGCTACATCATATTATGTAGGTGTTATTATGAATTTTTAGTGAATAGTTACTTATAAAACCCAGCTTCATGTCATTTTCTATACAACATTTGTTCTTTTGGCGTCGTCTCTATAATTGTAATGTGTGGTATATTACTTTTCTTATAAGACGTAAGTAATATGGTAATAAACTAATGAAGCAATGCACAAGGATAATTTATAGATGTGTACCGACTTTACTTAATTTCAGATCAATATATATATAATGGCGATGAAAACTGTAAACAAAGTCATCCATCAGCCTACAAAATAAATCAATCTAAATTATCCCTATATCTTGTTAGTTTTGACAAAAAAATAAATTTAAAATTAAAAAACCCCCGCCACAAAACCCATAAAAAGTAAAAAATAAGTATAGTAATTTTTTGTTGATCCTTTGATGCGACGACGGGGGACTGCTTAGTAAGAAAATAGCAACGAATGCAACAGACATCTGGCTGAATAGAAGGTAAACATCTGAGATACTAAGTGATTATTTTATTATTTCAACTGTTTAAGTCCCAATTTTACGTAAATTTTCACTTTCTCTTATTTAAACACTTAACCAATCCATCATTACCCAAGTTTCGTTGAGTGGCTATGAATAAACGACTCACATTTATATTTCATGCATTTAGTTGCTATTTTCTTACTTAGCAGTCCCCCGTCGCATTAAAGGATCAACAAAAAAAAATATACTTATTTTTTACTAGTTATGGGTTTTGTGGCGGGGGATTTTTAAATTTTTAATTTAATTTTGTTTGTAGATTTTTAAACTTAAACTTAACTATAATGAACGTATCTAAACGTGCCTAATAGAAACGATTAAACAACTGGAACGATACCATACCACACCGATACTGTCGGCGAACGAACATTGCCCACCTTACCGCTCCGTGAGCCCCCCCCTGCCCCGTCTCGTCCCGGCCCTCTAACAAACAAATGCTGTAATAGACTAAGTTAACCTATATACTTTGCTCGCAATCTTCCTATAAGAATATACGTTCTTACAAGACATCACTAATGTCCAATTGGATTCTAATATGTCCGTAATTCTTATAGGAACGATATAATATTGTATATAGGAAAGCATATAACGCTATTACATAGACAAACAAAGCAAAACCGATAAGATTATCTCAAGTACATGGCTCGCATAAGATGAGCAAACTGCTCACGCCAAATTTCGCCACCAGGCGGCGCCACAAGTGGGGGTAACCGAGCGTTACCTTTTAGAAGAGCCGTGCACTTTAAAGCCATTTTTCACCTTTAAATACTTATTTTACATCGTTTTGCTTTGTTATTTCTATCATATAATGCTGTCAGCTACATAAGAAAAATATTAAATGTATAATATTCGTAACAATAAAATTCAACATCTAAAATATACGACAGCAGCAAAACTCCTTCGAAAATAAAAATGTATGGAGAAAATAATAATGTAAATATACAAATTTCTTATTAGAGTAAATTATAATTATGTACTTTGATTTATTACTTCTTATGGGATTAAGTTTCGTTATGTTCCTATTTGTACTTTGAGGAAACCTATTAAAGGTATTTATTTTCGTTGTTTTTCCTTTTATTTACTTCTCTTAGTACATAAGATATGTTACTAGATATAAGATTTCATTTGTACGTTTTATTATTTAGTCTTAAGTTGAATTTCATGTTGTGTTCAAATTAATTTCTCTCTATTCGATTTCACAATTATTTACATGGTTTTCGTAATTACTCACATTTATTCTTATGTATAACCGCGATGTCTATCGCCATACACATTACTATTAAGATTGGTTTATAAATAAGTTACATAATAAACAAGTAAAATTTGGTACGTGCGTATGATACACTTCTGATACATAATCTTTCTAAATACAGTTTTAAATAGTTAGGATGTTAGAAATAAATAAGGCAATCTATTAAATTCCTGTTTTTAATGTTAAATGAAGAAAATAGCCAAACTGTGTAATGTAAATTTTTGTATATTTTTTGCCTTAATTTCACGATATTTCGTTAATTATTTCACTTGATGATTTTAAAATATGATTTCTATATTGTACAAGTTGTGTTCTTTCTAATAAACATGTGCAATATATTGTAAATACATGAATAAATGAGATATCCAATGGGAAAGGCAGTGCGCATAGTACAAATTACCGTTAGCTCGCGCTCAAACGGGCGGCTCAGACGCGGCTCTCTCATACGTCATGCTCGATCCTTCAAGGTAAATCTTGCCACGGCAAAATGTATCTTCAAGCAGAGGCAATAAGGAACAAGATAGCCTGAAAAGAAGAGAGCCGCGGAAACTCAATAGTAGCTGCACCCTGCACCCTGAACCAGTCGCCTGCCTTGCCCTGAGGACCTTGGAATCCATAATCCTGGTGTTTTTCTTCACGTCCCTTACCTATCCCTGGTAAAATTGGGTAATTGGTAATGTTCAGCGCGAAGGTAACGTAAAGCGTTATAAGGGCTAGTCGCCCGTTCCGACTGTCGCGAAATAAGTGTGTCTGTTCACAGGAGTCGTGGAAGCAGCTGTATCCGGCCAGCCAAGCTCGGATGGAGGCTTGACAAGCTGCAGATACGATCACGGAATATATACACTAGAGGAAGTATAATCCAGTCATTGATACTGTTACAATGAACCAACTGTATACAATATATCTGTATAAAGAGTTGGATTTCCAGCGGACTGAAAATGTTGCTCTGGCATAAAATCAAGGTTACTATAATAATCTTAATTATAATCTAATCATTGATACCGTTCCATTGAGTCCAAACACGATACTTCTACTCAAATTTAATGAGGAGTTGGGTATCTTGTAGGCTCCTGCATCAGGTCCAGAATATCAAGTTTGTTATATCTCAAGTATTATCTAATCATTAATACCGTTCCAATGAATCCAAACACGATACATCTGCTTTAATTTTATGAGGAGTTGGGTATCTTGGGTTCTGCATCAGATCCAGAATATTGAACATGTTCTTACAAAACTATTTAAGGGACAAAATACCACAGTTCAAATCGTTTACAGTGAAAGTTACTTAAATCCTTTCAACAACTAGAAAAGAGCTGATAATCTTCAAATGACTAAAGATATTTTCTTGGATCATAGCTAAGAACACTCTCGATTATAGCACCTTGCGAACAAAAAAAACTAGATCAAAATCGGTGCACCCGTTTAGGAGCTACGAAGCCACAGACAGACACACACACAGACAGACACACACACAGCCAGACACACACGCCAAACTTATAAAACCCCTCTTTTTGCGTCGGGGGTTAAAAAGAACATTGAGCGGCGATTGTTGCTGTCTGCATCCAATTAGTGTCAGTCAGTGTCAATTTGATGATAGTTTATCTGATGTCCTTCACAGACGGTAGAAAAGACAAACTGATAATGATAGCTGCCAGAAGCGATGAGCCGCGCGATAAGGACGCGGTTAAACTTAAACTTCAGGAAATGTTTTTGTTGGTACTATAATTATTATGAGAACTGAATCTGTTTGTTATATTGTCAAAAGAACTGAATAGATGTGGATATAAATATTATATTTTTATTATAATACAATACAATACAATCCAAAATACTTTATTGACACCAAAAAAATACAAAGTAACAACAGAGCGTAGAAGAACAGAGCGTTTCGTGTGTAACAAAATTGCGCTGTGTATGAGTTTCAATTTAACATCCATGCTCTTTTTCAAACTGAATAAAAGTTTTTTTACTTGTACTTATTGTTAGTGTGCAATCACGTACTCTTTATTCTGTGTATTTTTTCTTGTGAGTGCTGTTTTTGCCTGGTGCTACTAGTGCGGTCCTCTGCCGATAAGCTCGTTATGTCTGAGCTGTGCACAAACTCACCAGCTTATTGGACAACGGGTAAATCATGTTTCTTATCCTCTAGACTCTGCTCGATCGAGGTTTCGGCTAGTTGTATAAAATTGACGATAACTTATTTTTTTAAGGCTACGTTATTAAAAAATTATTTATCATAATAATGTTAAAATGAATCTGTTTACAGTATTATTTTATAGACTAGCTGTCTGCCCGCAGCTACGCCCGCGTTGTTTTTCGACTTTTCCGTGCACGCTTTCCCGTAGGAATGATATTATATTTTCCCGTGGTAAAAAGTATCGAAGATGTTGACTGGGGATATAAGGTAAGTAAAATTTAATTTAAATTGGTCCAGTAGTTTCGGAGATTAGCCCTTATAATGTACTCAGAAGTATATAAGTTACTACTTTCACTTACTTTTTTAATTATTCCAAAAAGTATTATTCATAATACTTTTAATTTACCGGGATAAAAAGTATCTAAGATGTTGACCGGGGATATAAGGTACCACCATACAAAATTTCATTTAATCCAGAAGTTTCGGAGATTATCCCGTACAAACAGACAAACCGACAAACAGAGAAACAAAAAAATTGAATAAAATCTAAATATGTTCTATATCACTTCTTATATCCCCTTGACTCGGTTTTAAAATGTTTTTTTTTCTATGTACAGATTTTCGACCTCCACAGTTTTATTATATAGATAGGTAGGTACTCGTTCGTAGTCAAATCAGCAATTCTAAAAGCCTTGGGTGGTATTATAACTATATTATAATAAATAAATAACACCGGATTGTTGGTTGGTCAGCTCAACGACCTTACAACATAAATGACACACAAAAAAAAATTGAATCACAGAATTGAATCAAGAGTTCCAAGGTGATTGAGACGCTGGACCTGCTACGACGTGCTACGACGTGCTACGCCGTAACCATTTTACTACGACATGTCGCGTCGTACTCGTACCAAGTGACGAATGGCAGACTTCCGAAAAATGGTTAAAAAAAAAACTTCAAATTGGTACCCTCTAAATTAATATAAATATAAATAAATAATGTTAAAAAAATAAAAATAAATAGCAAGAGAATAATACAAAAAGCGATCCTGTGGAGTTTCTTCGGCGGGTTCTTATCCACAGCAGCGCACACATGCCAGTTATGTTCAAACTGATATCGTATCGCCTCTTTTAGGTTGTTTGATCACTTTTTAATTGCTTAGATTGTAAGTACATTCGCTTGAGACGAGAGCCGGTCTTGATTTGAGCAGAGCTTTTTAACTTGTGAAGTGACGTCATTAAATGATAATGATAAATTAATAAAGTATTTTTTTTTAATTTTGACGTCATACAAATACTTATATTGTAGCGTAAAGTATGAGTCACTTATTATTACAATGTACCTGGAATCGATGATTTACGAGTTTATTTTCAAGTGGTCGGTTTGATTGTCGCGACTCGCGGCTAATAGTCGCGGCCCCGGGCGACACGCGGCCGGTGAACAGAGCGACCAGCGCGGTGTGGTTCGTCGCGGAACTAATTACTAGCCTGCTCTACGTAATAGGCCACGTTTGTTTTTTGCGATTATAAACGAGGATTTGCTCTAGATGACCTCTAGGAATTAAGGGAGGTGTTGCCGTCATCCCTACGGTTTGTGGATCACAGTTATTGTTGATACAGGAGACTATCGCTGCTCATTCTCTGGCTGGGTATATTATTTTAGTCTCATACGACCTCCACATGAAGGGCAGTCTTTTATCTAATACCTATCTATTTTTAATTATGTTGGATTGGAATAAAAAACTAAATCTGAAATAGTTAAACGTAAGCCCATGTCGTAGCGGGGCGGCCCGAATTGAGGCGAATAATAATAATAATAACGACGCCGGCGCCGATATCTTAAACGGTAATTTCATTGTTCGTATTCGGACTGAGACGAGTTAATTTATAGACAAAGCGAGAATTCTGCGAGTTGTGGAATAAATGTTAATTTATATTAATGTTGCGACGAAACGACCGCTCTCGATTATTCGAAGTGCGGCACTAAATGACTGCTTATAAATCTACTTACCTATACGAATAAGAATAAACTAAACCGTATAGCATTTTCATATAATTTATGTTCCAATGTATATAAATGGGTAATACAAAAAATATACATGAATTAATGTTGTTTCCTTTTACCACTTTTTCTTCCGTGTTATTTTTTAAAATACTTTAAGTTGTAACTATTATGATTTAAAACTGATTACTATGGTAATTGTTTTGTGTGATTGGTTTTAGCTTGTATTTTCAAAGTATTATTTATAGCTCTATCAATTTAATGGTTTGCTTACTTTTTTCTGTGAGTTAAATGTGTGATACCTACCGATTTATTAAGATCTAGGTACTCTGTCTGTACCACATTTACTACAAATAAATACTTTATTATTATTATTATATAGCCGTATTAAAAATACATATTATCTATTGCTAGTATCGTTTTTTGCATATCGTCAATATCACGAATTCGGGTTAGAAATAAGACCAAACTTATCCGTGTGCAATTTAATTGGGAACCAATTTCAATAAATTATAACATATCCCGTGGATCGGCAGTCGGTAAGGGAGACACCAGGGTTTGTGCTGAAGTAGCCGCTGTGGGCTGTGGGCACATTATTTAGAGCCTCCCATCAGAGTCGATGACCCGTGCAAATTGAGAAAGTAATTCACAAACCCGCAGATTATATAAAATCGGGAGCTCCCGAATTTGCTGGATTAATGTTAATTTATGAGGGAAATTTTCAATCTTCGGCTGGTGGCACCAACTCCAGGCTCATTATTCGCGCAAACAAAGCTAATCTCGTGAACTGTGGTCAAAAATATAAAATCAATGTTATATGTAAATCCGGCGCGAAACATTGAGTTAGGTGAATAATTTTATTCATCACGCTGGTAATGTTTATTTGTGTACCTGGTTCAAACCAAATTGTAAAACTGTTAATTATGAAATAACTGCATTGAACAATAAATTTTGTTCATAAAGAAGTAAAATTATTTTCATGCTATTATTTATAATACTTAAGTTAAATAGGTTAATTTTTAAATTTGGTAAATCGTATCAACCGTAAAAAAGAGCTTTCGAGCTCTCGAGTTTTTTGTGCCCGCGACCGCCGATTTCAATAACAAATGTTTGCGAGTTTGTAGGCCTACTCCGACGCGGCGGCATCGACACGGCCGTGTCGTTGTCAGGAGGAATTCCCTCTGAGGGACGAAGAGGAGCTGAAAGAGGGTCCAAAGAGGGTCATAGAAGAGCACCGAAGATAGCAGTGAGAGTGAAAACATAGACAATCTCATTGACCTCGCTGTTTTTTCTTACTCCATAGACGTAAACTTATTGTCAATCGTCAAAAAATATAAAAATATCGTATTAAAGCAATAATTGATGGAATGATTCAATTATTAGACAAACCATACTGCTCTATCCCTTGAAAGTGTATTATAAAGTATATTTATAATGTATTGTGTCCTAAGGAAGTGAGGAAGATTTTCCGCTGTTGTTTAATGCTACACGTGATAAAAAAGGAACCCTGCTGCCCATATCTGGCATAGTATCAGTATTTCATAAGCATGGGGCACCTTTCAGAATATTTAAGTACACATAATGAACTTTCTTTTTCAAGTCCGGTGAAGCTTGAATGTTCGTACCATTTCGACACAAGACCTTAGGTCAATAAAAAAAAAAGTACTTTCTTTTTAAATAACTCCTAACTTTTTAGAAATCAGATATTAAAGTAGGTAAATTTTGTGTGTAGGTTAGGTAGGTACCAGTTATGTTTTTTTAAACAGAATCTGACCTTAACCGACCAAGGGAATAAATTCAATTTTTTATACACGTAAAATCAAGGTATATGATTGCCTTTCGCAATTTCGCAAGTTCGCAAAAGGGCAGATTCTCAAAAAGACAGATTCTCATAAGGACAGATGCTCATAAAGACGGAAATATCTGTATATAGCCTGACCAAAGAAATAAGAAACCTCGCCATATTGCGGAATTTCAATGGAACTAATATAATAATAGAAATTGTTGCCATAAACATAAAAATATACACGTGGCGCCCCCCGAGTAGCTTTCTTATTTCTTGGGTCAGGCTTTGCCTACCTTTACATACTAAATCAGATTAAGAACAAAACAAGAACAAGTGTAATGTTGAATAGTATATAGCATGCGATGTTATTAGTGTCAAATATTTTCAGGGCTGATAGTACAAGTCCTCAGCTACACGTAACCAAAAAATGGGGTCCTGTTTGTACGTTAGTTTTCGAGTAACAACTCGGTTTCCTAATAAAAAAAACATCATCCTCTGAAATACTACATTCACATCGTTTACACAGATTACTCTATTAGTACCTGATCGTATAGCACACTTGCGTGTAAAACCATTTACCCATGTGTGTGCACAAACATGCACAGTGTTTGTTTATGTTCCGCGGACAGAGTACAGACCATCCACCGAAGTTGCCCCCTGCCTGCCATAGTGCCACTCTGTGCCACATGACGGGCAGGGGTCATCTCACTAAGTTTTATCACTGCATCTACTTAATATAATAGCTATTTATCAGGTCATAAAATCAACGTTTTGAATAGTAAACACTGCGCCATGCTTGACGACAGTGACTGACTGTCAGATATGGCAAATCTAGTCGACGGACGATAGTCAGTCATGTCAAATCTTGTTTTTTTTATTATGTTGCCATACCCATTGTGCAGAATAGACCTTAAAAACCTTATTTACATTTTAAGATTTAATAAGACTACAAAGAAAATTTAATTACACGTGGTATTATAGCTAAGAATACATACTGTCGATCATTATTAACAGCGCATACGAAGAATATGTAGTTGTATTGAAATGTATGTGTCCCCATCGAGGGACTCGTTCCTACCCTGAAATACGGGTGAATAGGCCTTAATCTACCAAACAGGCCCAGTGGGCCCAGTGCATTGCTCGTCTAACATGCAAACATCTCTGCATTGAAATAGGTACTAAAAAGCGTTGGATCCTAAAGTAAAACTTAATGGATTTTATTTATTTTAAACCGATAAATAATTTTAATACTTAACTAACATTACCGATCGTTCAAGTATTATTCGTAACGTAACACGCGTTTTTATTTGCTTTCTATTAATTCTATCTACCTGGCAACACATCGTATTGCGGGAGCAGAAGTTTATTTACTTTTACGTATTTACTGTGGAGTTTGCATTGTTGGAAATGCAACTCCTTTGTATTAGAACTGGCTGTTGTTCCGTTTATTTGGAAAAAATAATGTGACGTTGGAAAAATCAAAGAGAAAAAATAATTAATGGAAAAATAATAAATTTTACAGATTAAAAACGTCGTCGTCATTTTACAATCGCTATTTTATTTTATAGCTATTTTCGCTATTAAAAATTCCTCGCGTCAACCGCGAAAAACGTCACCGATGTTCGATCCGTTCACGTAATCAACGGGGCCACCTAGCTGCGGCACCCGCGTGAGGAGCTGCCGGAGCTGCTCGCCGCCGTGCCAGTCAGGCTGCGCCGCCGCTGGCTGTACTACCAGCACGATGGAGCACCAGCGCACTACACGCGGCAAGTCCGCGCACCACACTGGACGAGCAGTACCAGGGCCGGTGGATCGGGCGCGGGGCTGTCATTGCCTGGCCACCCCGGTCACCGGACCTGACGCCATTGGACTAGGCTTCCATGTCTGGGGTCGTGCTAAAGATTTGGTTTATGGACAAGACGGCCACACCATTTCCAGTGCAGAACAATTACGTGCGCGAACAGTGAGTGTGATTTAAGTTAAGAGTTCAAGTAAGTGCTTACCTACCTATGTTTCATTACGAATAAATGAATTAAATTATGCAAATTTATGTTTTTTAATGCCAATTTGAATTCGCCATCCAACCCGTTAGAGCTGTCTTGTAATAATAACAACAACTGCAATCCCCGATTCCCTGATGACCTGCTAAGCGATATAGCAATACTTTGCTACAAGAGAGGCATTACCATTGGTTCAGCAGTGGGCCTAAGTGTAGTAGTAGTAATAATAGTAAGGGATATGTAAAGGTTGTAATGGATGATAGGTTTAGCAAAGAATTGCATAGTAGCCGCGCCCGGCTCCGTCCCGTCGTCGTCGGTTGCGTTCCGAATGCGTTAGTGTGCGTGCAAACACTCACACTAATAATTTTGTTCAATGCGTTTACGTACTTGAAGTAGTGTGAGTGATCATCTACAGTATGATGTTTTTAAGTTGACTTTTTCGGTTATTTTTTTTGTTAGAAAAGTAAACTTTCAAACTAGCGTGTAGATTTTCGAAATATTTTTTGTAAGTGATCCATGTAATATGTATATCCAGCCCTGAAATTATATGACACTAATTACAACAGCACCTTATATAATATTATACCAGTTATAATTTTAACAAGTAAATAGATACAACAACAATAATCTTGTACAAAAAGACCGCCCTGTTTCAGTGTTAAGATTAGTATTTTAAATGAGATTATATGTATAGTAAAGTAACAGATTTTTTTCTATTTCTCATGATACGAATATTATCTAATAGATTATCTATTCAATATAATTACCACCACCAGACACCACATAAAACGTTGCTTTATGCGATGTACATGTCTTTTGAAAGTACTTCGATAAAAGTTTAACTTTTTTAAATAAAATCTGAAAAAAAAAGGATAGTATCAGATTAGATTGATGAGCAGACAAACTAAGCATGTCTGTTTACCATAATCACTGTACATACAAAATTTAAGAGCGAGGCACTTGTCCGTGGAGTAATCACCACCTCTCTCTGTCCATAGCCAGCTTCTTGACTTCCTGGTACGACATAACCTCAACTTTTTCCTTTACTTCATCTAAAAATGAACGTCTTAATCTTCTACGTCCTCTCCTGCCTGAAAATCATCTCTAAAGCTGCAAAGAGCGCAGATTTACCTCAATTCAATACTATTTCTTCCTGGCGCTTTTTTATTGTTGAAATATTTAACAAATAAATATTTAAATGTTATAAATAAATGTCATAAACATCATTTGACAGACAAGAGGCTGAAAAGAGTTCCACTATTCCTCTTTTAATATGGGAGAACCTCCGCCACAGATGATTAAAATCAGGGATCCTTTCAACAATTAGTGAAAGCCAGATCATGATTACACTTGAAATCTTGTTTAGTTTATTAAACAACTAGCTTTTTTAATTAATGCAGATTAGGCACATACTTTGGTTCAAATAACAGCGAATGACAGTTTATAATTATTAATATAAAAGAATAATTAAAAAAATGGTTTCAGTTTAATTTTGAATATGATGGACCCAATTCCAGAGCGGCCGTTAAAATGTCTAATTTTAATTAGGTGTCGCTAAACCACTTTGCAATTCTACGCAAACTGTCAAATTCAACTGACATTGCTAATTTTAATCTGACGTTCCTTATTTTAGGCAACCATAGACAATTAATTCAACTTAGCTTTAGTTGGCCAAACGCAATATGCATGCCATTTTTACGCGAAATATTCAAGTTCATGTTATGTTGAACACTTTGGATTTTGCAGCGTTCAAAAAGGGAGAGAATCGCGATGCGTGGGTTCAGTATGACTTGACCTGCTCTTGACTGTACTATTCCTGCTTATTTACTATATTTCAAGATGTACAGGAACCAGCACACGCGGCTGGACATTTGCTCAGTAATATTCGCCTTTACTGTTACCTACGTAATAACGGAGTTCCTAAGTTCAAAGTGTTCACCTACACGTGTTACTGTACTTCTACTTATTATGAATTGACACAAATAAAAACTTCCTTAAGGATTTTTTTACAAATTCTGATAATTTTTATTAATAAACATGATTAGGTTGTATGGCAAGGACAATTTGCCTTTCTCATAAAAATAACATCAAAAAACAACAACTTGAACTCAACTTAGACAATTTAGCAAGTCGCTTAAACCCCGTTAAATTTAGTTGGCCTGGCTCCGTAGAATAGCACTTGTGGATATAACCAACTTAAACTCGTTAAATTTTAGACATTTTAATTTTAAGTTATTTAGACGGTGGACGCGTGGAATTGAGACCATTGATACAATCTTCTTGTTGTCGTCGGGAGATACTTTCTTACGATATATTCCCAAATTAAACAGAACCATGTGTCTAAAACATAGATACGCAATTGACTCAAACTCTGAGTGTGTCTCTGCAGTCCTCTGAAATCTCCTGTCAGTGGCTGACAGGAGATTTGAGAGGGGGAGGACAAGGCCATGGACTAGTTTTTATATTTTTATATTTTTGAACCGGAAATCGACTGACAGAAGTTTGATGGAATTTATTCGATAATTCAGGCAAATTTTACAATAATACCTTTACTTTTTTAAACTTATATAAAACTTTGAACGGTACATTGACTTTTATGTCATTAATAAAATATTTGTCGCAACATTTAAGTCCATAATAATAATAATAATAATAATAATAATAATTGTTACACAAAAGTTTAATAATAATTATAATCAAAAATAATCACAATATGAGAAGTTCATACTAAAAATAACAACAACAACTGAAAATAATGAAGCATTTCTAATGTCTTTGCTCAAAGCCTAAAGCGTTTGGAACTATATGAAATAATTTATTCATTTAACCTTTAACTATGGACGCGCGGTCTCACAGGCCGCTCCCGTTTGCAAAAATCGTGTTTATCCCACTTCCCTGCACTTCCCGCCTCCAAAGCGCTCAGTAGCTTCGGTTTTAGTGGCGAAACATCTACAGAGGATGGAAGTTGCGTCGCTAGCTGCAAATTCGGTAAGTTATTCCATTTTGAATTTCGATCGCGGTCCATCAGACCGCGTGTCCATGTTTCACCTATATTAGGTTTGTATACGTTCGTTTTTTTTTTTGAGATTGTTTGTAATTATAATGTCAAAAAAAATGTTCCAAGTTGGTACTTCTGCTTTAAAACTGACTTCAGAGTCGATAGCGTCATCACAACAGCATGCAGAGGTGCTTTCAAGTCGAATTTGGCAAAGGGATTGAATATGACACTGAAACGAGTTTTACGGGCAGACTTGCTTCTAGAAGATCCCCCTGCTATCGAAATTAAATCTATAAAGCGAAAGACCTGCCGAATATGTCCACCTAAACTAAAAAGGAAGACAAACTACTCTTGTGTCGGTTGTAGCCATGGTCTTCAGTGTTCGAAGCCCTTGTGCAAGGAATGCCAATAATTTCATTGATGTTGTACCCTTGTCAAAATTTTTAAATTTTAAGTTCAGAAGCAGATTTTTCGTTTTTTATGTTTGGTATAGTTTATATTTAGAGATTATTGCTTAGAATTTTCGAAGAAGTCATTTTTATTTAAGTTGTAGTACCTTTTTTGATCTCAAGCAAATTTAAGACAAAAAAGTGCCTAAAATGTTATTTGCATAGATAAAGATAGAAAATAAATAAATAAAAGTTAGATACTTATATATTCTTTTAATTCATTGTCCCTTTAGTAAGTTAAAAATATAAATTACGAGAAATAAACAGTTTTTTAAAAACAATAACCTAAAACTAATAGCGGTCCGTGAGACCTCACGTCCATGAAAGTGTTACCATATTTTCACGTCCATAGTTAAAGGTACCATTATTGTACATAAAAAAGAATAGGACACAACAGGTACCGCAGTTTATATCCAAGGAAATGTGTTACAGCAGACCAAGGAAGCAAGAGAGAAGTAAACACAGAAAAGCGAAACAGATGTGCACAATATACTCGTATACGGCTTAAAATAACTGTTTGATAGTTTTATACAAGGACGACGTTAAAATTGTAATTGATTTGATACGTATTGTTTGTTTGCCTGTGAAAGAAAGACTGTGTAAAACCTTAGTTTAAATATATTTATATCACTAATTTAAAATGACAATGTATATTTGTTTCGTATAGCTTTGTTATTGTAATTAAAGTACGAGTATTAATAAATCACTCTCGTTAGTTTTATTTCATAAAGTCTACGAAGGGTATTTTCGAACTGTAATGAAAAAAAAAAATTTTTTTAATAGAATTCTCGAGACAGTTTATAAAGTAGGTAAAAATAGGCCAGGCCTTTTTCTTACGGATATATCTTTCAGAAAAATCATACTAAATAATATATATATATATTATTATAAAGTGGAAAGATTCGTATTTGTGTGTGTGTGTGTGCTTGCGTGTGTGTGTGTGCGTGTATGCTTGTAATGTATAAACTCAAAAACTACTGAACCGATTTCGAAAATTCTTTCACCATTGGAAAGCTACATTCACCCTTAGTAACATAGGCTACCTTTTACCCCGGGAAAATGCCTCATTTCCACGGAAAAGATGTAAATGCGAGCGGAGCCGCGGCGGAAAGCTAGTTCATTAATAATGATTAAGATCTTTAAGAGAAGTCACGTATATTCAGTTTAAATAGTTTCGAGTAAAATATTGCACGAAACCTAAATATTTTATGAGATATTAACATTTATAATGTCGTTAGTGGCACGGATTATGGCAGTTTTTAAGACTCATTTTCCTGCGGTCACGCTGCACATAATACTGGATTTTTTTATACAATATTCATTTTATACGTTAAATATATCCTCTATTTTCAAAAACAGTCATCACTTTTAAGTATTATTCATTTTTAAATTAAGTAGACTTATCTCTCGACACGGCTTATAGTGACAGTTTCGAAATCAGCTAAAATTTGCTAGGCCTTTTTCTTACAGATATATCTTCAAAACTACTTCATGAATTAGATCAAAATTTTAAAGAGATGTCACGTATATTTTTAAGTTTTAGTATCAAGTACAATATTACTTCAGACTTGAATAATTTTAAAGATATTAACATTATATGTCGATGGTGACACGGATTATAGTAGTTTGGTAGACTCGTTTTCCTTCGATCACGGTGCCAAAACTACAAAACTTTTAGATACAATTTTTGTTTACCACGTAAAATATATCCCGTATTTTTAATATCAGTCATTAGTTTTAGTATTATTCAAGTTTTTCAATGAAGGAGATGAATCTATCGACACAGCTTGTGAAGTCTGCAGAGACAGAGGTTGAAATTTGCGAGACCTTTTTTCTAACGGATATTATGAGAAGACGGCTTTATAAAAAGATCTTTTTTTTTGTAAACATGTGTCATATATCCTGTAGTTTTAGTATCAGTCATCAGTTTAAGGTAATATTATATATTTGAAGAGAAATCGGTCCCGACGACAAAGCCACGGCACCAATTTTGGTGCCGTGGGTTTGTCGTCCATTTTTTTTTAATTTAACTTCAAAATCAATTTGTCGATCGTGACATGAGACTTCAGAGGGGCAAAATTTGGGCGCGAAACAGAAAGAAGACCACCGGAAACCTCCTGAAATGTCGTTAAATAAGGACAGAAAAATGTATGACGTCAATATATCTCTGAAAGGTATAGTTTTTAAAACATTAAATCTCCACAGATTATCGAATCAACTGCTATAACTTTTACACAACCACCCATCAACATATGACTAGAAGCAATGTTTCAGTGTAATAGTGTTATTGTGTCATTTTATATCGTCATGTCTTTTAGTGCATACTCCTTAGCAATGTTCGCTTTGGTCAGAGGGTGCGTGTCAAAGTTTATTTCAGAAAATGACATTGGCATGTTTACAAAAAAGAAACCTCAGTAGACCTCTTGAAATCCTCAATGAGCCTCTTGAAATCCTCAATGGCCCTCAGTTACCTCACAACTGGACCTCTCCCTCCGACAAACCTCTTGACAACGACACGGCCGTGTCGATGAACGCCTCGGAGTAGGCCTATTGTAACGTGAATGCAAAATTATACGAATGCATACAATTCTCTACATACCTTGATATATTTACCCTGACTGAAAAACTTATCGATAGGTATGTATTGAAATGTATTTCTTCGTATATTTTTGTATTCAGTAACGTTACAAGCAAGTTGTATATCATCCAGGTCGCAATCATTTGCTGTTGAAATCGGCGGTCGCGGGCACATTGTCAACAATCAGTCATTCAACCATCACTTGATCGTGAAGCGCCGCTCGGAGGCAAACTTCCCAAATGACGTCACGACATGATGACACGATTGACACGGCGCCCGCGCCGCTATTTGCTCGCTGCTCCCGACTCCCGATCAGTGCTCAGTGAATGTGCGTCGATCGCTGCACTAATGAAGCGATATCGGCCGTAATTTGCTGCTTTTGTCACTTGAATTGGCATGTTGTTGTGTTTCCAAAGCGATCGGCATCTATTCAAAAGAAAGTCGCATAGCTAAATGAGCGTCTCGAGCCCCGGAGTCAGTGTCCTCGGCAACAAAAGAGGCCGTAACTCACTCCACGTCTCCTATCTTAAACAATTTGTAGAGGGCCGCGTCTCACTCTTTAAAATTATCATTTTGATTCCGTTGCATTGTTCGCGGCAAGCGAGGAGTAGCCGCAGGAGATTCAGCGCGAGACAAAATGTGGAGAGGCGTTGTTTGTGGCGAGACATCATACTTTTAATATAAGACGGTAAAGGATGATTCATACAGGCGCCGTCGTCAGGAGATCGCGAGGCTACAAGAACACACCTTGCGTAGTACCACAGTATAATAAAGAGTACTGTAGTACTTTACGTGGAGAGACAAGAAGTTGGATTTTTAGACCCAGATTATACTTCTGAACTGATAAGAATATTTGGTAAAGCTTTGCATAACACTATGGATTTGGCAAATTAGGAGAAAGCGAGTAGGCGAGTTTTTAATAAATCATAGCTATGTATGTGGTTACCTAAAAACTAATATTTTTTAATTATTTTCAATCAATTAAAACCTGCGTTAAATGAAAAAGAGAATACATTTTGTATGTGATATTGTAAGCCGGGGTCGGTCGGGCGATTACCAGTGAGTTAGCGCGCTCCGCAACGCGTAACAACAGCGGAATGAGGATAAAACAATTTCGCTGCCGAAATTCATCCGCGGACTTTCATCACGACCAGATTGAATTAAGTTTTTTGATGAAATTAAAGTATGCGGCCATACAACCGCGCGCCGGGCAGGCGAGCCCGGGTTTTTGGGAGAGCGCCCGGCCGGATTGCAGCGAATGAATTGTGTTGGAAACCGGTGTCCAATAACCTTAAAAATATGGTTGCCCAACAGGGAATATTCCTAATCTCAATTTAAAAAAAGTTCAGTAGTATCTATCGGCTGCTTCACGTGTAAAATTAGCTTAACTAACTTTATAAAAATATAATTTAGTTCAATACAAACATTACAAAGCTGCTAAATCGTCACCTATCATACTCCTACGGCAACGAGCGAAGGTGGCTAATAGTCGCGCTGAATATGTAAAGCAATGTTGATTATGATGAGCAAACAATGAGAGCATAATGTGGGCTATGAAGTGAGCGAGTGGCGATAGACGCCGCTCATCGGCTGTGAATATCCGATGAGGCCCAACGAGTCATTCGTATGCATGGAATATCCGCGTAATTTGCGAGATCATTGCGCGGATCAAGGTGAGATTTAAAAAGGCGCTGGAATTACCGGGAGGAAGAAAAATTTGCTATCCGCCCCTCCAGGGTGCGTTTCCACGGAAACAAAGAAGTTACTTAGAGAATTAGCCATAAAACTGACAGCAGCGCCGCGTGAAGGCAATAGTGTGAAAGTGCTTGACCCTGAATTAAAGTGAACCAAGTTGGCCCAATACGAAGTGGTCAGCCGTCACACAAATTTTGAATTTATTCACAAGTATGTGCGTGCTTCGTGAGGGTAGAAATTTTCATTTTATATGAATAACAAATAAAATAAATCTTTATTATGTTAGTTCGTGGTTACCTTCTGCAGCCCCAATTTCATTGATGCTGAAATGGTATTTAATGTAATTTAATATTATATTTTCTTTAGCAAACCCACCAGAGTTCTAAATGATGAATATAGGCATAGAGGTTGTCTGAAGTATGGTTTTTGTATTTAATTGTAGGACCTGACCGCCTTGTCTGGTAATGGAAACGCGACCTCGCCCCCCCCCCCCCTCCCTCCGCACACCCCCTCAGTTCTCTAATGCTAATACCTGGAGTAGGAGCGCTCTACATCCCAGATCACTAATTTACAGCGGGATCCGCGCCCCGATTCCCGACAATGTAGTTTAATGCTCGCTTCCCACCTGACGATCGATTGAAACTCACCCTGAGAGACGCAATGAATACCTATGAAGAGTACTATGTGATTTAGTGATTGAGAAAATCTATAAATGCTAAGTTTGTGTATACTACTTTTCAACGATTATACACACATTTTGATGTTGAATACAAAAAAAGCTTATTAGGTAGGTATTCTTTTTTAATATAAAAAATCGAAAATCTATATAGCACCATCTGATTTATAACTTTATTGAATACACTTTCGTTCCAATTCTGCGTTTAAAAACAAACGCGATCTATAGTTCTCGAGGGCAAAACTGTCTCTCTAAATCTGTACGTACACCCTGTTTTGAAGGAACACTTTGGAAGCATAATCTGGATTTAATTAGATTGCCACTGAGGTTGCAAATGGGTTGAAGAGCCATCTTCGTCTAATGCGCGAATGATCGCCGCCACACCGCGCCACACCGCGCCACACCGCGCCGCGCCCGCGCCGCCTCCTGTCATGTAATCACGGCTAATGTTTCACGAGATCACCTCGCAGATCTTGTTCTTTTTAAATATCATACAGTAGCGTAACTTTACATTTATTTTGCTGGTGGATTTTATGTTAAATACCATTCATGAAATAAAATACAATTAGTGTTTCCAGAAAATTCATAAACTTAATTATAATAGTTCAGAAAAACCTACGTGGTAATCCGTGGTATCATTATAAATAGAATTAAATGTACTCAACCTTGCCCAGATTGCTCAAATAAGACTTACAGAGAATACGGCAGGCTTAAAATAACAGCAGCAAACTTGAAAATGTTTAATTTTGAAATTGATAAAAGGACTATCACTCTACCCCTGTTTAATTTAATGAAAAGTGACGCGGAGGTGGAGGGTATATGTTTATAAAGTCGCCTATTCATAATTTTCCTTGCATTCCAAAGATAAGGAAATAAGATATTATACGGAAAAAAAACAAGGGTCATACAGAAGCATCCAGCCCCTCTAGCATGCCCGTTCCACGCGTGACAGTCATAATTTTGTCGTGCGTATTCTCTTATCCTATTGGAGGATATTTCAATATGGCGGGTTTTTTGACAGTTAAATGTGCTACAAACTTTTGTCATAGCACTGCATGTTATGGGGCCTGTTACATGACATGTTTCAAATAGAACCGTGAGTGAGAGACGAGCGTCACGGGCTGGACGCGTGCGGTTTGGACACGGACTATTGCGACTGTGACAAAGTTACACTGCCAACATTGTAACCGTCAAAAATATATACAAAATATTAAGATTTCAATAGATGGCATTGATAAATACAATACAATATCAAATGGGACATTCTTTATTGACAACAATAATAAATAAGAAGACTATCACGCATTATATATAACAAAGCCGGGATGTATTCTTTAACAGCGTTAATAGCTCATAGATTATGTGCCTACCGAGGGGCTCGTGGGGCTCGTGCCTACCCTGAAATCAGGGTCGTATTATTAAAAAAATATATATTTTTTATACTTATTGAACTTGTTTTTTTTTCTGGCTGAGTATGATTTTATATTAGTTTTAATTATATTTTTTAAATAACTACTGTTAAAATACTCGTACCTACCTACTGTGGTCTAATGTTATTACCTATTAGACCAATAGGTAATAATAACATTCACAGAAAACTCAAACGTTTAACAGATATCAGCCACTCGATCAGTATGGAGCTGTCAAACAGCGCAGGCGCGGACGTAACCGCGAACAGTCTACACTAGTTTACTCTTATTTTGACTAGGCTAGCAAATGAAGCTAAATTAAAAACAAAAACATTGTTGACCTTCTTAGAGCAACGGAAGGCCGGCGTTGCTCTAAGTTGTTGACTATAAATGCACATGAGTCCTGAAACATGATAGGTATGAGGTATAATAATGAATTGATCAACTTCCAAATGAACTCGACACACGCCCAAATGATTAAAATGGACTAAACGTTTCTGTTTTAATTAGACCACAGGATGGACTTATGTACAAACTCCTGTTCAATCAAACAGGTCCATATTGAAATGTAATTGGTATATCATATAAATTTCAGTATTGATAACCATTCGGCGCTCTAAAAGCTAAATTAGAAACGATTTCGTGGAACGACCGGTCGAGTTGTTTTACCTTGAAAATTAAATGTTTATTGGTAAGGGCATCAATTTTATTGAGAGTTAGTTAACCAATTGAGTTATAAATCTTTTATTTATTATTTACAATTATCTGAATAAAACAGAGAAAGTAAAATTTGATTGCTTAACTTATCGTGTGAGTTTTAAGGTTAATAATAAACCCTGAAGTCAGAGTTATAGACACGTCTATGACTTCGGCCATGACTTCTATGACGACAACATACATAACAGGGTGAGTAGAGTTTTTGATAAGCTCACATGGAGCCCAAACTAAAACCACCTTTAGCAAAGTGTGAAAATAACAACTACAGCCATCAAAAATATTTTTTTATTCATCAAAACAATCTAAATACAGACATCGAAAATGCATTAATATGCTGAGCCCTGTGAGTTACTATAGTTTTTTAACTATCCCATGGGATATTTTTGAATTTTCCGGGATTTAAAGTATCTAAAATGTTGGCCGGGAATATAAGGTACCTATTCAAAATTTCATTCAAATTTGCCCGTACAAACAGACAGACCGAAAATTTGATAAAGATCTGGATATGTTCCATATCGCTTCTTACATCCCCCTAAATCGGTTTTTAGCATTATTTTTGTATGTACAGATTTTCGACCTCTGCAGTTTTAACAGTTTTATTATATGGATAAAAATGTAGTGATATTAATTATTCAGTCGATTTCAAAGGAAGCCGAAACACATATGCTCACCTCACATCCAATAGAACGGGCAATATAAAGCATCTCGCCCTATTTGAGCCACCGCCGCCGCCAACGAGTAACGACGCGGACTTGACGAGTATGAATAACACCTCGCAATAATACGCTCATGAGAAAACACCTCTTTATCACATTCGTAATGTTGGAAAACAGATTGAGTTTCGATTTCAACCTTTTTGCTTTCAGAAGAAGGTGCACATACAAATAAATGAATGTTTGATATACATGTACGATAAAAATTATCAACAATTTTGTTTTGTAAAGATGAAGTACTATTTGTAGGAAGTGTATGTATGAGTTTATCAAACAGAATATTTATGACACAAACTACTTCAGTTTTTTGTATTTTTAGGGGTTTAGCTTTGTATCAAAGAATATGCAATCAAATTTTGGTTATTATGTGATATTAAAAAGAATTCTCTATCATCGGTGTGTTAATAAGCTTAGTTTATTATTAATTAAAGTATAAAGATTTATTCACTAAACATCTACACAAGGAGAATTTATTTGCATTTAATTATCCAGTGAAGCATACGTCAAAAACACGAATCACAAACTCCTTTTCAATCATCAACAAAAAGAGAACTTCACCCGAAGCTCTACTTTTAGAATGTTGTTTACAAATGAAATAAGGAATTAAATACAAAATACGGAGTTCTCGAGTCGGCACACGCTGCGAACTCCATTCATTGAATGATACGTTCCGAAAGTTAATTAATTAGCATTTCTCCCGTGAGCTCCGGAGCGAGGCCGAGCGAGGCGCAAGGTACCTAGCTGGTAGCGAAGCGGTCTCTTCCACTTCGGCCCAATTAGCTATTGTAGTATTTAAAAAAAGATTAATTTCAGAATATTTTTTTAGATATGGAATTTTGCGCCTATCGCATATTAACCGGATAGTTATATGTATGTATGACACAGACTTAATAAATTGGATTGAACGTGACTTGATCTTATTCGAAAGCGAAAAGAGTAAAAATTATCTGCAATTCAAGTTCGTGCAGTTAATTACGTGTTATTATAGTTTAAAATAACATTATTCTTAATTTTGTGTGATACGAATAGTGTACGGTAAAATACAGTGTGCTTTTGGAAAAAAAGTTATTTTAAAGTATAGTATAGATGCACGTAATTTGTCTGGACTTATGAACGTGACCGTAAGTATATATTTGTGAACCATCTATATTTGCGCAAAAAATTACGTCCGACAATTTCACAACTTGCGGATCTTTCGACACGTCATGATCGATTCAGCCCTCTGTTGATTAACCAAATTCAGGATCAAAGGAAAAAATATAGAAGTAGCCATCTCTCCGTCCGTGGCGTCCATAATTCAATTCTGGGTCGCAAACATGTAAGTGATTTGCCGACTCGCAAATAAGTACGTAGTACGTTCGTAGTAGTTGTTTCTAGTGTGCAATAAAGTATATTCTATTCTATAAGTAGAAAAATAGAAGTAGATGATAATTACTTGCAGCGTTCCTAAGTGGAGAGGGCCAGTGGCAGTGAGGTCGGTGGCCGTCCGCCGGTGGCCGGTTCCCTGAAGTTATTTAATAACCGCGGCTAATCCGCGCCCCGCGCCGCTTTAATCCTGGCTTTAGACTTGGCTTTCACTCCCCCCCTCCCCTCCCCTCTCCTTGCTGAACAGGGCACCAATCCACTCAATTCCACACATATATTTTTTTAATTGACCTATGCTTGTGTCGAAAAAGTACGAGTTATCTAACAATACAAGCTTCACCGGTCTCAGAATCCACACTTCATATCCTGGTTGTAATTTTTATAAAAGTCATAACGTGATACACAAACACATATACATGGTAAAGTTTGATCAGACTCGTATTGCATAGGATAGGATACTAGGTAAATAAGAATGGTCTAATGATTGGAAATAAAATTAAAACGCACTTGCACTTGCACTTATCTCCTTCCCTCTTTTCAATCTTGTGGGTCGTAAAGTGGACAACCAATCTTATAGGTATGCACTTGCATTTTTTTATCACCTTTCTGATTCAAATAGCCTAATCGGATTAGTAGCTGTCCGTAGCACAAGATATAAATCACATTTAACTGTTAATAAGCTGTGAGAAACCTACTGAAAATTCCTCCAAAGGGATAAGATTATTGATACGACTATACTTTGCAAGTCCGGTGAAGCTTGATTGGTCGAACCTTTTCGACACAAGCATAGGTCAATTAAAAAAAAAAACTTTACTTTGTTTTGGTCCGCCCACGGCTACACGCCCGGGTTTTTTTTCCTCGTGATGAAAAGTATGTAAGATGTTGACCGGGCCGGGGATATTAGGTACCACCATGCAAATTTACATTTAAATCGGTCCAACGGTTCCAGAGCTTAGAGTGTAAAAAAAGACAAACAGACAGACTGACATTTTTTTTCAAAGCTTGTATTTTTGTATTTAGCATATCGTCAGTGAAAAAGTAAAAAGACTGAACCACCAAAATGCAACTTTACAGGAGAGAATTTTAAAGTTTTTTTTTTAAGAAAAAAAATCATTGTGGCTTTCCTTTTCAGTGCATTTTAATGAAACCTTGATACAAATATTATGTGATTTTTTTGCTATTCTTTTATAATATTACTAAACTTGTAACTGCGCTGGTTTGCAAGATAAGTGTCGCTTTAGTTAGACAATATTCACTCATGTTTTTGAAATATACTAAAAGGTAAAAAGAGTAATCAACCAAAGAAGCTTTCCCTTCTGCGCTCGAAAATTACTAACAAGCTATTAATCACTGGTCAAGAGGAAACAAAATATACTTATAGCAATATGATTTTTTAGTCTAGTCGCAGTAAAATTACTAGTTAACGTTATCACTTACAGATAAAGACGGATAGAACTACTAAAGCCCAAAATTCATATCCCAAAAATGGTGACAACTTACTAAAGAACAAAACGAAACACAGTTTGAAACTAAAATTTTTACTAAACACTTGAATTTTTTACCAACTCCGGCCCTTCTAGAAACAAAACTTGAGCATCTTCAAGCGGAAGCTGAAACGATGGGCCTTCGAATTAACAGACGCAAAACAGTCGACATGCGGATAAGGTCAAATATAACGGACCCATTGGCGCTGAGAGGAAAAAACCTGGACTCCGTCACCAAGTTTGTGCACCTTGGTAGGTAGTGTGATAACATGCCAAGGTGGGACGGAGGAAGATATTGACAGCAGGATCAAAAAGGCTAAGGCTGCTTTCGCACAACTTAATACTGTTTGGAAGTCAAATGTGCTCACGCGACGCGTCAAGATTTCCCCCTTCGTGTCCATCGTCAAGTCGGTACTGCTTTTTGGCTATGAAACGTGGAGAGTGACTAAGGGCTTGACAAATAAAACACAAGTCTTTGTTAAGTCCCTCAGGTCGATCCTTCGCATATTTTGGCCAAGAACAATACGGAACGAAGACTTGTGGAAGATATGTCATCAGTCTCCTATTGAGATAGCGATGCGCAAATGGAAATGGATCGGCCATACCATTCGTAGAGGAGAAATGAACAACGCAAGTGTTGCTTTAGAATGGCAGCCGCCGCCGGGCGGAAGGCGAAATCGCGGGCGCACTGTACACACATGGCGGCGAACCGTCGAGAGCGAGCTGCGAGCCGTTGGAGTGAAGCGAGAAGACAGGATTCTGTTCTTATACAAAAAATCACTATCACAATCGCCTGCAAACTCAAAAATCCTTTCATGCAAAAACATACTTGTACACCACCATTATTCATTGGATTCACATTTGGAGTCGTTTTCTCTTGTTCTACCTAATTGCCAAAGTTGAGCAGAGGCAGGCGGACCCACCGACCAGAGTACATTACGAAAGTTCCATGGCTTATTTTTTAATGAGGAATGGGTTTGCGTTGGACCACAGCTTGGCCACTGACTACTTTCTCTGATGGGAAGTGGCGAATACGTTTGCTTACTCTTTTTTTGAATACACCAGAGTTCTACAATTCCGAATAAAGAGACGCAAGATCGTAACAGCCAGACAGTATACGCTATACTGTCTGGCTGATACGCATTAGAAATATTGTTTTATCTACGTATAAGAAGATGGAGAATCTCTTGTCTTAAGTTTTTATTTACAAGTTGCTTATTATACCAGTGTTTGATACCATGATCGTGGTAATATTGGCGGCAAGCTGACAGTGAGAGAAAGAGCTGAAGATTGTCCTGCAATAGCGAGACTCACTTATGCTTAAAAGGGTATTAAGTAGAACTTTAGATTACCCTCCGTGCCAATAGCACAAACCCAGTAACTTTGAAAGCTACAGGCAGGTTACTGGACCTGTTATAAGCACCTTGGCCACTTATAATCACGTCATCATTGATAAAAGGCTGCGGCAGTCCGCAGACAAGGCCTATCTTCACTCAAGGGGTGCCACTTGGTCCAGTGTTCAGCTCTTTGCCGAGAGCTTCCAACCCATTGAATAAGCTTGCACGAAGCGCGAAGCTTCCAATACATTTAAAACGCTTGCACAAAATGCAGACCTTCTAATAAAACAAACACGTTCATAAAGCGTGAAGCTTTTAATGGCACAACGAAACTTGCATGAAGCTTCCATGTCAGGAAAACACAATCATGAAGTGCGAAGCCTCCAATGTTAAGAAAAAACAAGCATGAAGCGCGAAGTTTCCAATGTCTGGACCAGCTTCTGCTAGCTAGTTTACACAGATCGTCATTTTATACAGCTGGGAAGCTTCCAGGTTTCTTTTACTCAGAACATACTTGCTGGGTCAAGCGATTATAAGTTCTACGATTAAATAAACCCACTGCCACTTCAGCTTGCTTATTTAAATTAGCTCGCTTCTCCAATAGAGTCCATTAGATTCAGAGCATTAGCCCTTTCCATATAGCTTGCTGAGCAACTCGAACTTGTAAACAAGTCCTACGGTCAATCAATAGAATTTACGAAAAGATGCACTCCTTTTACCGGTTTCCCATTGAAGAATACCTATAAAACCTCCTATTTTCTGCGTTAGTTTTGCTTTAAATAAGTTCAGAACTTACATTTTCCTTCTCAAACTGACATTCGTGCTTCTAATTACAACACCTACAAGGTGTTTCAAATACTTATTATGTGTCAGATTAATCAGTGGCAGGGGCCTGAGAATGGGTTGTCGAAGTTGCGAGCTACACCATTACCCTTGTAGAGTTTTAGACGATGTGGCTGGTCACCATGAGCTTAGTTGCGTTAAGTAGGCAGGTGAATGCCACTGATATCACGTTTAAAATGTCATAAATTATCGGTCTGTAAACATTAATTATGCCTTGGATTCCCTGAATCTTAAAGACACAAATAGAAATCAGCAGAGAAAGATTTTATTCTAACCTCTCACCAAAAAAATCGAGCTTGACCTCAGAGGTCTCAATTAAAAAACACACGATAAATACTCTGTGCTTGTGATATACTTCAAACTTTGTCAGCAGAGACTAATAAACATGGGAGAAGAAACAAAATTTATTAACTTTCCCGAAACCCAAGGGATTGTAACTGTTTTGGCAACATACCCTTGCTGCCCACAGCTCAGAAACATGACCAGCGCGATTGGATGGGATTGAAACTCGATGGGGTAGCCTAGACCCATGGCTACCCCATTGAGTATCAATCCTATCACTCATCTTATTGGAAGAAATATCAAGGATTTTCACGGCACTTTGACTTAAAAGTTGGATAATCTCTTATAATCTTTGACTAGTTTTGTTTTGCTTATTGATAGTTGCTTTTTTCGAGGTTTTATTTTTATTTCTTATATTTGGTAGGATAATCATTTCTAAGAATATCTTATAAGTATTATTTAATTTAGATTGCATAAAAATGTTGGTTCTGTGCTAATTACTAGCATTATTTTGTGGTTTTCACTGTTTTTTTTTGTATTTGTATTATGGGGTTAGCCATTTTCAGTGTAAAAAAAATTACATAATTACTGAATCGTAATCGTTATTTGTAACTAACGCAACATTTTTCAATTTTGTTTATAGATCAAATGTTACTTAACCGCCATTTAGTATAAAAATATATACAGCAATTTTTACTAAAACGCCAATGATAAAGGTAACACTTCAGTGAAAATTGACTAATAAACTACTGATACGGACTTAAACAGACACAAAAGTTACTTATATGCATGAAGCTGACTATCCCTAGAAGTCAAAGAATACTTTTAGACCACGGGTAAGAAATGTTGAGTAGGAAAGAATGATTAAGGGAACAGAATCTCAAAAAACACCAAAAAACCGTCGCTTCAGTCATCAAAAATAAAATATGACCCTAAATTTTGGATGGCTAAAGCGACATCAAAAGTGCACAAATCAACAAAAGAGATGGACTGAACGACGCAGAAAAAATAATGCAATCGAACTGTATATATAACTCATTTTGGCTAAGATGGCGCTTTAGTCTTTTTTCCTTTCCACTGACGATATGTGGTATATAATCAGTTTTTGAAAAACAAATCAATGTATAGACACGCCGATTCTTCAGTTTTATTATAGTATAGATTATTTTATAAATCATTTCAGTGCTATTTTTGGTTATTCTCTAATAGCAGGTTGAATATGGTCGTATTGTATTGTAGAGTATTGAATTTTAAGGTTTTTTTATAATTGACTTATGCTTGAGTCGAAAAAGTACGACGGATCAAGCTTCACCGGACTTGATAGTATAGTCTCGCTTTGGCACCCTTCAGTTTATGGGACTGTTGAAAAGAAAAGTTATACAATTTAATTTAAAAAAATTACACTTCATACTCATTTAAAACAGTAAAGGACGATATTGTGTCAAAGCGTCCCCCCAAAAAACAAAAACTAATAACATCGACCAACAGATTTGAAATGTATCTCAGTATATGCGTCTTAGCTATGTGATTACTTTTTACTATGGTGACATCTTTCAAAGACGCGGGATATTGCGAGAAATAAATCGTTTTGTCTTAATATTGGTACCCAAAATAACAGATTGTAAGCATTCAATTGGGCACTAATAATAAAAAGATCTGTTGGAGGGGGGGGGGGGGGACGGGGCTCATATAAAAATGGTCATCATCCTTAAGAAAACCAAGACTATTAATAGTAGATTGTATCATAAGGGAGCAAAATAATATTTTTACGGCGAGGGCGCTTTTTTGAATCCAGAGCGAAGTGAGGGATTCTAGAGTAGAATCCCGAGCGTAGCGAGGGATTCTTTAGTAGAATCCTGAACGTAGCGAGGGATTCAAAGTACGTCGCCAGAGCCAAAAATATATTTTGCGCCCGAGTGATACACTCTACTTTTCATCACCTACTATGAGAAAATAAAAGCGCCTCATATTTTATTGTAATATTATTATTTAATAAAACATAGAGTAACAACTAAATTGAAATTAAATAGTATCCTTTATTAAAACAACTAAAAACTTATATTTACATTTGAGACATTTTCGCAATTATGAAAATTTATTGTTACAGTTTTATTAGGAATAGAGATTGTTGTAGATTTTATATTCTGCGTGTTTGAAATGTCCGAATTTGGATCATTTTGAGGAAAATGTGACGGTGAAAATTTTGGTGAAAATTTACGAAAACGCGGGCTGTAGTTCGCGCTTTTTTAATTTGTTTTTTTTTTTCATTCATCCGGCGGCGTGACTATGGGCCGTCGTACCAGCCAGTCTTTATTCAAACAATATTTGCGTTCGATTTCTTTGGTGGCTGAACACTAAGATGTTCCAAATTCAAAAAGTGCGCGGCAAAGATAATTGCGCCGCACTTATAAAGAGGATTAAAAACTCATTACTGCCCGCTAAAAGTTTCTTATAGAAAACACCACCTTTGGGTGCACATAAAGGCGAACCAAGTCGTCCTTTTCGAATAGATGGGATGAAAATATTTTATCCTTATTAATAATATGTAAATACGAACTAAGCAAAGAACTCAATGGGGTCCCACTTACCACTCGCGCGCCGCCTCCTCAAGATTTATGGCGACACAGTGATAAAGCAGAAACGACTCGTTTGTTACGGTAATTACTTCTAAACTAAACAGGATATGAACGAGTCAAAAATCATTATCTTACAATTATTTTCACAGAATCATTTCTTAGTTGGATCGATTTATGAATAAGTTAGGTTTTGTAATGAGTTTAAATCTAATCGCTTGTAAACGTACGTAGGTAATTTCGGTGGCATCAAGCCCAGTTAGTGCACAATAAACACACCTGGATGGAACACCCCCTCCCCTCGTCACCCGACAACCCCGGCCGCCACCCCCGCTGCGTCTGCGACGCGTCAGCCAGTAACTGTTCGAGGGGAAATTTGATTTACTAATTCCATCACCGAGATTCCTCCAGAGGGCGCTACTTATACAAGCAGCTCTTAAATATCGGGAAATTAATTTAATGTCAAATTGATGAATCATTTTGCGGTGATGCAAAAAAGGCAATTTAGCAATTTTAGACTGATGGAAGTATGGTATGTGCAAGTTTTTAGGTGGGGAGACATCCAGATCAAATATAGTAGCTCTACTAGTACCTATTACCATTACCACGTAAACCATCACAACTAAAATAATAGGTACCTAAGTACCTATAAAAAGTAAAATTTTGAACAACAGTTTAGATATCCCTAGATCCCTCTTTATATCAAAAAGATAAAAAAATATATAATTCTAATATTTGTCATGCTACTCACAAGTACTGTCGCAGAAAATAAGATTTATTTTTCATGATAGCTCGCGGGGCTAGAGGGGCCGGACCCAGAAGGGCGGAGGACAATCTTTGACTTGCCCCGGGCCTGGAGGGGAGAGGGGAGCTCATTCCATTATCCAGGTGTTCAATCAATTCATGTTTTGGAATTTTGATTCCCCTATACCCCTAGTCCCCCGCGGCCTGCGTTTTGCATAATAATACAGAAATTCATAATAACATCACTACGGATATTGCGTCACATGTTTTAAATAAAACGTGATAAATTGGAACTATATTTCTTTCTCTCCACATCTTGGAGCTATATAGCTATAAAATAAACAATTTGTATAAAAACAAATAATGTGATCTTTATAAGGGTTCTGTTGTTTGTTTTTGAAGTTGAAACCTAAAAATAGTTATCGCTAATACTATGCAAAATATATGCCTGTAGGTATGGCGTTCTCAGATGCAAGAATGAAATATTATTCAAATAAAATAAAATTATTTGACAATATTTCAGACCCTTTTAAATGTTTTGTATGCGAAGTAAATGAAGCTACTGTAGTTTGTCCATGGTACAGTTTGAATTTTCTTCACATGCATCGTTAGATAGTTCGTTAGCGACAGCTTTGAGAGCGACACCCTTTGACAAGCATCGGGGATCCGCGTCACACATAATGATAATGAGCAGCGAGCCCCCGTAACATGCAGTGCTTTGACAAAAGTTTGTCGCGCCAGAAATCCGCCATATCGAAATAGCCTCCAATAGGATAAGAGAATACGCACGACAAAATTTAGCCTGTCACGCGTGGACCGGGCATGTTAGAGGGGCTGGTTGACTAGTCTGCTTGCATGACCACATTGTCAACACTTCCAGGGTGACGCTTTTAAATGGAACGAAATCGTTATCAAAAATACCCCAAAACTTACATTTTTTTTAAATAAACTTAATTATAATATAATAATATAACTTTAGTTACTAGCGTTGCGTGCGTTACTTAAGTTACAAAGTAATAACAGTAATGAAGTCTAAGATCTGCCTAAAGAATATTTACCAAGAGACTCTTATAAAGATAATTAATGAATCGGGAATAATACTATTCGAGGTCCGCTTGCGCAAATATTCGGGAGCTCATAACGCGCACATTAACACTCGTGTCTATTCCTCACACGCGCGAGCACGAGCACGACCCTCTGTCTATGTCTCTAACGGACTCGTACACACCAACTAAATAAATATTATTCTACTTTTTGATGCAAGTCATAATATTATCTATGATTAAATAGCTACCTACTATTTCGTAAATAAGTAGGTATCTTTTTCTCTATTAGATTCTCGACTACATCATAATAATATTATCATTTTGATTGTAGTTACTTACTCCAGTGTAGCTAGGGTACTGCACTATTTATTCTGTGGCTAGTATAGTAGGTATAGGGTAGAATACAACAAAGATTTTGAAAATAAAAAATACCTACTGGACGACGGCAGCACAGATATAAAGATTCTTGTTGGAGGCCTAAACGAGAAATGGAGGAATAAATAATGATGATGATGAAGTCCTTGTAATATTATGCATTTCCATAATATTCGATCAGTCGAAATAATATAAAATGTAATATAAGAGGTAGAAGGCTGCGGAAACGATTGAGCTTAAATGTTTATCAAATTAGTTTTCGTGGAATAGGAATAAACAAACAAGGATGACCACGCGCAAAATAGTCGTCCATTAATTTGATATATTTGACCTAACATGCGATTGGAAATTATAAAATTCTATTAAATACGTTTTCATTTTGGACAATCGGAATTAATGATGGTTAGGTATATACACAATTATCATAACGGCCGCTTTTGCAATTTTGTTTATCATTCGCTTTGTTTCTGTTTCAAAATGCAGGACTTTTGAGAGCTAAATTTTATTGACGTTGCCAGTGATTGTTTTGGTGTAGTTTCATATTATTTAATTTCATTAGCTTTTTAATGGCTACCTATTTAAAATGAAAGTGTAATTTTGCATTTGATAATTTCAAAATTATTCTAGTAAGACACAGATCATCAATCTTTATGGAACCAACAAAATAGGTAATTTGGTTCAGTGTTTCGGAAAGCCCGTGACGTTTAGATAGTGCCACCAACAGAGATATAAACCTAAAATTGCGTTGGAGATTGGTAAAATGCTATGTTCTGTCAATGCTGTTATATGGTAGTGAAACTTGGACCCCGTAAACAAGGCAATGGAAAACAAAATAGAAGTTTTCGAAATGTGGCTATATAGGCGCATGCTGAAGATCTCTTGGACTGATAGAGTTACAAATGTAGATGTAAAAATACCTTATTTCGGCCATTTATATAGAAATAGCAAATACAATATACTCAGATTAATATTGGAAGGAAAAATAAACGGAAAAAGGGGAAGGGGGAGAAGGAGGATCAACTGACTGGACAATATAAAGGCATGGACTAAAATAAAGAACGCGGCCGCACTGACGAGATTGGCTCAGAACAGATGCGAAATGGCAATTGTGGTAGCTGACGTGTAGGACATAGCACCTGAAGAAGAAGAAGAAGTTAGTTTTATATAGATAGAGGTTTAGTTTAAAGCCTCAGGAAATAATATAAAATGTAATAATAGAGGTAGAATGCTATTAAATACGGAAAAGCAGTAAATTTTTCACTATGATACTCCATAACTTTATTTAAGGAGCGCTCACAAAGTAATGCAACGATTGCAATCAGCATTTTTGGAGCGATGCTGAACTGTTCACGGGTCGCAGGTACCGCGCGTAAAGCTGAAAGTGGCGTGTTTTTACACGGCATTACAGCAGAACGACGCACTTACTGCTGCTAGTGCGCCGTTCCATACAAACTAAATAATATATTCAAGGAACATCGTCACAAACAATATGTGTAAACCGTGGATGAGCCATAACTTAGCGACTGTAAAACTGCGACGCAACATAGTCCACGCCAATCATATCCTGACCTCTCCGAGCTCTCTAGAATCACCTTAGCTTGAGCTTTTTAGATGAGCCGTACATTCTCGGGGGTCTAGGTAAGCTGGCCGAATTACATTAAGAATATGTCTAGGTTAAGAGCCGCTGCAGACGAATTTCCATTGAATGAGTTTATGAAAACTGCAGCAATTCGTTTACACAAGCATACGATTGTTTGTTTCAATTTGCCGTTTTATTGTGAAGTAAACAATTTTGTGTTTTAGGTCTTACATTGCACTGGGCAGACCGAGTGCTTGGAATACAAAACAAGAACCTCGACTAAATTGTAAAGCACATTAATTATTTTAGTTAATTTTAACTACTATTAATTAATTAATAAATAATTTTCCAGGTTGTAAAGACAAGATGTCACATTTTCAACAGTATGCAGCTTCCAAATAAAAGCTTCTTAATATAGTCTTTGTCCAGCAGTGGACGTCTTTCGGATGAGATGATGAATATAGTATTATTTAATTATAACCTCGATGTTATTTATTTTATTTACTTTAACTAGTCATTTTATTTTATCTATTTAAGTTGGAAGAACCTGTTTGGATTTAGTTGTCTAAAATAAATTGCAGATGACAACAATTTTAGTAACAAATGTTAGAAAATGTCAGTTTTGTTTCAGAATAATGCTATATAGTTTGGTTTACGAAAGCACCAAGGGTTGTCCCTCCAAAAAATTTAATGGGACCGTTATAAAGTTTATGGGGCCAGAACAGATGAGTGCTGGAACAAAGAGAGCCATTAAAAGTGCAAACAATAAAACATGAAACAAGCTCATTTAAATTGTGTTTAGAGAATTTAAAGCGGCGCGGGGGGAGACGGAAGCGAGAGGGTGAGGAGGATTGGGGGTCCCCGTGTGACACAACTTTTTGCCAACAAACAGGATGTTCAAATTCAAGAGTTTAAAGTTACCTGGTTGAGCGCGAATGCTGTCTGTGTAATGAGGATAGAGAACTGCCCTCGCTGCACTCTAGTGCTCTAGTCGCCGCTTGTTGGTGTTGGTATATCCATTATGACATTACAATTATGTTCTGTGCTATGACTGGGGTCCCATCATTACTATTTTTTGACTCGAAAAAAAAAAACCAGGCGCTTTCTGTTCAAAATTAGAAAAACACTTGAATTAAACGTGTAATATTATTCAATAAGAAAAAAACTATTCTTTTACTACCTTTTTTTTTCATATTATGTGAAATGAAAATAAAAATGAAAAAATGTAAGTATTTATCTAACATCTAGAGTCTTTGATTCTGATAACTTAATTTTAATGTAATTATAATAACCGATAGCATTATATAGAAAACAAAACGACATAATCAAGTTCGGCGGAAACTGTTTCTTATCGTAAGTATCTTACAGTAGTGAATCAATAAAAACGTCTAAAAGTCGATTTCGTATTTCTTTACGAAGACTTCTAAATTAGTCTACCTTACGAAAAAAGATGTCTACAATCGTGCCACGCTAAACGTTATCTGACAGTTGTTTTTTCTTATGCTTATAAACTTATATAAAGTAAATTGTGTTATTGTTTGAATTTGGCAGCTGTCAAATATCACTTCTTATTGGAGTGACATGATTATATCTTGGTTTTTGGAATGCATAATAAAATGTGTATTAGCAGGAGTTCCAAACCCCGGGCCGCGGGCGTTAGCAGAAAGCGGCGCGCGCGTCTCGTCGGTCGCGGTAATACTTGTTTGATACTAGTTGCGGCAGAGGACAGGTGCGCGCCACAACTACGCCAACTTACCTACAAGCGCAGGCCATGAGCGGATAGCGGAATATCTAGTAATATGTAGATAAAAATGCTTCTGTACGATATTTTACTTTTCAATTATTTAATCAAAGATTTCAAAGATCTTTGAATATATTTAAGTAAAATTTACATTATCTTTTCTGACGTGTACAAATTTTGACTGTTTTTATGCAGAAGAACTCGCCGGAAGAAACTCCACTTATATCGTATCGACGACCCCCATTATTGTTATTGCTTTTTAGTTTTTTTGTAGATAATATACTCAGCATACGGGTGTTACAGTTATCTAAAATAACGGAAAATATAAACTATTAAACAAGTATCATAATGTTTGGAATTATAAATATATTCAAATGAAAAATAATTAAGAGTTAATACAATTTTCTCTTTGTTTTAAAAGCGGTAAGAGCTATTAATAGGGTCTCTACATCATCGTAAGTGGATGTTTAGTTCGATAAGCTGCTTTCTCTCCGAGAGCACACAACTTGTGCGGTAGCTGTGCGACGACACTCAGTTAAGTAAGATTGTTGAGATTAACCGCCACGAGAGGGCGCCCTCACTCGACCTACAGCAGCCCGCAGTTTATCAGCCATGAACCATGCACTTTAGTCTAAACTATAATACTCAGTTTGAAATTTTCCCTTGTGATTTCATCGGGTAAATGTGGCGCAATCATCGCAAGCGCCAACTAGCGCTACTAAAGTACGATCTCGATCCGAAATGACATTAAGTCAAGCCTTTTACGGTGCAATATCATTTCACGTTCCATAAACCGTGGCTGGTTTAGTGCGGCGATAAAACACGCGGCGAGTGATCGACAGTGCCTGAGCTTCGATGAGCGTGTAAAGGATCGCTTTATGCGTCAACATGCAGAAGCTAGCTAAGCTACATGTTTGTTTACAAATAGTTATTTTTACTTAGGAAATTTCCATAATATGCTGATTCTATAGGTATAGTGTTTTTGTCTAAGTGGTATATTATGCCTTGAGATAGACCTAGGTAATAAAGTTGATGAGAATCAGTAAACTTAAGTTGTTGGATGTGGCAGCCGCGGATAGGTTCGCCACAAGGTGGATTGATGATCTGGTGAGGATCGCGGGAAGCCATTGGATGCGGGCCAAGCAGGACCGATCACTGTGGATACTTTTGTACTCCTTCTTGTAGCGGACGTTTTTCGGCTGAAATTATGATAATTTAAATGTATTTACCTACTCAGTTAATATCCATAATACATTAGGGCATACTGCTTTCACTTTTCTTTTTTCTTTATGCTGCCATACTGATTGCGTTATTTATATAAAAATGTATTATCTATCAGACTTGTAAAATACGACATTAGTTGCGTTATGTTCTGTGTGGTAATGTGGTGGTAATACATTTACCAGCAGAAAGCAGATTAGAGGTAAACAGCGCCGCCGCTACGTGCTCGCAAGAACCCAACTCAGCGCGCGGTCACGTGGTATGACTTGAGGCCGCCCCTACATGACATCGAATAACGAAATGTCTAAAACGTTTGCTCGATTGTACATAAATTTGTAAATTATGAGCTTTATGGTCGACCAATTTAATTCATCAGACAACTTCGTATGTCTGAAAGCAATACATGAAGGTCACTTGCTCTGCTGACTATACTGCGCGGTGCAAGACGCCTTACGTGCTGTCATTAGCTTTAAAATTATATTAGCACAATATCAAGAACAGGCAGACAGAAGGTAGATTACAAGTTTATTGCAAAAACTAACACGTACAAATACAATGATGTCATCCGTTTTTGCGCTCATACTTGGCGCTCATCCGAAATTTTAATTGTCGTAGTAGTTTTGGGTTCATAGTTAATGGGATACTTATTTTTTAACGAACTATGTAAATAATTGTTTCAGCTTTAACATCCATAACTTAGAAAATAATCTTACCTTCACTAACATACTTTTTCACGGGTTCTCTCAGCGATGTGTGTTAGTGCGGTTAACAACCGCGAAAATCTAAGAATGTTCATAATCTCACCTTATACGTCCTATAATTATTAATTTTAAGTTACTTTTCGATTTTTTATCATTCGTTACATCGGCATGCGCCTCAGAGTAAGGCACCCGCCGCGGCCACGTTTCTCCGCTGCTGAATTGGAGTTGTTATTGTGGCGTTCGGAACTAACTGTCACCTGCGGGCTGCGGGCCCAAGTTTACCAGCGCTGATTATACGACACGAATTCGGATTCCAGTTGGTTGGCCAGTCGCTTGCAGACACAACTTTAACGACTGACGCTTTGTAAAATGTTACATTTGTGGGCGACGACGCGGCGTGCGCTTAGCGCAGAGTTAACGCAACCTGACGTGGCTGAACTAAGGTTCACTAATCGCTTGCACTCGCATTTATAAATCAACTCATACATAATTTGAACTAACCTAATACAGATTGCTAGCATACATACTAGATCCGACATCATGCTGAATCATCTGGACAGATTTGGATAGAATTTGGTGGGTTCTAGGATTATTAAATAAATCAGTTAGGTTAGGTTAGATGGGTAAGTATTGTGGTTAACTTAGGGGCGATTAGTATGTGACAAGAAACTGTGAAAATATTTATAATTTATTTTTTATGGCTTTCACGGTTGACACGCATGGTAAATACACGTTTTGAGTAATAATAATTTAAACTATAAGTTGTTTCATTTTATAAATACGTAAATAAATAAATAAGTAGGGACATCTCATACACTGCCGGCTACCCCAAACTAATAGGCTCTACTTTACTATGGGTATCAGGCAACTGATATACATACATAATATATTAAGTGTAAAACATCCAGAAACAAGGCAAACACTAGTGCTCATCACATGAATGCTGACCCTTTGCTTCGAAGCGACTAGGCTACTGGGCTGTCAATTTTATTTTATACATTTCCTTATCCTCAATCATAATGCTATTACAAAAATCACTATAAAGCCATTAAAATAAAGTTGTTTGCACACGTTTAAAACAAAGTGAATCCTCATACCTGCGTTAGGAGTTAGAGAGTCATGCGGCGCCGCCATTAGCCATGCAAGGGAGACGCCTCTGCAACACGTGCCACGCCGCGCCACGACACGCCACGCCGCGCCATACCACGCCACGACACGTGCCACGCAAAAGTTACAGCCAACTAAAGCTTCTGGGACTTTTAAAGCTATTTTTGTTATGTTTTTTCTTCATTATATTTTCTCGACACGTTTCGCGTTGTCTTTTTAAAGATTTTGGAATCTTTTGAATTTAAATCAGTTGCTAATAAAGAATTTTTATTATAAAGACCAGCCAAAAGAAATTATAAACCTGCTCCGAGGACGCCAAACATTTATTTTAGCCCCTTTTATAATTAAAACCTCTTTGTAAAAAATTTGTTGAATAAAATTTCCGCTACAAGGCGAGATTTTTTAATTTTTCTGGTCAGCTTTTATATGTTTTTAAATTATTTAGAAATATTTTTTTTATTATATTTTATAAACAATAAATAGAAATGTAATGAACAAAGACATTAACAAGTTTTCACCAGTAGGTAACATTTTTAAGATAGAATAGAAAATCACAAGAAGATTTTCCTTAGTCACATTTTATGCTGTTTTATTACTAGTCAATTATAATGTTGGTAAATTAAAGTTACAGCAGTAGGTAAATTAAGTGCAGGGTAAGATAAAGTAGGAGCGTGTGGATATGAAATTACTTGCATTATCTTTGTCATATTATTTATAAATTTACATAGCATTGGAAAGACACACGCAAGACACACAATTAACGTTCGTTTTAAAAAAATATTGATTTAATGAACAGAACTTTATTATTCAAGAAATGGGCGTAAATGACTACTATTACTAGCCCAGAATTTTATGTTTATTTGTGTTTCAGCAACTTGGAAGCGAGAACTTGCCGACAAAAGTTCCGCAACTATATCGTACTTGCCAGTGCAGTTATTATGAACTTTACGAGCTGGAAATAGAGGTTAGAGTGAAGATAAAATATAGTTGGTGCAGAGTAAGTCGTAAAGCCTGGAGGCGCAATAAATAAATAGTTGCAAGTCGAGAGTTGCCGACCGCTCTCTACATAATGGTCAGTCAGTAAAGGCAACATTCATTTCATAACTGTGACTGCGAATACTTTCTTTGGATTATGATAATAATATGATATTAAAAAATTGCTCTTGTAATTGTTATTTAAAATATTTTGATTTTTTCAATAACCTTGATTTATTTATTTAACCATTTATTGTACACAAAAACATACAAAGGACAAATACATAATAGAGATACGACACAATAGGTCTGCTTATTTCTGTAGAAATATCTTACAGTGAACCCAGGGAAGTTATATGTCCATATAAGCAAGTCGCGAAGTTGATATTTAAAAAGGCTTCTTTAAAATTAAAATACAGACATACAATATTATTTTAATATTTAGCTGCAAATTGTTCATAAAAGAAGTAATGTTTCTGTATGTGTTGTAATGACCGGAATGTAAACGAGGTGTATCTTTTCCTCAATAGCAAAATTTTATACAAGATTTAAATAACCTAAAATTGCAAGTTTTGGTAATATGAATTGGGTAGCATTCTTAAAATTCATTCTCCTAAAGCATACTTTTATACAAAAAGCAGAACAAGAATTTGAATCTCTGATTCAGTATGATTTTATTTCATGATAAATCACAATAATCGTAATTTAGATCGCGCTGATGAATTGAAATGTAGAGACAGACAGACGCAGCTCTTAGTGTTTCTATGCCCATTGTGTAGGAGTATCTGGGCAAGTTTCCGTCCTCGCCCCGCCCGCGCCGCGCCCGCGCCTCACCTGCTGAATTATTTACCCTTTTTTATTCCGATAGTTGGTAACTGGCCGCTCTGAAATAGCCGATATTTTCCCAGCACAATCCCACGTTGCAGGAGTTTAGCCGCCCATCAATTAGGATTTTATTTTCAGAGAACTTTTATGAATTTTTGAATTGGATTCTAGGGTTCTCGGTACCGTATTAGTTTTGAAACGGTAGTTTACTAGCTCTTAGTATTATTTTGCTTTTCATACGAACAATAATATTCAATTCAGTACCTAAACAACCTATTCACAGTTCAAATATTTATTGCGAATTAATTGCAAATTATAATAACAAAATTAAAAAGAAATAAAACGGTGAAGCAATATTTAATAATATTAAAATTAAATAATAGAAAGTTATGTTAAGTAGGAAAATAAAAACTAATTAATTAAGTACTATGTGATCAAATCAAGTGGTTTTTATTGTGTGTGTGTTTCTATTTCTGTATGATATTATCATTTATTGTACACACAGGTATATTATCTAGTATGCGATCGAGAACAATAAGCCAAAAGTTAATTTGATACCCTTAATCGTAATACACAATCGAAAACGGACCATCTTCGAGGAATAAGAGATCCTCTCCCTCGAGACCGCGAATAAATAAGCAAAAACATGTTTACCGGCGGCGAGCGGTGAACGAACGTTCCGAATGTAATTTTCCGTCAATCTGTTAGAATATTAGGTACCGACGTGTTTATCCCCGCGCTGATTACCGCGCGATCCAATCCCGCGCCGCGGGCCGCGCGTTGGCCGCCCCGGAGCCCAAGACCCCCCCGCGACTCCGCACCAGTTCTGCGCTCCTGGTACTCGGTTATGATGTGATATCGGTTTTATTGGGGGCGTCGAAGGTGCTCCCGTGTGATCGAGGTGTCACAAATAGTTTTTCCGCTCCGTTTCGTTGTCTTTTTGTATTTGCTGTCTGTTTGATATATTGTGGTGAAGTCTATCGCGAGTCTGTTTTTATTTATTGCCAGCTTAGGTGAGATCGCTATGATATTGGAAGGGTGTAGTGTATCGGAGACGGCGGAAGTAATGGATGGCATTGTTCATTCCCGCCGCTGATATTCCCACCAGGCGCGCTGCTTGTACTGTTAAAATCAAGACCTGCCTAACCAGTATAAACATCGGTCTCGTTGTGCTAATGTTATTAAAGCGATCATGTGTCAACTATGGCTGGAAAAGGGTAAAAACCTCATGTTGTACGCGCGACTTTATGTGAAGGGTAAGTAGATACGAAGTTGCCTGCATATATGACAATATTAATCTATGACATGTTTATCGCATGGCTGGCTGAGTCGAAGCACAGAATAAATAATAGTACTAGGTAGTCGAAGTGAGGTTCCCTAGAGAGCGTTCCGTGAAATGCTGTTATCTATCGTTCGAGAAAGTACCTAATGATAATGGAGACGTCACGTCGATTTCACGAATAACTACAGTTGTAAAAAAAGATTTTTTTTAGAAAATGCCTTTTATATGTCATGTATATGTCCAATAGTTTTGAATCTGAATTAACAATGATAGTTATCAAAATCTATTTTTTACCCGACTGCTCGAAGCAACAAAGGAGGGTTATATTTTCGCATATGCAACGAAGCATTATAAAAAAAAAATGCAGTCGTTATTAATTTGTGTAAAACATTCACGTCTTTGCATATCTTCAAGCTGATTTAACCGGGCTGGTTGGCGAACAGAGCCAAAACTAAGTGACGTCATTGACCGCAGCCCCGCGAGGTTTGCGACGGCTCTTGCTGAGTGTTGACGCTAACTTTAAACGTCGTCGGCGCGTTGTTGGTCCCGGAGCGAGTCCCAAGTCCCGAGTCCCGACCGCACACTTCCCGAGTTCCCGGGCACCTGACACTTTGACCTGTACCACTGCGGCCACACTTAGTAGATTTGGTTGAAATGTATTAAATTCGATTTCGTTAGAGAACTTGGACTGTACTAAGTACATATTTGTACTAGACTAGAGTCTAGACTGTGTGATAGTCGAGGAGGTAAACAATGACGGGTTTTTTCATACGTGTTTTTTTCAGGACGAAATTGAAACGACAAGATCGACTCTACGACTATCTTCAGAAGAAGAAGAAAAGCTTCAAGTTGTGTACTTTATCGGAATAAAAACGCTGTACCACGCTGTACGTAGTTAGTCCCGGATATGGGAGCCAACGGCCAAGACTACGTTATCAACGTACCTACCGCAATAATTATTGATAACAAAATATATTTGTCACAAATACGAGTAACTTATGAATCAATTTCGATAGTTATCTATCATCATTATACGAAAATAAATTGATAGCCCCCGCCGGGCCCCGCTCCTGGGAAAATACCATAATAATAAAATTATAAATTATTATAATAGATTTAATCCGTTTTGAATTTGTAAGTAGTACTTATAATCCTACTGATATTACAAACGCGAAAGTTTGTGAGAATGAATGGATGGATGGATGGATCTATGCTAGTCTCTTTCACGTAAAAACTACTGAATTAATTTTAACAAAACTTTACAATAATATAAGTTATATATCTGTACTAGGCTACTTTTTACCCCGGGAAAAAACCTCAATCCTACGAGAAATTCTGTTAGCGCGGGCGGAGCTAGTAACACAATAAATAGTGGCATGTACTACGTTTGGACATAAGGTATCCATTTTTCCACTGCTATCGATTAACTTTTTAATAGTATAATTAAACTGCACACTGGTTTATTGGGTATTATGGTATAATGATGATTCTCTGTGCTTTTAAACGAATTTCACTGAATATTCGGTAGTAAGAAATAGTAATTTTTGTAAGTATAAATAAACCCTTGTAAACACCAGTCTAGTCCAGTCACTCATTCAAACTACCTACTGTCTGAAAGCTGAATGAAAGCGAACACCCAAATAACACGTTTCATTGAAGTAGCAATCGAATTAGCCGTCCAGTGACTCGGCGAGCCCACTCGCGTCACGCCACGCCTTGTCATTGGCCCGTATAATGAGGTGATAAGGTCGAATATTTTATCTACAGTCGGCACAAGACTTATGTCTTGTTGATTATTGAACATCTTCTAATTAAATTCAAACGGGTACGCTGTACAAAATTGTATTTTTTTTGCCACAAAAACAATGCAGTTTACACACATTTTTTCCTAAGATCACTTGTCGCAAATTCATAAAATCAATCAATTTGTACCTAATATAAGGAATTCTCAATGCGATTGTTGTGATATCGATTGCGGGTTGATTTTCGAACCCGAAACGTGTTTCCGTATTTCTATTGTGAGTTAAAATTGACAGCGGTAGATTTGAAACTGTAAATTGTATGTAATGGAGTGTAGTGTCGGCTCCACTAAAACTTCCTACGCAAAGATATCTTAAAGCTGCTTTACATGTTTGTGATTCGGTTAGGATTTGAATACTTTATCAGTCGACAGTGGATCCGCGAGCGCTCGCGACAAGAGACGGGCTTCAAAACAACGCATTACCACGCATTACGTAATAATGCGGGAAATGTTCTTACCGCCGTAACTGGATTTGGAGCACATTTTCACCCGCCAGCGGATTATTACTCGTGTTTTCCTTTCATTGATTCGCTTCATTGGTTTAACTTCAAAGACGAAAATTGTAGATAACATCTTAAATTTGTAAAAAGAAAACCAGTGAGTAACTTTTACTAATCACTACATAGTATAAAGTAAAGTCGCTTTCTCTGTCCCTATGTCCCTATGTCCCTCCCTTTGTACGCTTAAATCTTTAAAACTACGCAACGGATTTTGATGCGGTTTTTCTTAATAAATAGAGTGATTCAAGAGGAAGGTTTATATGTATAACTAGCGACCCGCCCCGGCTCCGCACGGGAAAATGGTTATTGTGGGTTATCCTTCAGTATATTATGCATGTATTATACATATAAACCTTCCTCTTGAATCACTCTATCTATTAAAAAAAACCGCATCAAAATCCGTTGCGTAGTTTTAAAGATTTAAGCGTACAAAGGGACATAGGGACATAGGGACATAGGGACATAGGGACATAGGGACGGAGAAAGCGACTTTATTTTATACTATGTAGTGATGATACATGCATAATATACTGAAGGATAACCCACAATAACCATTTTCCCGTGCGGAGCCGGGGCGGCTCGCTAGTTTTATACATAATTAAAAGCTGTGAGTCAAATAAAAACCTATACCAATGTTTATTTATTTTATTGAATTATTGGATATAACTGCTACTGCTACTGATTTTATACCGGAAAAATGGTCGTCGACGATGAGGCGGGCTCGAAGACGTGAAGACTTGGACGAGTGCAAAAAAGACTTGTGGACAGATGCACTTGACCGCCATACATGGCGTAACATAGGGGAGACTCATGGCCAGCAGTGGGACACAAAATAGGCTTGGTAAAAAAATATATATTATTATTAGTAGTTATGGCTCAGGGTTCAGATAATGAGATAGCTTTGGTTAGTTTCGTGCCCTTCATATCTTCCGAACACGAAAATAATTTGTAAAGAAATAAATAGTCTTTATGGAGCATCAACACTATGATAAATATTAGTTTTCGAATTAGGAATTCCGTATTTCTCTTTTGTTTTTATGGACGCAACCATGCATCCTCAAGTTTGTTTTTTTATCAGAGTTGAGATACTATTTAGCTTCGATCGAATGAAACAGTCCGACTGTTCAGTGGTATTGGCGCGATGGGACTTCGTTAGTCTGGCTCATTATGTCGCGCGACAACGACAGGCGGGGCGACAAAGCTCGCGGATAATCACACCAGTTTGTTTGTCAAGTAGAACCAATACGCGGTTCCATTTACGTATAGGTGAATAAGACCGTACATTTGAAGTGTTTGTGATTTCGGTAGGTTGTAGCTTCTGAATATTGATGCTAACGAGTTGTAAAATAGCTAATTGTGGTGCAGAGCTACGAATATTATTAAAAATTACAATAATCGTGTAGTAGAGATCACGCCAAGCTAAACACTTTAGACTTGGCACAGTTTTTATATCCGTTGAAGAAAATAGCCTTACTGGTGTTCAGTTTTCCTGTAAGCTGGCGAAATGCGTGTTGGAACAATCTGTCTACTTTACTGTAATACATTACATTACATAATTCAGTGTATCATTAAAATAATAACTGGCTGATAATAACAAGTCTTATAAAAGAACTCTTCTTATAATTTCGCGTATAATCTTCCCTAGTGGCTAGGTAGGAGCGGTGTGTTTGTCCACTGTGTATCTATCATCATTCATCATCTATCACCGCTGTTTGCGGCCGACTCTGCTCGATTGACCACTTTTTGCTGGAACTAGTGTTTACGATAGCGTCACTTAAGCCTTACTACGAGTATCAAGAATAAAATAGCTGAGAAAATTTTAGTTAAGATTCATGAAGATGAAAATAATAACTTTGACGACATAATTTTATACATTACTTAAAGAATAAATCTGGAAAATATTTATTCGTGATAGTGGGCTGGCGGGCGCTGTGATGCCGCCGCCGAATGAAAAACCATCCAGAGTGCGGTAGTAACAAGATTCATCACAACTAGTATCCACAAGGTGTCGCCTGAATCAATTATCTAAATAATAATGAATATACCTAATGTGAACGTAAAACTGATGAGTGATAGAGGAACAATCAGATTTTGTGATGAGACGTTTGGTTGAGTTCAATTTACTATGCAGCTGCGACATCTGCATTTTAGATGACGCCGCTTCACCGACTCAAGCAACTGCCGGATAAACCAGGTTACACCTGCATCCTTACTCCCGTTAATAATTATCTATGCTGCTAGTCCGTTACCATAATTTTATGCAAAGACATACATTATTATTTGAAGCGTAGTTGAATGTAAAATCAAGATTAATCAATATTTTAATTCTTAAGCTAAAGAAGAAGTATTACCGTTGTTGTGGGATCCGTTGGGGAAGGCTGTCGTCCAGAAGGAAATCTTTTAGTTAAGAACGTTGAAGTGCCGAATGTGGTATGACAATTTGAATTGTACCTATGCACCCTGATTTCAGGGTACGCTTGAGCCCCTTGGCGGGGACACAGTGTATATTTGTTGTATTCAGAATCAGAGTCAATACGAAAATGAAATGTTTTGGCAAGTTTTTTTTGTGATATTCAATTTAGGAGATTGTCTGTCATGTTTTCCTAAACAAATTTCTAGGGGGTAACATTATAATAAGGTATTTTATATAAAATTTTATGCTAAGTTAGTAGTGTTATGAAGTAAATTTTTGGGTTTGTGTAAGTTGTGTAACGTTCAACCAAACCGTAAGCAAGTTCAGAGAATTAAAAATGAAAAAAATTAAATAAATCGGCGTAAGTAAGATGAGTTTAAGCACAGTTCTGTAGAAATAGGTATTAGTGAGACTTTGTTGCCTAAATAAAATTAATTAGGTACTTATGATTTTGTCTGGCAGCGGTAGCGTTCAGTACAGTAGTGTTTCACCGAGGGTGTGAGCAGCCCTGAAGCGACGAGACGTCCCGATGATGTTAACAGCAAGTTAGCGCGGGTGCACCGCGGCTCCTTCGTAAGCTGTGTGCAAAACTTTGGTGCAAGTGGAAGGCTTGAGGTCTTCTCCCACTCAATCATTCGTTACTCACTATATTAAAAGTCACCAAATAAAAAAATAACACAATTGGATTTCAACTTTTTCAACGCAAGGGTGTCAATCAAATGTACATCATTATCATATAGCGGTAATTAGGCTAACACATTCCGGAAGATAAGCTAACGGCAACTACACCACATAGCATAAATTGCGCCCCTTCCGCCCTACAGCGAGTGACCATTTGCTCTATACTCTATGCCGTCAAGTCAACCATTTCTATATTTATTTTTATTCTTGTGAGTACAATTTACATTTAATATTAACTTTACTGTTTACTGAAGTAGTATATTTTAACTTTTAAACGATTTCTTAAGCAAAATCGTGGGAACAGGAGATCTACCGGGAAAAACGTCACCGATGTTCGATCCGTTCACGCAATTCGTCCGATCATCGATGGCATGACCTACCGCGAAACGTTTCGGAAAAGCGACGGCCGTTCTTCGAATCCTTAGACACCGACGGATTGATATCGTGAATGAACTGATTGAACGAATTAAAGAAATTAGTGATGCCCTTCTACAATTTATGTTTTACAAATATCGGTTTTTCGTTAAATTTGCAATTTAATAAGAAATATGTGAAATAAATAACAAATAACTTGAATTTATGTAATTACCTAACCTTTTCCTTATTTTTATGAAGCCAAAACCTCTTTTTATAGTTATTTTTTGAATAATTATTTCTTAGTGGCAGTATGTTGAAATATACTTTGTCAAAATGAAAAAAAAAGCAGCTGTTCTGTCAGAGCACTTTGTTTTTATTTACAAAATTGAATTGAATTATTTATTATAAAATTATAGTTAAATTTAACGATTAGCTATGTTATTTGAAAGTAAGTATGTATAAATCTTTAATAATAATTTAGTCACTATCTATTTCATAATATGTAAACAGTAAAAGAGGTTTATTTATTTGTCGTAGAATGTCTCTGCTAGCTTTTGCTAGCTACTACCGAATAAGAAATCTTGTTAAGTATATGGATTTCATGCAGGAGCATGAAGACTTGGCCTGTGGTCGCCTTCTACGGAATATGGAAGGGAAGGCCCGGGCAAGCAATTGTAGTCTGACCACCTGAGATCACCTTATTAAACAGGATGGGTGAATACAAAATAAGCAGTGACAAAAGGTAACATTTTTATTTTTAGATTTATTTTAATGTTTAAAACATAATTAATGAATATACTTAAGTATTTATTTATCCGTAGGTTGAAAATGAAAATTGAAACATAATGAATATAATATAATACTTATATATCCATAGATTACAAGAGAAGGATTCAAGAGGACATAAGAAAAAACGTATCAAAAGGAAAGGGGAAAAAAGCAGAGATTGTGAGACTTAGAAGAGCGATGGAAAAATAAAGACAGACGCAGTTGCTGCAGCTGTTTTGGAGTTACATTTAAAATGCAGTACTTGAATTTATTTAAGTTCTTCTCCACAGAACACAGCAAAATTTTTGAACTGATAATGTAGATTTCATTTGGGTTGTGTATATATCCAGAGGATAAAAGTAAATCCTTGAACTTTTTATTACTTTGTAATTTGTAAGTACAATAATTTGATAATAAATGTATACCTATTCTTCAAATTGTTTTATTAATGTATACCTATTTTCATATTTATGCGTTATTAGTATTCATTATAATTTAATAGCTTCTATCCACTAGTATTTTATTACACAGCCGCCTTTTCTTTCCCATAATCTCGCCTAAATGTTGCGCGGATGAAATCGCTCAAAGCGATAAGTACTTCATTTTCATTGTTTCTTTTCCTGTTTTAATTATGCTTTTAATTGAATTATCCCCTTTCGGACAACTCTCTAGGCTCTAATTCAGCCTTTATGTATATAATAGATCTTTTTTAATAAATAGATATCTACTCATTTTATTATAATTTAAGCTCCGAACCATTTGCGAACTGAAAACGAAACACAAACGATAGCTCAGTTGGTATCGTATAATTTGAGGTTATATTCCGATCAAAATGATGTCAAACTCCGCAGCTTATACTGTCGTTTGAGGTTTCGCGGTAGCGTTTTGCGAATCACGGACAGCGAACTTCGTTTTGAAAATTCGAAGATCGATCGAAAGTGGTTCAGAGTAAGCAAAATCCGAAACGAAGCCAATTCGATTGACGTTGCTTCGTGTATCGAATTACAGAGTAACACCCCAGGTACCTTAGTTTTCTGATTTAACACGCCTGAAAAAAAATAGTATCAGTATCAGTAAGTAGTAGTGAAATACTTTTGATATTATAATCAGCATACAATGCCGTCAGGTAAGTAGGCGAAGGCCTTAACGCAGAGATATTCCCGTCAACACCTGCGCGCTGAGCCGTGTTCGCGAACAGGAGTTAAGTGCTTACAGTTGGCGCGACTTGGCGCTTCCCTGCCGTGTGCACGCCCGGAGCGGGACTTGGCGCGTGCACTGCCTCTTTAACGTCGTTATTGTAGAATGAATGAGACATCAAATTAACTTTACTTTTAAAAACTAGTGGCCGCTCGTTACGAGTAGTTTGCATGCATATAATGATCAATTAAAATGATAAGCACCGCACATAGGGGTATTTGAGCCAAAAACTTGGACATTGGTCGAAAGTAACGAAATTGAGATTTCCTTTACACAGTTAATGCAAATCACTGACTGATTGTTCAGGTAATCAAATAATATTTATGTTTCGTTAAGAAGTGTAGAGAATTTTTGTCTATCGCCTGTAGTTTGAGTGCTTTATTAAATGTACGTGCAGTAACGGCGTACGAGCGATTTTAAGTGTTATCATTTAATTTTCATTTTATATGAGTTTAAAGTGGTTTTATAGTTATGTCTACATAACAAAATGTAACACCGGGTATGTGAAAAACTATTCAGTACAAAATATTTTAGGTTTTTTGTTTGGTAGTAACAATATTTTGAATTTGCGTAACTACGTTTTTCGACATTATGATTTATTTCACTTGGTTTCGAGTCAAAAGCCTAAAAGTTCATTGCCCCACCTTCCCCCACTGATTTTCTTTTTTTATCTAGTAGTCGAAATCGTCTTCTTTTGTTTCGTTAAAAAACTAGCTGCCAAAAAGTGCCAATAGAGTATATGTCTATTTTTATTTCAGTTTCCAATTTTACCAAACAAATTTAACTTTGCGGTTTTTTTAGATTTCATTTTGAGTTTTACTTACATTTTCTTCTGGGGTGAAAAATATGACGCGGAAATATGTATTTCACATTAGCAAGGAATAGGGAGACCTAGATTTCTCAAAAAACTTGATGCAGTGGAGAGTAATAATATTAATAAATTATTTTTGACCAAAACCAAAAACATGAATTTTCTTTGCAAATTTTCACGTTTGTAATCTGAGTGTAGGTAGGTTCCTACATTTCTAATTTAGGATACTTCTAAAAAAATACAAAATTCTTTTACGGGCGACCAAAAATTTGATTTTTGCGGCTGAGTGGAATTTATAAGATTTATTTTTAAAGATTAAGGTGATTAAAAACCTATTGTTGATTTTAAAAAATATATCTTTTGTTATTTTAGAGTATTGCCTCCTGAACTTACTTACACTCAGATTACAAACATGAAAATTTGCAAAGAAAATTCATGTTTTTGTTTTTGGTCAAAAATAATTTATTTATATTATTACTCTCCACTTCATCAAGTTTTTTGAGAAATCTAGGTCTCCCTATTCCTTGCTAATGTGAAATACATATTTCCGCGTCATATTTTTCACCCCAGAAGAAAATGTAAGTAAAACTCAAAATGAAATCTAAAAAAACCGCAAAGTTAAATTTGTTTGGTAAAATTCGAAACTGAAATAAAAATATACATATACTCTATTGGCACTTTTTGGCAGCTAGTTTTTTAACGAAACAAAAGAAGACGATTTCGACTACTAGATAAAAAAAGAAAATCAGTGGGGGAAGGTGGGGCAATGAACTTTTAGGCTTTTGACTCGAAACCAGGTGAAATAAATCATAATGTCGAAAAACGTAGTTACGCAAATTCAAAATATTGTTACTACCAAACAAAAAACTTAAAATATTTTGTACTGAATAGTTTTTCACATACCCGGTGTTACATTTTGTTATGTAGACATAACTATAAAACCACTTTAAACTCATATAAAATAAAAATTAAATGATAACACTTAAAATCGCTCGTACGCCGTTACTGCACGTACATTTAATAAAGCACTCAAACTACAGGCGAAAGACAAAAATTCTCTACACTTTTTATCGAAATATAAATATTATTTGATTACCTGAACAATCAGTCAGTGATTTTCATTAACTGTGTAAGGGAAATCTTAATTTCGTTACTTTCGACCAATGTCCAAGTTTTTGGCTCAAATACCCCTATGTGCACCGGTGCTACATATAGAGTAATATTTATGCCTGGCCGCTAACTGTAGGTATACAGTTTTAGGTAAAGAGATCTTTAGCTCGTATACTTTCAATTATGTGTTTACATAAATACAGAAAACTATTTGACGGCCTTGCCTGGCAGACCTTTAGCTAAATAACTAGCTATAAATAGAGTTGTTGGACGCGGAATAAAATTAAAATGTATTATGCTAATTTATATCGATAAGGAAAGGATGCGCTATCGATCGAGGTGATAATATTATATGCATATATAAACATAATATTGTATATGTTTTCTCTAATGTATGAAAACGTTGTTCCAATTTTCATTTCTTATACCTTTCTATTAAAAACCCTGATCGATTATCCTTCGTAGAAATTCTAGTCGTCTCCCCGTAAAGTACTAACGTATAAGTTAAATATGGTAGTGTGTGGAGTGGTTAAGTTACACAAAGCTCGCGGGAAGTTATCTGGCGAATAGTTACCGTGGAACAAGTGAGCATCCCTCGTCAACTTCACACACGCTCGCATGACGGCGGAACTCCACGTCACAACACACACAACTCCACTATAACAACACGCTGTCTGCACAAACAATGTACTTACATGGCTGTGGACTGTTTCACGAACACGCAATTTAGAAATTTCAATTTCAATGAAGAGCACGTTATGCTGAGCACTGAATACAACGTTCTGTCCGTTAAACAAGACAGAAAACGTGCGCGTGTTATCTTGCACTTGACTGTACAACGAAGTACGATCGCCTACCTACATAACTGCTGGCAGGTCACATGCTCTTGGAGCGGTTACGCACTACCGTCTGATAAAGTTTGTAATCCGAGAAACTCCTTCCAAATTTCTTTTTCGAGCGAGACAGTTTGTGTGGACGTTCTCGGATTCGGAACGGACGGGAAGGGAAAAAAATAACTGTAACCGCTCTTACAGTTATTTTTTTCAGGTTTTCCTTTTTCATGTGACGTAATACAGTGTACGGGACGGTACAGGACTTCATATTTTAACAAAATATTTAACTAAAAAATATGGAATATTAGAAAATAATTGCTGGGAGCTTTGTCTGAACACTATACAAAGTATATACATTATTTTGTATCTATTTACTTACCTGTTAAAAAGGAACACGGTTAAAAGGGGCTTGATTAAAAATTTCAGTGGAGTCTCAGAAAGTTAACAATAAAAATAATTTATACAGCAGCTTTGCTTAATAATTATATACTAAGATGACATCAAAGTCACATTGGTCTTTACCTACTTCTCAGTAATCTCATACTTATAACGACGAAGTTCGTGGAATCGAGAATCGCGGCTATTGAGTCGGTAATGGACCGAAGTGTTTGTTTTCATTTCAATTATGATCGTATTTCATTTTTTCCGCCGTTGTTGGTTTGGCTTGTATTAATAATTTGTTTACTCCTAATCCACTTGCCTACCTACTTCAGTGGGAGGTACTTGTGCGGTTCTGAATCGATACCAGACGGCGGATTGATTGTTCGAGGTTTATCATTATAATTTACTTACTGTCTGCTGTCCACGCCTACGATTTATTTTTAAATTATATATTTTTGTTTAAGAGAATTGCGCAAACAATAGATACGAAGACGCGTAAAGCTGTTGGTCTCGTCTCAGCCGCTACTCGTATCTACGGATGTAGTCGTGACACGAGTCATGTCTCTTGGCGATGTCAGAAGCGTTAGGCGGCTCAGTTATATCGGGATAATGATTGGTATGGTTAATAACGGGTGATTTTTTTGCTGGTATCTTTTTGGCAACACTGTTTTTGACAGATCACGCGTGAATCGTGTCTTGTGTTATTGTCAAACTTGTTCAGTTTGGTCTATAATTTAACCATGAATCGACTTACGAACGAACAACGCTTGCAAATTATAGAATTTTACTATCAAAATGGCAATGGCAATTGACAATGGCCGAAACGTTACTGTGAATGGCGAGCGCTACCGTGTGATGATTGGCGTTTTTTTTGCCCAAAATGGAAGAATTGGACATGCCTGACATGTGGTTTCAACAAGACGGTGCCACATGCCACACGGCACGCGAAACAATGGCCCAATTGAGAGCCGCCTTCGGTGAACAGTTTATCTCACGTTTTGGGCCCGTCAATTGGCCGCCTAGATCGTGTGATCTAACGCCCTTGGACTATTTCTTGTGGGGCCATGTTAAGGCTCATGTCTACAGGGATAAACCAGCAACGATTGACGCACTGGGAGCCAATATTGAAGCATTTGTTCGTGATATACCGGCTGATATGTTGGAGAGAGTGTGCCGAAATTGGGCCTTGCGAATGGGCCATCTAAACCGGAGCCGCGGCCAGCATTTGCATGAAATCATCTTCAAATATTAAATTATATTGATCGTTCTATCGATTCCAATAAAGATTTCATCAAATTTTTCAAATTTTTTGTGTTTTTTTTTTAAATCAAATCCTATACCTCTTAAAAAATCACCCGTTAGTACGGGACATCAGTTGACAAAGAAAAGCAAAAGTAAAGTTGGCGCATATTATTATATTAGCTTTAGGCTTATACAATATCTTATTGTTATAGTGTAAGGAAGCTTTAATAATGTTTTTTGGTGGACTGACTGTCATTATATAGGTAGTTAGTGGAAAGAGTTAGCCTCTTCCGTTCAATACGTGTTTTATTTATTAGCTCAGTATTTCCCGCGGTAAAAGTTAGCCTATGTCCTTCCGCAAGGTCTACTCTATATTTGTGCCAACTCCGGCCGCTTTCACATTTTTTTCCCGTGGGAATGAGAAATTTTCCCGCGGTAAATCGTAGCCTATCTTGTTTCCCAAGGTCTACTCTATCTTTGTACCAAGTTTTACCAAAATCCGTTAAGTACTTTTGGAGCCATTTCATTTTCATGTCAATTTATCCCTAATTTTTTTGAAAATAAAATGTAGCATATGTTACTCAGGGTTCATGTAGCTTCTCAACAGTGAAAGAATTTTTGAAATCGGTTCAGTAGTTTCGGAGCCTACTCGATGCAAACAAACAAATGTTTTCTCTTTATATTATTAGTATAGACTAGAATTTCTACAACAACTTGTCTTGTTCTGTTTTCGAAACATTCTTCAAAACAAAAATATCCATAATTTCATTTAGTCGGTGTTTTAAATTCAGTGTGTTTTTTCAGCGCCGTAACAATATTGTGCAATAGAAATGAAAAAAAAACGCACTCATTTCAAAATGCTACGAAAGTGCTACGAGGGTGCTACGAAGTGCTACGAAACTGCTACGTAAACTCAAAAACTCCTACTCCTGTGTTCGCTATTCTGTAGTGTAAAATAATAATAATAATAGTAAGAACCTTTTTCGTAAATATTATAGTAACGTAAATAAATAATAAATAAATAAACATAAAATAATCACAACATTACTGCCAACAGCATAAGTTTAATTAAATATGTAATCAAATTAAATGAAATGAAATTAAAATATGTTTTATTCGAAGTAAGATTTTACAAACCACTTTTTAACGTCGAGGCGTGTTCACAATTTGGCTGTCTTCTGTGGAGAAGAACTCGCCGGAAAAAACTTCACAGGCGCGTTGCATTAGTGTTTCTTGCCATAAAAAACGTGTAGATTAGAAATGTTTTGTTGTTATATTGGATTGGATGAACTACCCTCCTTTGGATTTTTGTTTTGTTTATTCGTACGCACGTCGTCGCAATAGTTTTAAATTACTTTGTAATTATATTTTCTCATTTAAGTGAATTGATAAATTCTTTTTCGAGAAATAAAGATATCTCAAACCTCAAAAAAGTGAAAAGTCGTAAAATCTGATAAAACGTTAGTGAGTTCCGTATATCACACGAACAAAACACTTTCATCTTGAGACATAGGATTCCAGCATAGTAAATTGCGCAATGTTTTATACGTAATCAAGCTATGTTGAAGGTGCGGATTTTGATAGCAGAGAAAGGCAGCAGGTTAACGCCAGGCGCGCCTTTATTACCCGCTCAAAGGCTAAGGTCAGATAATTATCCTTTATAAGCAGGCAGATCGCCTTTGGCCCCTAATTAGGTTAACCATTTCCTTGAATGCCGCCGGATGTAACGTGACAACCCTGGTAACTACGCTATAATATGCACGCATAAGTTTTACATACTAGTTTCACTTGAAGCTACATTGGCATAATTAATTTCATTTCACTTATTTTATCCTAATAATAACATTAAATAAAAAAAGATACCCCCGTCTCAAGACCGTTCATCATCTCAGCCGAAAGACAAAGGTCTGACCAAGACCGTTACATATAAACATAAATTTTATAGATAGAGAAATACAAGGTTTGGATAATAATATGGTGACAGAAAGTACTAATAGAAAAGTTTCACGGAAGAACCGTCCCATTCTAGGCGACATTTACCTACTTCTCTGGCTTATAGGGTTGCTATCAAACAACATGTGTGGTCATCACATCCTCAGGAATATCTTTATTACCTCGCTGCTGTTAAATAAACATGAGCTTCACGTTACACAATAACAGCTAAGTATGGGAGAAATAATTTTGAGTAAGAATACAGAATGCTTATAAATAATGTATGTAGCGTTGTTACTCGTATAAGTTGTGGGTTGGAGTACCTGAGTGTGCCGAATCAACCGAAACACAATAGTCTGGTTGGTTACCTAATTAATACGTCGTTCTATGTAAAGTATATGAGTAACCTTGTATCATATTGTGTTGTATATAAATAGCCACACATACAAAAAGTCTAGTAGATTATACCTACCCTATTAATAAAGATTTTCTTGTTGGCGATTGACTAGAGTTGCTGTAATTATTTCATCTTAGTATTAGTTACGGTCAGACAAACTGTAGGTATAATGACGACAGATCTAGTTGGGCGTAGAAGGTGGTCTAAGGCATAGACTTATTAAATCGACGACGTCGTTTTTATTTCCCGTATCTCTGCTATAAAGCCCAGAACTTACAAATAAAGCTACAAGATATAGTCAGCTGTACAGATAACTGACATCCGCTGAACCTTGTGAAACCTCGACTTTGGAACTTTTTCTTACTATTTGTCAACAGAAAAATGGCACAATTTTTTTTCTATTTATACTCTAAGGGCACAATCTTAGTTGGAATATGTTAAAAGTTTATAAACACGAAAACATGGAATCTCTGCATGAATTGTATTTTACCGAAATTCTAATTCTATTCGTGTATTTCGGCCACAATTGCTTTAAATTCCATTGCATCACTACATAGTATAAAACAAAGTCGCCTTCTCTGTCCCTGTGTCCCTATATCCCTTTGTATGCTTAAATATTTAAAACTACGCAACGGATTTTGATGTGGATTTTTTCAATAGATAGAGTGATTCAAGAGGAAGGTTTATATGTATAATACATGCATAACTTACTTAAGGATAACACACAATAACCATTTTCCCGCGCGGAGCCGGGGCGGGTCGCTAGTTATTGATATTATGTAGTATTTTATTTTTAATACAACGTGATTCAGTAACAGGTGTATGAACATTTTCAATAACATTGTGTAAGCAGGGAGAAAAAATCATGAGGATTCAAAAATTTTGTAACGAAAATACATGAAAAAATATATATTTCCCTGCAGAAGGATTATTGATTCGCGATAATCCCTTTGTGAGTTACGGTGCTCTGTTTTAGTTTTATCATGACTGCGAATTTGATGTTATCTCCCTCGCTTCCATTATATGTGTTTTTTACTTATTTCGCATCTAACGACTGTAGTCCGAAACACTATGTTGTTTTCATTCTGTAAATAGGCACTAGAAAATTTATTTGTGTAGGTTTACATTATACAGTTTGTTGTAACATAACGCACAATATTATATGTGTATATAAAAAACCAGCAATTTTCCGAGTAATAAGAATAAAAATAGACGAGTATTCCTGCTTCAGCTTTTGTCAAAAAACCGATGTATTAAGGGGATCATAGATTTAGTAATAATATACGAGAGTTCAGAAATCCATGAGTGATCCGTGTGTGGATTCACTTAGTTCTGTTTGAAGTACTTAGGACGTAGAAAAATTTACATTTGAAATTTAAAAAACATTAAACGCTAGCGCATAGCTTATAATATTGAGGTCTCTGTTTTTGTAAATTTTACCAAAGGCTGTACAAGATATAATTTTCAGCGCCTACTGTTCGACCCCAAACTTGATTTATGTCTTGTTTCGCGCTATTCGTTCCAGAAACTAAATACTCGTACAATAACATAATATGAGAAACCATATTTAATCGAGACGCCGACGCCGTTAGCGGAAGGCGATTTCGTGAATTGAGGAAAAGATTATTATTAACTTTGATAATACCACGAGGGACTATTTCGATGGTTTCTACCTGAGCTCATTTCGCCTCCCATCTTCTTCCCAGACAGGCGGTATATCTCATTACGCCGACTCACAACATAAGAGCTTTGACGGTAATAAGGTGAGCGAACGTATTTTGGATGGAAACCTAATTGGTTGTATATACAAGGACGTGTACTTTACTACCCTCATTCTTAACGACCCAGATACTCCACATTTAAGTGAACGCAGGTTTATCTTTGATCATTTTTATGCGTACAGCTTTTGAGTGTGGTCAAAAATTACGAGTAGATAAATTAATCCACTTATATTAATAATTTCTTTGGGGCAAACCATTTTATTTCTTACAAATTTAAAATTCCCTCGTGTTCATTTGCTATAGGTATTTCTATTATCCTATGATAATAAATTGGAAAATTTTGTACGATTGTAAGCGCTTCAAGATATTTGAATATAATTCAGCAGGTCAGACAAAATAAACTCTTTTAGAAGAGTAAATTAGCAAAATGAGCTTTCCAAACTATTTAGATAAATGTTACGAGTATATTTTTACTAAAATAAACTAATTAAGATGTAAGTGAATTTCAATAATAATTATACATTTTACACGAAGAGTTCGTGCAAAGAGGTACAGTAGGCAGCACATGCGGATGAACATATTGACCTTGAGAGGTCCCGTATTCCGTAGCGGGTGGTAGCGGTAGATTATTTATTTTGTGGCGGTAGGGAATAATTTCGTAGTAAAAATGCCCAACCGCATATTATGCTAGCTTCTGTACTTGAAGGGCTTGAAGTCAGTAGCGCCACAAAATACTTACCACACGAAATGCCACTTTCTATTTGAGGGTATTCAAATGAGGCATTTTGTTTGATAAATGTGTCTTATAAACGACTAGCTCCAAAAGGCCTCGTACCTGAGCCGCTAAATATGTTTAAAAAAATTATAGTTTTTTTATGTGGGTAGTCCTCATTAAACCTTCTCCCCGTCGTCATTTAACCTTCATTCGCGTTTTAGTGCTCGCCTAATTTATCGTTAAATCAAAAAGTAGTGACGAAAATATCTAAAATACTACTTCTCAGATTCTCAGCAGCCTTTACGCAGCAATAAAAAAATTATATTCGTAGCCTTGCGATGGCGTTTTGTATCCGATTACTGCAGTGTTTGCTTATAATGACATATTTGTATTCTTTATTTTTTTTTGTTGAGTGTTGTAAATGTTTTAAGACGAAAAAGTGTGTTCTTCGTGGTCGATAGTTGGAGTTGATCAACGTGCCTGAGTCGCCGCGATCCCGGAGTCACGAGGAAGTCACGAGGTTAGTTCAGATACCTTTTTACGTGATTGAAAATAATGTTTTGAAACTTGATCGGTTTAATGACCAGGTTCTAGGTTCTGCTTCTATGACCATTAATCGGTCAAAGAGTCTAGTTCGTAACGAATGATATGTAAACAAATGGATATAATTTGTAGAATCGTCGTCAACCCGAATCGTCTTTTTGTTTTAGTGCGCAGTTCCTATTTAGTAACCTAGTTTTTTGGCTTAAGAGATAATGTGTTGGGTTATCTCACTGTCTAACATCTTTCACCATAAAAAAACACAAACAACAAGTTCACTGCCAGTTGAATTACCAGCTGAAACATTCCAGATGGTAGGAGTCGCCCTCGGGGCGGTCGCGGTCGTACAGGCAGTAGGTGTTTGTAGCGCACACGCACCTGTCTTCTAACACACAAGTCGCGTTACAGTTGCTGATACTGGCGCGGCGTAGTGTTTAGGGCACCTATCAGCGCACTCTTCCCAACCATTAAAGGACCTTGACCTTGGTGCATTGTTGGGGTCACATTTGGACAACCTGGATCCAGTTTGGATACCAAACTTGATGATCTTTATGGGCTTCCTAGCCGCTCCATGAAGCCGATGGTGAGGATCGGTGGTAAAGCATGCACAGCTACCTGTAAGCACAACGCCACTATGATGATCTTCGCCACCATGGCTTTTGCACTCCACTGTCTGCTGTAGTGATATATTTTTATAGCAAAGTAGGCTACCTTTTATACTGAATTAAGGTCAATAAATCGCGCGATAAACCGAGACAAAGTCAATTAGGTAAATTTTATGTTTGGAGATAATATCGATTTACGATTTTTTATTTTGCATATTAACAACCTAAATTGGTTGCGCGCATAATCGGTGCATCAATTTATTATTGTGTAAGTACCTAAAGATTATAAAAAATATATATTTAACTGTCTTTAATTATTAACGAAAATATATCTTGTTTCATTATTGTTTAATTATTTTATTCAATTAGTAAGCTAGCTTTGAGATTTTGGGCGAATAAGTTCAACATAATTGATGTGTCAGCGCAGGATCAATTTGTCGTGGAGATCTTTGTCCAGCAGTGGACGTCTACAGGCTGAGATGATGATGATGTGGCATATTTGTGAAATACCTAGGACAGAATAATTCTGAATTATTCAAGAATATTCAGTGTTATCTTGGCAGGTGATTGATGTTTGTTTCTAATATCGGGAATTTTGTTTATTCAATTGTTAATCAATCATTCACGCATATTTTCACGCTTAAAAGACAGAACTAATTGAAAAGAAGAATAATGGATGATGATATTTTTACTGACAATAACATAGCCTATTTTATATTACTAAAAGTAATACTTCATTGTCATAAAAAAAACTAAACAAGTTTTTTTCAGTAATCATTCTATTTGAAATAATTTATACTTGCGATTGTTGGCGCTTGGTGAAACTCCATTGTATTGATAGTTTTTTGAAAAACACTTGTACTTGTTTCACTTATTTAATATTTATTGGAAAACCCAACTATGTAGTTTCGCTCACATGAGCATCATCAGGGGCACTTTTTACATTTTATTCTTGTTATTCCTCAAAATCCTCCTGTTATTACTAAAAAATAAAAACCATCTGAAGCACAATAATAGAATTCAAATTAATAATTTAATGCCGGAAGGTGTAACATTTCGGGTAGCCTACACAGTAAAAATTACCCCACAAATAGGGAGCATCTTAAAAAATTACAAAAATATATTAAAAAATATTAGAATTAAATAAAGGGAGTGCGCAGGCCAAGTTCCAGCAACAAGCCGTGCGCATGCCGTGCACTATTTACACGAACCGTTTCGACCCACTTTTGACCCCCCTGTAGCTCAGTGCCTATTGCAAGTACAGAGATAAAATTGTACCTACGTAATTATATACTAGTACTAAAGCAGTATGCCAAATTTCATAGATATAGCTTCAGTAGCTTCTGAAATATAACCCTGTGAAAATAGCTAATTTTGGCACTGACTGACTCACTCACTGACCGGTAATCAAAATGTTTAGGCTACTTCCAATTGTCCTAGCCTTATGAAATTTGGCACACAGGTCGTGTGTTACATGTAGATTAACAAAAAATTAAGAAATCTAAGAAAGTTGGCTTAATCGAATATAGAATTTATAATAAAAATATTTCTAAACCAGTGGTACAATGAGAATACGATGAGGAGAGGGGGGAGGGCAGGGGGGGAGGTATAAAATATATGGGGAATTATAAAACGAGCGAATAAAAAAACAACTTTGCGACTGATGATGACATACTGTTATAATAAGCGGCATGAATTTGAGTAAGTGAAAAATTAACTTAACTAACGACGAATGGGCACAGCCCCCCACCACAGGGGGGGCTCGAGGGGCACAGCCCCCCGCTAAAAAAAAACAAATCTACCCAGAATCAAATCGGTTGGTTAGGTTAGGTTAGACTGATGTCAATAACAGAGCGGAGGGAGCCGAGCAAGCGGAGCGAGCGTGCCGCGGCAGCGGCCGGGGACCGCCGGAGTTTTAATTTTTTCAAAGTTGTTTTTGTATTCGAAACACTTCATATAAGATAAATGACGCTCAGTATAAAAAATACATTTGCCAAATATTGAAAAAAATGCAGGACGTAACGTTGAAACTCAAACAAATATTAGGTCGCTCAAATATTATGAAGCTGCTCATTTTGTATTTTAAGTAACTCAAATTAATGTTTGTAAGTTGCTGTTCTGTTGATTTCTCGTCGCTCGCAGTCAGTCGCTCACTTAGTAATTCTATAACCCAAATTAAATAATTTTGACACTCAAAACTGTAATTTACAGTCACTCGTTTAATTACTACCCAAAATATATTGTCATGTATTCATAATAATACACTGTAGCGCTTATTATAAGACGTGATAACCTTGTCACATCGTGCAATTTTTATTATTCTTAATTTATCGAAAGAGACCGTTGTAGAAAGACTAATAATGTGCGCTTGTATCAAAAAAAAAAAGACCAGTCGAGCTCTGAACACTGTAAACATTAGGAATGAAGATTGGCTAAGTACGATGCAATAAGGCTTCTGTATTATGTATGTATATTATCTTATTTGTTGACAAAGTTTAAAATGCATCGTGTACATACCTATTTTATTTATATTATAATATAAATTTGACTGATGTACTGAATGTCATTTAATTAACTATCAACTATTTAATACGTAAACACTTGACTTAAAGATACGACTAAAACTTAAAAAAAAAATTAAATTAGAGATTTCAAATAATATTGCCCGCTACTCCAAAGTTGTTTCATGCAAACAAATTCGCGATCGCGACAACGCTGTCACTAAATTTTACGTCATGTCACTTAGGTACGTCAAGTGTAGCGACGTTTGTCATTATTTAGAAAGGTTTAATAAGAAGATTTTATGACAAAAATCTATATATGTACGCTACGCAGTATTTTTTATTTAATCTCTTGATAACCCTGACTTGCATTTGTTTTTCAAAAAGAAGTAACTAGGTTGTCAAAATAAATTTTCTGCATGGAGTGTCCGGATCAAAGCGGCTCTTCCATCCTCTTTGGTCCGGATGATTAAATATATTTATTCTGTGGTTAACAATGGACGAAGCAAAGAGGTTGGAAGAGCCGCGAACCTCTCTGGGACGAAGGCGTCGGACAAAAAGAAAAAAAAAAGTACGATTTCTTCAAAAAAAGTATTCAAATCTCACCAAAAACATACCTGTTAAAGAGGGGGCCAAGTTCCTATCGGCTAATTGTTCGCCTAAAAAAGGATTGAAATCCAATCCAATGCCAAGTTTAGATGCACTTTAAAATCAATCATAATCATCGTCATCAATAGCCTGATCCACTGGTAAACATTTGCCATTTCCAAGACTCACCACCACATTCTAAATTTGAACTTGGCAGGTTAAATTAATTTATTAAATAGGTTAATTTAATTATTATATAAATAATATACAAATAATAAATAAATTTAATTATTATATAAATTATACAAATTAATCAAGTATTACGCACGAAAACCTGCCAAGTTCAAATTTAGAATGTGGTGGCGAGTCTTGGAAATGGCAAATGTTTACCAGTGGATCAGGCTGTTGATGACGATGATTATGATTGATTTTAAAGTGCATCTAAACTTGGCATTGGATTGGATTTCAATCCTTTTTTAGGCGAACAATTAGCCGATATTAACTTGGCCCCCTCTTTAACAGGTATGTTTTTGGTGAGATAATTATTAACATAACATAATATTGTGAATGTCCAAAATATGTCAAAATAAAATAACTTAAAATTAAAATTAATGTAATAAATTAAATAATTAACTATGTCATAGGAAAGACTATTATTTAAAATACATGAGCGATGGGGACTTACTTAATTCCACTTGCTCATTAAGTTATATGGCACAGTTTTCTGATGCAATTCTATTAACTTCTAACGCCTCCAAACAGTTCAATTTACGTCCTTTATTACATATTTGCAAGATTTTAAAATTTGTGTTGGGATCAAAGTTATGGTTTTCCATCGCTAGCTGTTGAGCAAAGATCGAATCGTTCTTTTTTAACCTCCAACTTCTTTGGTGTTCTTTGACCCTAGTGTCGAATGATCTACCCGTCTGGCCGATGTATTTTTTATGGCAGTCATTACAGGTTAGTTCATATACACTGCACTCCTTTTACTCAAAGGGATGGCATTAGTTTTGTGTGAAAAGCATTTTCTCAGATTAGTTGGAGTGTAAAACGCTGGGATTTTTTCCCCTTGGAGCAGCCTACCACACTTGTACGAAATATTCCCTAAGAAAGGGATTCTAGCCCATGTTTTTATTGGTTGTATTTTTTGTGTTTTAAAAAGTAAAGAGTGTGAAAAAGTAAGTAGGCATTTTTTATAGTACATAGCAGTAGAATTAATGAAAGAAATAAAGAAGGAAAGAAAGAAGTTTATTGAAATCTCAGTGCACATTACTAAGATGCAACTGAAAACACCTACCTATTAATGCTATATAATGAAAACAGACGTTAGGCAAATACAGTTAAAGGCATGCATACATGACAAAGTAACATGCAGTGTGACACGAAAAGGTGCTGCCTCAGCGTTGACGCTGCGAGCAACGTAGTCAACGTTACTTGCAACACTGATTTTCAGTCAACACCTACTAAAAATAATTACAGTTGCACGTTCGCTGACTCATTTAAAAAAATAATAAAAACTCTGTTGTTGTGAAACCGTTGCGTAGCTAAATCATGTAAGCGTATTGTGCGATTTTTTTGTGTAAGTATGTGTGTTTGTTGGTTATGTAAATATTATTTGTATTGTGCTGTAATATTTCCTATTAGCTTGGGTGTCAATAAAGTATATTATGTATTGTATTGTAAGTCGGTGGCACAGTGGGTAGTACCGTTGCGTCCCATCAGCGAGTTGCAGATTTGAGGCTCGTCAAGTAAAGATGTGCTTTACATGTGATCGCCGCCCTCATTCAATGTACAGGAAAAAATGGTGAGCTGTCACGGGACGCCTGGCTGATGTGACACATTGAAAGTAAAGTTAGTTTGTGATTGCTTCAAGTGGTTTTACAGGTGAAGTACAAGATGTATCATACGAATATACGCTTTATTAGTGTTAGGTACATAGATAATAGTTTTCTTTAGTAAATACTAGCGACCCGCCCCGGCTCCGCACGGGAAAATGGTTATTGTGGGTTATCCTTCAGTATATTATGCATGTATTATACATATAAACCTTCCTCTTGAATCACTCTATCTATTAAAAAAAACCGCATCAAAATCCGTTGCGTAGTTTTAAAGATTTAAGCGTACAAAGGGACATAGGGACATAGGGACATAGGGACATAGGGACATAGGGACGGAGAAAGCGACTTTATTTTATACTATGTAGTGATAGTGATAGCGTAGCGACCGAGACGCTAGCTCGCCACGGCCCGCTCGCTACGGTCGGTTCGTTACGGTTCGGTCCATGAATTTTACTCCTCGCCTATAGATATTTCACATCAAAAATTATGAAAAATCCACCTAGTAAATATTTTTTTTTTTTGAATTTCAAAAATTAATTTAAATTGGTCTAGTAGTCTCGGAGATTAGCCCGTACAAACAGACAAACAGACAAACAGACAAACAGACAAACCGACAAACAGAGAAACAAAAAATCTGAAAAAAGTCAGGATAGGTATGTGCTATATCACTATTCTTACATCGCTCTGATTCGGTTTTAAGCATTTTTTTTGTATATACAGATTTTCGACCTCTACAGTTTTATTATACAGAAGAGCGTAATAGTACTAACCCATTATGAGAAAATTTCGATAAAATCACTTTCTGATTAAATAGACATTCTAAAAACCCAGACTATAGTGTCTAGGGATTATAACTTCATTAAGTTTAAAGAGAAATATAGATGATGAATCAATTTTCTAATCATGTTTTTCATTCGTTCGAATATTCAGAAGTAAATTGATAGTAATTAAGTTACATAATTATAGAAGTCTGCTAGACCGATATTGATGTAATTTCATACGGTTCGAATACAGTTGAGGTGATAATTATGATTGTAGAGGTTAGGTACTACAGTCTCGTGCATTTACCAGCTTATAGAAAAAAAAATCAAATATTTTCAGAGTATGATACAAAAAAAAACCTAAACGAAAGACAATAATATGAATTTAATAAAATGTAATTAATTATAACATTACCCGTAAAGATACGTATTATATTGATGATCCCCAATACAGATTTTACTTTAATTAAATCCATATTGTAAAACTGTTGAGGTCGAAAATCTGTACATAGGAAAAAATGCTAAAAACCGAGTTAGGGGGATTAGTGAAGCAGATATTTTTCAAATTTTTTGGTTCTCTGTTTATCTCGTTGTGTGTTTGTACATAGACATAGACATAATTTATTACAGGCTTATCTCCGAAACTGTTGGACCGATTTCAATAAAATTTTGCATGGTTGTACCTTTATATCCCCGGTCAACATCTTAGATAGTTTTTGCTTCGGGAAAAAATCCCATTCCTACGGGAAAGTCGAAAAACAACGGGGGCGTAGCCGCGGCCACACAGTTAGTGGATAATATATTTTTTGTACGAGCAACTTTTTTATTATTATTATTGTTGTTTAAAAAGTAACGTTCGCTCGAAGAAATCAACAGTATTTTATTTATTTTAATATACATTAGTTGTCTGCCCGTGGCTACGCCCGCGTTTATTTTGGACTTTTCCGTGCACAACTGGACTTCCTTCGGACAAAGCCCCCCTCAACCTCTCAGCTTCAAATTTCTGATCAATAGTCTTGCCCCTGACCCTGCACATCAAAGCTAATAAATTAATAGTATTGCCTCTCCACTACTGAACTTTCCTTGTGAGAAGGGCCACCAGACTAACCCCCCAGAATCCAATTTCTACTGAATAGTCTTGCCTCAGCTCCGTAACCAGCAGTAGAGACCCCTCAACCCCCGGTCTTCCAATTTCTACTCAATAGTTTTACTCCTGTACAACTGGGCTTTCTCCATTGGCTTAGCCCGCGCTTATTTTCTACTCAATAGTTTTACTCCTGTACAACTGGGCTTTCTCCATTGGCTTAGCCCGCACTTATTTTCTACTCAATAGTTTTGTCCCTGCACGACCGAGCAAATAAATTATAGTATTGCCTCTACAAGCCTGTACTACTGGACTTTCTTTGTGAGGAGGGCGAGATCAACCCCCAGAATCCAATTTCTACATTCTTGCCTCAGCCCCGAACCAGCAGCAAAGACCTCTCAATACCTAAACCACCCAATTTCTACTCAATAGGTTGCGCCTGCACAACTGGGTTTTCTTTGTAAGAGGACAAAGCCCCCCTTAAATCCCTAAATAAATGAATATTTGACAAGTCACACAAAATATATTTATTTTACCACAACCACTTTTATTTATTATAATTTATATTTTCCAAGTGTACATGAAAACACCAATTTGCGCACAAAGAATACACCATTTCTTCTGAACTACTCGTACCAAGTGAAGCAGTCCAGATGGTAGGAGTCGCCCTCGGGGCGGTCGCGGTCGTACAGGCAGTAGGTATTGGTTGCGCACACGCACCTGTCTTCTAGAACACAAGTCGCGTTGCAGTTCCTGATACTGGCGCAGTAATTCGGACAGTTCTTCCCACAGTCCTCCCATCCATTGTAGCTCTTGGACCTGGGAGCATTGTTGGGATCGCATGGAGACAGCCTCGAGCCAGCCTTGATGCCGAACTTCATGATCTTGATGGTCTTTCTGGCCGGTCCCACGACAGTAGATATGGGTTTTGGTAGCCAAATGCTATGCACTGTCGCTACGACCATGCATAGTAGAGCCAATATTATCAGCTTTGATGACATGGCTACTTTCTTCACTATTCTACTAAGACTTTTGTAAATAAATATGACTTCATTTATATCCGCCAGTTCTTTTATATAATATTCGATTCAATAAATTTTCAGATATAATTGAATTACATATCAAGTAATTTTTTGATAATAAAATCTTAATTGGTTGGTAACAATCAATTACTGTACTTAATAATGGGTTTATCAGTTATACGGTGAATGATATAGTAATAATTTATTTAATTAAATTCGTTTATTTTGCATATCAAATTTAAATTTATTTTAAAAAGAATGTCTGTGTCGGGTGGATTTCGTTGGGATATTGGGTAAATGTAACTATTTGGGGAGGTTATTTTTTACATCCTTCATACCTCATACTAGTAAATGAAACTCTATTTGCAAGTTTGTCTGTTACGCTACTGAGATAGATTTTTTTATAGCGAGAAAATACCTAATTGCTGTTCGCGTTCTGGAAAGTAAATCAATAATAAAGTCAATGCGAGTTTGTTTTTTTTTGCATAAAATAGTGATAATGTTGTTTGGTAGTGTTGGGTACTAGGGTTGTAGGAGTGCGGGGGAGGTATCATCGGCCAACCGTTCGCAGGCCTATCGTAATGGGATCGCGAGAGCTGCACGCTACATTTGGCGAACATTACTGCGGCGTCGGTCGCCGATCCCCTCAAGCCTTCCCTTCTCACTCGAAGGCCGGACTCGACAGATATAGCAGATCAATCTTGAGTACGACAACGCTGTCACATGTTCAATGTGAATCGTTTTTACTATAAGTAAGTCTATAAATATATAAAATCATATTATTTAGCACTAGCGACCCGCCCCGGCTCCGCACGGGAAAATGATCAATGCATCAAATTCCGTTGCGTAGTTTTAAAGATTTAAGCATACATAGGGACTTAAGGACAGAGAAAGCCAATTTTGTTTTATACCATGTAGTGAAGATGAGCTTCTTACTTTAAAAGACTTATAATTTTTTCATTCATTTCATTTATTGCAATCATGTACAACGTTAAATTACATGGGTGGTCATGTGACGTACATGAACTATGCTGGGGTGTAGCAAAGTAAAAATGAGAAATGTTATATGTATAGGTATAAGAATATTAGTTCATGTTAGTACTTGTCTAAATTATGACATACAAGGTGTTTGCCCGCGGCTACGTCTGCGTTGTTTTCCAACTTTCCCGTAGTAATTTTTAACTATTCCACGAGAACTCTTTAATTTTCCGCAATTAAAAGTATTCAAGATGTTGACCGAGGATATACGGTACCACCATGACAAATTTCACTCAAATCGGTATAACAGTTTCGGAGATTAGCCCGAAAAGACAAATAGACAAACAGAGAAAAAAAAAAAAAAAAAAAAATCTGGATAATGAGGAAGTGTCCTAAAAAATCTAATTAGTCCGTCAGTTAGATTACTAAAAAATAATGTACACGTATTTTTTTTTTCGTCTGGCAAACGAAAATTGCCCACGATACAGCACTTTGAAATTTCCAGTAACGACACGCCGCCATACAAATTGTACGAAACAAGTGACGTCATAGTACCCTTCTCATACATTTTGATTCGGTAAATATTCGTCAAATTGAAAAAAAAAAAATACGTGTTAAATTTTTTTCGATAATCTAACAAAGGGATTAATTAGAATCGATTACTTTTTTCCGAGGACACTTCCCTATTCTTGACTCGGTTTTTAGCTTTATTTTCTACTAGCAACCCGCCCCGGCTCCGCACGGGAAAATGGTTATTGTGGATTATTCTTAAGTATATTATGCATGTGTTATACATATAAACCTTCCTCTTGAATCCCTCTATCTATTAAAAAAAACCGCATCAAAATCCGTTGCGTAGTTTAAAAGATTTAAGCGTACAAAGGGAGGGACATAGGGACATAGGGACAGAGAAAGCGACTTTGTTTTATACTATGTAGTGATGATGTACAGATTTTCGACCAGTACAGTTTTATTATACAGACTAGCATTGAATATTAGTTCGTGTTAGTATTTGCCTTAATGCTTGGTTATATATTATGTATTTTCCAAGGGTTTGTTTCTGGCGGCATCTCATATCACTATTTGCAATGTGAATTTATGGATGTCTATAGGTTGAACGATGATCATGTAGATGTTGTTATATGATCAGTTAGTGTACTGGGTACACACACTTCCTAATGGCTGGACAGATTTGTATATTGGTTTGTATGTATATGAATCAGGGTTCAGGATTGACGATATGGTATATTTTACCTAAAATTTTTTTTTTATCCTACGGGAAACGTGGTTGCACTACGAGCGAGACTGCCAATTGATAGCTTATAGGCAGTATTCATAGTCTTGATTAAGTGTAATTTAATATTATTGATATTGTTGTTCCTAAGTCAATATACATAATTCAATGAAACTATGTATATCAAATTAAAGCTAGTGCCTTAGATATTAACAAACTGTACCTGTTACTACGGCAGATAAACCTAGCAATCGAAAGTTTTGATTCAATTTAGGTACAAAATTATTAGGTTTCATTAAACGCAGGAACCAACTCGTATCCCACCTCAATTCCAGAATCGTAGCAGGCTGTAGCAATGCGTACAGAATTGCTACGAAAATGCTACGCCGCCGCCGCGTCGCAATCGATATGAATATCTGAGTATTTCAATATAACTGTAAGGATTTATTTGAAATATGTAATCAGGAATCAATTTGTACGGAATCGCTTCACTGGGAAGGGCCTGGCAGCGGCAGGGAAGAGGTGCGGGGGTGTTGTCGTTTATATAGGGCTTGTATTGGTTCACGGCGCGCCCTCGGGGAAAAGGGGAAGGGCGGTAAATAACTTTTTAAACCATTTAGCGTAAACTTGGTTGGAATCGTACATATCTGCTAAGATTCGCTGAACTTTCTTAATAGTGTTTCTTTTATTTGCTGTTTCAATCGCGACCCGCTCAGTGCGAAGTGAGCCGTGTAACGCGCTAGGGCTGTTCGTTCGAGCGACGTCACATTTAATTTAAACGCGCACTTTTGAGATTACCAAATTGTTTATTTAAAGAGTATTTATTTAAAGGAAAAGAGATTGTATCCTAATAATTCTGTTCTTTGTATATCATTAGTGCATATACGGACCGCTTCCGTCTTATGGACCCACTGAGAAAAAAATCTTTTTTTACAATTTGTAGGTGGTCACAATTATCAGAGAGATTTGTTTAGTAGATTTATTGGAAAGGAAAGATCATAGGTAAATAATACATTTTTTATTTTTTTATGTATTTCAAATTGTCGATACGCCTATTTAGTACTCACAGTGATATGCGATAGCGCTGTATATTCCTATTGCAGGTAGTAGGCGGACTTTTTAGCAGCCGCGTGAATTACCGCGTAATCCGTAATGAGATCGGCGCGCAATTAGCTGTGCGATGCGCCGAATTATAGTGCTGCAGCCACCGCGCCCCCCTCGTCCCCTCGCCCCCTGCATCCCCCCATATTCGCCCAAAATGCGGAATAAATGAGCCGCAGGACGGTTATTGTAAAACGACGATTACAGCACTCTGCATCTACCACCTAATTAGGAATACATCGCTCTGTTTGAATCGCAATTTTGACGGTGAATTACTACTGCGAGAGCAATAGCTGTTAGTTATCATCCTTATATTTAGTACAGCTGTCCGCCCACGGCTACGTACACGTTGTTTATATATATATTTTTTTTATTTCCCTTTGTAAAAGTATCCAAGATGTTGACCGGGGATATAAGGTACCACCATGCAAAATTTCATTAAATTCGGTCCAACGGTTCCAGAGATTAGCGTGTACAAACAGACAGATAGACAGACAGACGGTGTTTTTTTTTCAAAACTTGTTGTTTTGTATTCAGCTATTCTCCGTTTATCACCTACAATCAGATTTTTTGAAAAAACGATGTACCGTCACGCCGATTCTTCAGTTTTATAGTATAGATAGTTAAAAATTGCGGTGACGCTTTAGCGGGCCTAAATAGCTTTCCTTCTACATATTGTATACAGAAGGAGTCATGATATTTATAAAGGACGTAACACCCTTTCAATAATTTCCTTTGATAAAAATGTAAAATGCATCCAATATTATTTTTTAAATTAATCCAATTCAGATAAATTATTATTATTCTCGTGTCGGAGGCCAAGACCCACTTTGGGTCGCTGAGCCACTCTAGTAAGTAAGTAAGATAACGTTTTTTTTCCTAAAAATTATGGACCCATCTGTTTTGCAAAATCGATGTATCCTTTACTGTTCACACTTTATGATGATATTGTTATTTATCATATCTTTTTATTTCTTTCAAAATATGTATATATTTGTTAATAACAGCAAAACATTAAACTACGTTTACATATAAAAAAACTAAATGTAGATAATTTGGCAATTTGTTATCATTTCTAGTCACGATTAATAATAAATCAATTACTAACTATAGGTGCCAGTATGCGATTAATAATTTCCTGAAAAGGGCCTATAACACTCGCGTGGTTGTAAGCACTTCGAATACAGCCCGACTGGTTGAGTAACGCAACCCATTTGTCAAGCGCGACAACCCTAGCGTGACTTGACCTACCTACCACTTACAATCTAATTTATGACGACATTCAATTGCTATCAAAAGTGTTAACAATGTTAGGCTAAAGCTTAATCAAACAAATCATAATGTTAAATCTAATAAGTTGACTATGGTAAATACAATCAAAAGTAAGTTATTTAGTGATTTTGAGTGAATCTAACAATTGTTACATTATTAGTGTAAAGTACTTGATTTACTCATAACTTTTACCCGAAAATATTTCTCGCAGTATTGGTGGCAGAAAATGCTTTGTAGCATTAAGTTTGCCTGTGTAGATATTAAGTGCAATAAAGAATTTTCATTCATTCATTTATGGCTGCTGAAAAGGACAGAGAAAGTGTTTAACATCCTAGTCTATACTTATACTTATAATATTATAAAGAGGAAAGGTTTGATTGTTTGTTTGTATGTTTGTTTGTTTGCATCGAATAGGCTCCGAAACTACTGAACCGATTTCAAAAATTTTTTCACCATTAGAAAGCTACATTCACCCTGAGTAACATAGGCTATATTTTATTTTCAAAAAAATTAGGGATCCTTACTAAAACTTCAATAATGTAACCCAAGGTGTGAAAAAAATACGTAAAATATTCCTAATAATTGAAAATACTCCGAAAGTACTGAACCGATCTTGGTGAAACTTTGCACAAAGTTTGAATAGACCTTAGGAAAGAACATACGCTACAATTTACCGCGGGAAATTTTCTCATTCCCACGGGAAAAAATGTTAAAGCGGGCGGAGTTGGCACAAAGATAGAATAGACCTTGCGGAAGAACATAGGCTAACTTTTACCGCGGGAAAATTCCTCATTCCTACGGGAAAAACTATTAACGCGTGCGGAGCCGCGGCGGGAAGCTAGTAATATTATAAACGCGAAAGTTTGTGAGGATGGATGTTTAACATTGAAGAAATTTAAATGAAACTTTACAATCATCCAGCTTATACTCGTACATCAGAATAACACTACTTTTTATCTCGGGAAAATTCCACATGACCACGGGAAAAACGTTTTCAGTGGGCGTAATACACGCACTTTTCCTTAATAATTTTACTAAACTCCAAGGAAGTTAATAATAAAAAAAAGGAGTAAGTATAATTTAATTATAATAACAAATAATTTTGTACATATTTTATCTAAATGAATAAAAAAGTCTCGACTGTCTGATTTATCATCGTCGAGAAAAACTATTGAAGCTAGTCACAAAAATCTTTGCGTTTCTACTCCTTAATAACAAGAAATGATTGCGTGAAATTTCCTTAGAAATATGGGAAAGTTGTATTCCCAAGTGAAAGTACTAGAAGCTAAACTACGGAGGAAATACTTTTGGCGAATCTGTTCTGCATAAAGAAAAGTATTTGGTATAACAAAACAATAGTACTTCCGACCACCATACTTATATAAATATTAACAAATGTCTCTGATTTCTAATGATCGAATTTCAGATTATTAAATCTCATAATTTCGTACGAAGTAATCATCATCTTTATTTGAATAAGAGAGAAATAGGTGGGTTAGCACAACACGGGAAGGTGCAAATAAAGTGAAACCAATCAGGTAGGTCACATTAAATATGCAAAGCTCAAAGCAATCCCGAGTGAGTTTGGTGCGAACGATAATGAGGGAGGCATTACGCCGCTAAGTGGGGGAATTAGGGGAATCTGGGATCGGATCGGGTTGCGTTGGAAGTAACAGCGTTTGCGCACATTGTTCGACACGCAAAAGGCGTGCGGGAAATTCACGTCTATCATCCGTATTCGAGACGATACTATACCACCAGATTTCGTTAGTAGAGGCGAGATTTCCCCTCCCCGTACCTGGAGGTAACAGCACGAAATGAGAATATGTATCGAACGATACGTAAAAGTATATACAATTACTATGATGGTCAAACCGGATCAGAAACGAACACGAATCGAATAAGAAACAAATAAGTCAGTGCGCAAACGCCCTAACCGGGCTGCTGTCGGGGCTTTCGGCTTGAGGCGAAATATGACGCTATCGAACAGCCGTTAATGGCCGGCGCCGGCGTTACGTTCAAAGATATTGGTGCCATAGATTCTATGATCTGATCCTTGGAGTCAAAGTGGTCGCCAAGACCAAAGAACGGACGGAAGAGAGAGATATGTATATAGGTATATATAGAGAAAGATCAGACCCGGAGTCCTTTACTTTTTTAGCCAATTTGCCAAATTACACATTCACTCAAATGAGTAATGTAATTTGATAGATCATTATATTGGGCGTGTTATTTCAGGAAAAAAAATATTTTCACTGCAAAACTAAAACAAACGCGGATAAAGTGGTAATAGGTATATAGGTAATGCAACTTCTACTATTTATCCAAAGGATGTATCTTGTCTTTTCTTGGTGAAGTGTTTATTTGTTCTTCTTCGTATTTATTTGTCTTTTTATGCGTATTTTTCAAAAATGAATATAATAACAAATCCTAGTAACATTAGCTTAGGTCTGGTATTGGATAGCTTTGGGGGTAAATATGACGCTATTTGAGCGGCCGAATTTGAGCTGCGGTAGGTTTCAGCAGCAGCTGCGTTTGAACAGGGACCAATGGGCTCGTGATATTCCAGTTCCAGCATGAGTCCCATAATGTACGCATAGCTACAGACAGAATTATAACCCCTTCTTCTATTTATCGACAAATTAGTAAAAGAACTGCGGGGATATTATGAGATTTTACAATAGGATGACGTTGCAGAGGGTAACTTGTTGAAAAAAAAATTGCAGCTAGACAATGTGATATAATAAGATCTTGAGATCGCCGTTATTACGTACTAGCAGGGTCCAATCTCGTCATGCGTTTATCCACCTGCATGTGCTGGTTACTGTATAATGAAATCCGCCTGTTTGCTGACACCCCCATTACGCATCAATCGGATATTTTAGCGTGAATTACTTGCAAAATCATTAATTCAGAATGAAACAGCAATAGTTTCTTAAAGATTTGTTTATAGGAAATAAAGTAACAAACGATTATTTGACAGCGAGTCAGTTTTCAATTGCTTGGGGAATCATCTGTTTTCTAATTGATGCATTCTGAGTATTTCTGAGCCGATGCGTGTCGTTTTTTTTATTCTACTTATATGTTCATGATACCTTTTTTCTGAGACCTGTGATTGGATTTCTATTGTTACGTTTAACTAATACATCAATGTTTAATGAAATAAAGGTTCCAGATACCAGATTTTATTTACGTTTTAGGATATTTGGAGTGATAAGAGATTTTCAGACATTCCTATCGTAAATTATTTTCTAGCTTTTTTTTTTCAAACTAGTGTATATAATAATATTTTCACACAAAGCTTTTACAAGATTTTATAAGTTATTCTTTGTACTGTAAACAGTTAAATACTTTTAAATTCAAAATGTAATAACAAAGAGTAATAACTTCTTGAAACATTTTCAGAGCAAAGGAAACACGAGATCATTGATCAATTAATATCATCATCAATTCCTTAAATTAAAACAAAATTTCAGGGACATTATACATTATAATATATCGTTAATTCTGCCTGAATGCGCCTCTCTTACCGCTAGTTCCCGGAATATATTTATCAAATATACATAAACTCTGTAACCAGGCCGTATTTCTAAGAAATTATCTAAAACTTGGGAAATGATAAATTTGCTTTGTGTTATAATTCTGTATTTCGAGGTGCTTGTTTTTCGTGTGGGTTTCGAGGTAAACCTACCTCACAAACCGAGTGGTGTCAGAGTTATTTCGCGGTGAAGAGTGTGTAGTACAACCATCATATCATCTAAGTAAACTTAGAAAGATAATTGGTAATCTGTACACTAGCATTTTGCTTGTGGCTATGATTGATTTGATTTTTATTCTGTGGAAATTATTTTTTTCTTAAGTATATGGATGAACCAAGAACTGAAAACAATAAAAATTTATAGGTACCTAATTCTTATTCTTTTAAATGGAATGGAACATTGTAAAATTCGGTAATAATGATAGCATTAATAACCTTTGATTTTTATAGGTGAAGTTGGTGGAAAACGAGCATCCAATGTTATGTAAGTAGGTACAGTCTTCTTTGCTTATTCAGAGACGATCTTGGCACGCCTTTCCCTTTCTGAACTGTCGTTACTGCCGCCTTCGTCCGTGTGGACCGCCGCCATTGCGAGTCGCGGCGCGTGCGTCTTTTGTTTTTACGGTGCCAATAAGCACTCGCCACCGCTCTCTATAAACCGCTCACTTCCTACCTGATTTTCGAAACATTCGAAATTTAAATTTTCAGGTTCTAAAGAGGAAAGATTTGTATTTTTGTGTGTGTGCATGTTTGTAATGAATAAACTCAAAAACTACTGAACCTATTACCGCGGGAAAATGCCTCATTCCCACGGGAAAAACTGATAACGTGGGCGGAGCCGCGGCGGAAAGCTAGTTAAATATAAATTATGACTATTATCTACTTGAAACGAACTTGTTGTGTATTTTTAACGACAAAACTACTACTGAAGCCTATGAAAGTCACAGGATTAGGCTGTCCTTCCGAAGTGGGGGGGTGTTATTATAGTATGTTTGGCAGGCGGGTTAGGGATTGCATTTTTTTGTTGTTTACACAGCTAAAGGTAAACGCTACCTTTTTATATTCCTATGTCACCTTGTAAGATACCCAAGGATGGGTGAAGTTGAGTTGGCTCACAAACATAATTCTAAAATTTTTAGCTTTTTGAAATTCTTCTATTTCAATTTGAATAATATTATTATCATCATCATTCTACTATGCATTATGTGATTATTGACTGATATATATAGATAGATCACGGAATATTTGTATGTTATTCCCGTTTCGTTTAAAAGAGCGGTAATTGAAAGAGAAAACAGTCTCGTCTTACTATTTACGTGGAGACATACTTTCGTATAAGATCCAAATATGAAGGATTTAAAAATTGCATCTCCTTTCCTCATTGTGCTCGCTATACTGCCCGTTGAGTAGACACAGCGAGGTTATAAACGTTCCGCTTAATAAATTCACGACTTTCGCTTAGAGTTTTGTACTGAAGTACTTCGATGCCTGGAAAGGGCTATATTTTTTTTCCCGTGACGTAAAACCGAAAACGCCGCAGTTCGGAAGGCCTTGTCAATAAAATTGGCTTGGAGTGAGCCGATGACTGCGGTATTCGCAGCGGGGCGGGCGGCGGCGGCGTTTTAGTTGTCGGCTGGTGCTTTATGGCGGTTGTGAATGGTGTTTAATTGGGACGGGCGCAGTTCCCGCTAACTGATAGCACAACGAACGCAAATTGCTGCGTAATGAGTGTCCATGTTAACAAACACGATTAGTCGATTACTACTGACGTCATTCAGTGACTATTTAAAACCCACAGTGAATAAATAAACTGATTTTGACTTTGATTACTTAATTTTTGATAAACATAATTTTATCAAACATTGAGAACTATTATGTAGGTACTAGTAGTTTCTCTTACAATTTTCTCGTATGTAAACGTGCCATAATTTACTTTGCCAATTATTTTCGCAACCAGTTCAGCGGTTTAGAATATGGAAAAGTTCGACGTGACGACACGATTGTGATCAAAATCTGTCGGTGTTGTTATCTAAAACGTAGATTTAATAATTACTTCAGGAGGGCTGATGATAAATTATGCGTGTTTATACTAATAGTAAAATCTTCATAATGTATGAAAAAAACTTTTATGTAATTCGTTTGATAAGTAAAACTCCTTCAAGTATCACATTTCAAAGTTTTAAATTTTACCGCATTGGCTTTAGATAATAAATAGTTTTGATTTTATTAATATTTTTTTGTTATGTGTTTGTGGTTGCATTAGTTAGACCAATATAACAAATAGACATTGATTTAATGTAGAGATAAGAAAGAGCCCATCACGATCCCCCATGGCCTTCATTAGTATGACGGGAGACGACATTATTTCTGGAATCACTGTCAGTTTGCTGTGTTTTTGATCCCTCAACTAGTTAACAAAAACCACTTCCTAGATCCGCGCAGTCGGCTGAAGGAATTTAAGCGTCCGGAAAATTTATGAGCTCAAAAATGGAATGTGTATTAAGTCCACAGTTTGTAGCGCAGTGAGGCTCTCGTAAATAGTGAACTAGCCGACGCGGGCGCCGCGGGCGGCGATGGAGTTCTGTTATTTTTGCTAAATATAATTGGATTTCACATTATATTAAGATATGTCGTCCAACTTCTTAAATGTTGATTTTAATAGTACTTCAAAATATATAATTAGTGTAATTTTCACTTTACAAGTGCTTACTGAATCTTATCTTATCATACGTGTCCCACTGCTGGGCAAAGGCCTCTCTCCGCTCTCTCCATGACTCTCTTTCCCGTGCCTCTTCCTGCCATGCTTCGTCTGGGTCTGCCGCGTCGCCTTGTCTCAATTGGTGGCATCCACTGCGTAACTGTTTTTGCCCACAATTATTGCTTGCTTACTGAATACACACTAATTATATAGTAAGTTACTTACCGTTGATTTTGAAAGTTTGTCAGAAAATATTGTCTTTTAATATCAGATTTCAATCTCCTTATGGGAGAATAGCATTGTTTCGTAATAAAAGGTTTCAGTGTATTAAAAATACAGCAAGATAAGGGGTAAATGAGTTTACATCGCTTTCATTTTGCATTCTCTCCGGCGCGGGGCGGCCGAGACCAAGTTCACAATTAATAAGGCGTCCGCATTACCAATATTAAACTTGCACAGGTCTGCAGTTCTCTATTGGAGTTGGTGGTGCTTCCGCTTAGCGAGGTTATACGTCATTAACCATGTCTATAGATTCAATACGGAATATTAATACCTACTACATACTAGTTCAACTATTTATACAGATTTTTATAAACTAGAGATTTGACAAGGAGGAGCTACCGTAATTAAAAATAAAAACAATTTTTAAGGTATCGTTTGCCATTCAATTTATTGCTTTTCCGTTCCATTAAAGTTAGGACTCCCGGAAGACCAGCGCTGTAGCCTAATGAGGTTGCGGCTTTCGCTGAGGGAGGCCCTTTTTGTGTGGTGTCGCAGTACATACGGATTATGTACCTACTGTAAAAATTGTTTTTTCTTTTTTTTCCATGAATTTTTTTTTTTTTTTGTTTGTCTTACTTGTTAACTTTTGTTCTTCTGTTGTGTTGTGATGTCCCGCAAATAAATGATTCTTATTCTTATTCTTAACTAGCGACCCGCCCCGGCTCCGCACGGGAAAATGGTTATTGTGGGTTATCCTTCAGTATATTATGCATGTATTATACATATAAACCTTCCTCTTGAATCACTCTATCTATTAAAAAAAACCGCATCAAAATCCGTTGCGTAGTTTTAAAGATTTAAGCGTACAAAGGGACATAGGGACATAGGGACATAGGGACGGAGAAAGCGACTTTATTTTATACTATGTAGTGAAGTTTTAGTGTAAATTTGAAAACAATTATACGTTTTATTAACAAAATATTTTTTGTATTCATCTGCGAGCTCGTAGTGAATTAGTTTCGTCGCCATGTTCGCGGAGAGTAATGGCGGCCGCATAAACCCGCGCATTAAGAGAAGATTCTTAGGAATTTATAACGCAAGCCCCGAAAATAAAAACATAATCCCGGAGCCGCCGGCCGCATAATTAAGCAGTTAGTCCGTACTCGCGGATTACTACCGACAAACTTGCCTTTGCACTTGCTGAATGATGTGGTTCATAGAGTTAGTACGGAGCGTGAGTTCTGCGATGGCATATTTTGTTGGTGACGTGGCGTCGCAACCAAGTTAGATTTGCGGGCGGTGTGTGATATGGTTGTAGAAGTTAAAGAGGCGGGTGTAGTTACGGGTCGGCATATGTGGGTGGTCGCCGGTTGTCTCGCGCGGTATTATGTTCGGACGCGTCCGGCACGGTGCATTGTGCGAGCGAAGCCTGGATCACGGATATTGCACCGAGAGGTCCCACAGAGGAACAGAAGCGGGGAGGAGGAGGGCTCTTCTTTCTGAAACAGTCTTGCATCAAAAATATAATGACATGCGTGAAAGATTCGCTTGTCCACCGTGGTATGATTAAAAAGTACGGCACGCACAATCGACCTGAAGGAGCTATATAAATAAGATTAAAATAAATTTCTGTTGGCAGAGAAGGTACGAGATTCCAACAACATAATAAAATTTTATGATTAAAATCTTGAAAAAGTGAACAGAAATTAATTTAGTAAATAATAACTCATAAAAAACTTAAATAATCATACTTAACTCATGTAAAAAAAAACAGTTAAGAATCTTAACAGAACGTTTTTAAATTTTGGGTATAGTTACCTACTCGTATATTCAAGCCAGTATTCACTTGCTTCATCTTGATCTTGGTCCATCTCTTATTTCTTCTCATCTATGGGAGCGCTGAATAAAATAAATAAAAACAAACTCCCAGTAAGCCTCGAGCGGCGGCCGAGTGCGCAGTAAACCTGTCAGCGCTTTTTAACACGAAAATTGCAACTTTAATTCAAGTCGCACGTTACGGCCACGCGAAATAAAACCCAAACTAGCTAACGATATAAGTCATCATAACTTTTATTTTTCTGTAAACTTTGAAATACTAGATCGGATTTGCGTCGCTGTGGAAAAGCTAGGTGAGGACATTGGGTGAGGATTTCTTTTGAAAAAATCTCCATTTTATGTCGGGAAAATAATTAATAGAGTTTTGTCTCGTTCCTTTTTGAGCTAGTTGCGGAAAACGTGGCGACGACGAACCTCTCCCAGATATAGTAATAAAAAACTGCTTTCGTTCCACTGAAAAGTAAGTTCATAAATACCGATTAATGTGCGATAGAATTTATTTAAAAAGGAAATCTTTTTACAAGCGGGCATAAGTCTACTTTAAATGAGGGCGACAAGTCGATTACTGTAGCGGAGCGTGAGTTATGTATGAATATTACTAACCCTATTTAACCTCCGACGAAAAAGAAGGGTGTTATAAGTTTGACGTGTGTGTCTGGCTGTCTGTGTGTTTCTGTCTGTATTTCTGTGGCATCGAGCTGTGTAACGGATGCGCCGATTTTGATCTAGTTTGTTTTTGTTAGCAAGGTGTCACAATCGAGAGTGTCTTTAGCTATGTTCCAAGATAATCAGCTCTTTTGTAATAGTTGAAAGTATCTAAGTAAAGGTTTTGAGCAACCTGTCTTTTACTGTTTGAAATATATAAAACTAGCGACCCGCCCCGGCTCCGCACGGGAAAATGGTTATTGTGGGTTATTCTTGAGTATATTATGCATGTATTATAAATATAAACCTTCCTCTTGAATCCTTCTATCTATTAAAAAAAACCGCATCAAAATCCGTTGCGTAGTTTTAAAGATTTAAGCGTACAAAGGGACATAGGGACAGAGAAAGCGACTTTGTTTTATACTATGTAGTGATTATTTGGATTAAAAATTTCGCACGTGGTAGCTACTGAATTCAAGGGGATAGGACTCACTGCACCGCTTTCTTTAAATAATGATAATGTCTTGAAACTCTGCGACTATGCTACGTCCACGTAGCCCACCGATATCTAATTTTCCAGTTGCCATGGCAACGCGGGTAGTTTATAACTCACGCTGATAATATAATAGTTACACACAAGTCAGACTAATATGTGGCACGTGCTGTGGATTCCAAGAACCCCGCTTACTTGGATGAATACGCGAGCAAAAAACCCGCGTAGCGCCAGGATAACGCGCGATGAAGGTCGGGGTCATGGAATATTAGGTAGATGCTAACAAAGTAATTGAAGGGATAGATCAAACAACCAACCGTGTAAATAAGCATTTAGGCTTTAACATTTACAAACCGAAAAATTAATGAATAAAAGAAAGTGAAATAAAAAAATTTGTTGCCAATGATTTTTTATTACCAGACCCATGCTTTCAGGTCCGTTTCGTCATTTTTTTTGTGTCTTCAGTGGTGTGTGTGTGTAGTGTTTTATCAGGCGACGTTTTTATAGTCTCTCATAATATATTGACTACGAATATAAGCTGATATTGTACAAGTGAAGAAAATTCACAGGTATTTGCACATACGTCAGAGTTTCCTTGAAATATATCAAGCCTGTCGTTCGGTTTTCTAGAAAAATATCGTATTCATCCTTTCAGTCAAGTGATTCGCATAATTCTGAGTATTTCTGCTAGAACTTATGTTTATCCCCATTTTAAATCATAATAATATTATCGCAAGTTGAAGAACTCACGCTGTCGCATTTTGCGGCAGCAAACCGTATTTTAACTGTAAATTCAACAAAAAAACATACTTTTCGTCAGTGGCCAAGTAGCTAGAGCCGTTGACTTTCATTCAGAAGTTCGCGGGTGTAAGCCTTGGCACGTACTACTCGACCAATACAATTAGACACATGACAGGTATGCGGTTTGTACAATATTCGCCCTTATTCCCAGCACTAATCCCCGTGACCGGCCGTGACGCCATGTTTGAAATGTGTCTAATTGTTTTGGTCGCGTAGTACTAATATGTTTCCGGTTTTTTGAATTCATATATATTGGACGCTCCTACACACCTGCGAAGTACCTGTTGTGTCGTCGTTCTTTATGTTTGTAATTATGTAGTTTTCTTGTGTGCAATAAATGTAAATAAATAAAATAAATAAATAAATCAAAGGTTATGTGTGAAGTTGACCAACCCGCACTGGGCCTACTCATTGAGATGAGTAGGCCTTAGTCGACTCAGGGTGAAATAAGATTAAGGGTATCATTCATCATTTCAACATTTCAGCCGAAAGACGTCCACTGCTGGACAAAGGCCTCCCCCAAAGATCTCCACGACGATCAGTCCTGCGCTGCCCGCATCCAGCGGCTTCCCGCGACCCTCACCAGATCGTCGGTCCACCTTGTGGGGGGCCTGCCAACGCTACGTCTTCCGGCGCGCGGTCGCCATTCGAGAACCTTTTTTCCCCAACGGCCGTCGGTTCAACGCGCAATGTGCCCAGCCCACTGCCACTGAAGTTTAGCGATTCTTCGGGCTATGTCGGTGACTCTGGTTCGCCTACAAATCTCATCATTTCTGATTCGATCACGCAAGGAAACTCCAAGCATAGCCCTCTCCATCGCTCTTTGGGTGACTTGAGCCTTCTTACGAGGCCCATTGTAAGCGACCACGTCTCGGATCCATAAGTCTTCACTGGCAACACACATTGGTCAAAGACTTTTGACTTGAGACACTGCGGTATTTGGGACGAAAAGATATTGCGCAGCTTCCCGAACGCTGCCCAGCCGAGTTGGATTCATTATCATTTGATTAAAGGTAGGCATCATATTATTATCAACTGTTAATGCTGTTAATTTCCAACTCAGTTGTTTATGACCTCTCATGACCCTGACTGCACCCTGATTGATCTCGGGTCTACCCCCCCGTTAAGTCCCGTTCCCGGGTGATCCGCCCGGTCCACAAATACCCGGGTGATTGTTTGGTTGTTGACGTTCCATTAACACCTCCAGGCTAGTTGCGCTGATCAACACGCACGGACTCATCACATAACTCGTACACAAACGCGCTAAAATAAACAGTAGAAATCAAAATATTTTATTGAACTACACAGATTATTTAAGGTGACAGTTTAGATTGATATAGTACAATGTGATCTGCCTAATGTCGTACAAATTAATAGAGAGTAATTAAAACATTGTTATTTACACAACAAGTCCCATTATTACACACAAAAATGCATTATTCTTTTTTTATCAATCCTAAATCTGGTAAAATATTACTGTACCATGCCTTAAAAAAACACAAATATTCACTAAATAAATACAGACTAAAAATGACTTTACAAATCCTAACTTCTTGAATATACTCCTCCTTTATTAAGTCAGAACTAAGCTACAGAAAGTGCTTACTAACGACTTAAACACTTCGCCATATTGTAAGAACTTACAACTTACGCAATAATAACTTAGGAATATGAACTTAGACCCTCGCCGCCGACCTTAGATCATAAATTGTAGATATGAATGTTTGCTCAGGTTTAGGCTATAACTCCCCCTCCCCATCCTGACTGCCGCTTCACCCCCTCTATCGTCTTATGACGTCACGGGGCAATCTAAGTTGTGCTGGACTTCGGTTGGGGTTGCACTGAGAAGTGGTAATTGTGAACCATACTCTTGGATTGGAAAATATTTTTTTTATTAATTCATTAGTTCAATTCAGTTAATGAATGAAATTGTGTTTCTATAAATTAAGTTTGAGTAAAAATAATAAATGTTTGGTAAATGTATCTATTTACAACAAATTTCGACTATCCATACTTTTACTTTTACTAAGAATAGATAAGTAGAGAGACGCAGGTTCGAGAATAGTAATAATATAACGCTCAAATAAATTAAAATATTTCTGTAGTATTTTGATGACCTAACTTTTAGCGGGCTGATGATGACGATGTCGATTTGCAGCGTAAATTAATTCGTCTTATAAATAATAAATGTTCCCCAGTGTAGCCCCAACTTGAATGGGCAGTGCGCAGAAAGCGATCATGCACTCCGATCCTTAGCTCGAAGTTGGTCCGCTGTTGAGCGGCTTATAATCCACTGTGCCATGGTTCCATAGTCCATTGCGCCGCGCAGAGAGCTGGGACTTGAGTAAAGTGCGCTCGGGGCAATATCGGAACCACTGCGATCCGTTTGAGGAGATAGCTGCGAAATGAGCCGCGCACCAACCGCTAACTTACTCTACTGTTAGAAAGCGCGATCTTCAAGATCATCTCCTTGGATATACATGTTTTTTTTACTTATTTTGAGTTTATTTATTTTAATAAAGATTTTTAACTAAACGAAATACCTAAGCTACTTTCAGTCAGTTGAATCAAAATGGTTTGCGATATAATTAAAGATAAGCAAAAACATTAGTTTTTTTACTTTATGACGGATACCTACACGTCTGTTAGCGTTTTTGCTTCGATTTCAAAATTGCAAAAACTTTGTTGATACATCAAAGAACATTAAATTCAATCGTAAAAGTAAAAAAATATATAATAAAACTTAAGTATTAAAACGTAAAATTTACAGGTATTATATAAGAACTGTATTAAGTCTATACTATCATAGCATGTTCGTAGACTGCTACGGTGCTACGCCGTAGTCAACCGTAGCATAGATAACCTGATATGTACGTAAGTACCTTAATTAATTCTGTTCTCCTGGTAACTGAACTGGGATCAAATAATAATTATCACTCCCAAATTCACACCAACACGTTACCGCTAAATTGTTTGCCAATCAACTATCTTAGAGCTTTTGTATACTACGATACCACAACATTAATAAGTATGGCATTAAATCGTATTGTGTTCTTTGAAAATACCTTATTTATAATGACTTAGTTTGCGAGGTTTTGAGGTTGCTGTCGATTCGACAAGAAAAAGAAGAAGTTTTTTTTCATGATGATTATAATTCTCTAATTTTTACTATTTGACTAACCTTAGAAGGTAAGTTAACCTAGGAACCAACAAGTGAGGCAGGTGAGCAGTAGTTTAATTTGTTATTTTTTCTACTTATTTCTATTGAATAAATGGAACTGTGTAGGGTGTTAGAAAAAATGATTATATGTTTTAGGACCATAATAAGTCAAGCTTCAACCAGACTTTCGGTCAGAATAAAAAACTTAACTTTCCCGGCCGGCCACGGGGCTCTAATCCGGGTGCTCTTAATTGTCCGAACTTAAGCGCGAAAAATTCAATCCGCCGATGGAGGCGATTCCATAAAGTTGGTTAATCTGTTAATCGCGGAACATGCGGGAGTTGGGAGCGGGCCTTTGCATAATGTTAGGGGAGAGCGGCGTTATCACAGCTCTCTTAGTTATTACATCTTGGTTCTACAGTCTACAGCATTTCACACATGAAACCTATTTGTTAATGCTAAATTACATTATCATGGCTATTATTGAAGGGTTTTGTAAGTAGTTCCATGTTCTTGATTGTTATTATGTTAAAAGGAGTGACAAAATAATTAAAACAATAGATTTTTGTACATAAATATAATTTAACTTTAAAACAATAAATGAAATGCATAACGACTTTTTATCCATTTTTTTATTAATTAACAAACCAAGGCTTATTCTGTTATTTCATGAGCAAACTGACCCTAAATACTAAATAAATATCTATAATAATAACCGAAGTTTAATCAATTTATCATCGCGCTACATAGGCAAAGAGACTCGGCAGCTTGTCGTTGAGTAGATTGCTTCTAATCAGCTCGGCCCGACTGCGGCTCACACTCACACGACGATGTACTCGTAACTAACGCCCTCTAAGGACCTGGAATCAACACCATCTGCAGAATATTCTGGTAGACAAATAAATGCCATTAAAAATATTGATAGTCAGTATTGATAGTTAGGACTCACGGAAGACCAGCGCCGTGGCCCAGCCGGGCTGCGGCGTTATGCTGAGTGAGGCCCTTTTTGTGTGGGTGTCGCAACACAAAAGAACGATACAACTACGCGAAAACATCCCCCGTTTTCGCGTAGTTGTATCGTTCTTTTTGTTTCATGTTGTGTAGTTTATTATGTGTTAATTGTATTTGTTATTGTAATTTTCTGTGTTGTGATGTCCTACAAATAAATGATTCTGATTCTGATTCTAAAAACTTAAAAATAAAATAGCTTTAACAACTTCAAAAGAAGAAAAATAAGGTACTTTACGTTGTATTGTTACTATAAATATAATCTGTTTATTTTTTACTGAATTTTTTTTTCTTCGAATACTAATTTGTTATCAAATATGAATGAATATCTCCGCCAAAGAATAAGCTCCTTAACTACAATATAATACAAATAACTTGAACTTAAGTTTTCCCTTGTCTCATTATTATTTATTTACTTGATTAGAATATTTACAAAGTATCAAAGCCAGTATTTTTTAAATGAAATATTAAATTTTTGTAGTTTCAGTTTTACTCAGTAAACTAAATAGGCAGTCCCAATCCAGTCACATCAATATGGTACTAATATCCGTAATGATTGTATATTTAATTACAAGCGCGGTTCCTTGCTTTGCGTTTATCTGTACCGTTCCTTCTCTATTATGGTAATTAGTAGCTGCCGGCGGCGTGCGCGCAAACACGGGCCGATCAATTACTGGGCAGCGCTTGCCGTGTGGGTTGTTGGTTGTTGGTTGTAGCTCGCTGATTGGTTGCGCTCAGCCCGGCCCCGATTGCCAACTGACGCGAGGACTATTATCAAACTGTTCCATTCGCATCGCCAGTGGGCCAGTCTGATTTTTAGGACTATGTTGATTAAGTTTTCGAATTCGTGTTTACAAAGTATATTTGGGAAATTGTGAACTATCCACGTTAAAGGCCCAAAAGGATAAGAGTGATCGCGATATTCGCGTTAATATGCAGCTTGTCTCATGGACAGAGGGCGCAATTTGAGTCACAAGCCGTGTATAAACTCCGATATCGTTTCGAAGATCGAGTTTGCATAATAAAAGTTCAATAGTTGTTCTTTGAAACCATACTAATATTACAAACGCGAATGTTTAGGAGGTGGATGGATGTATGTATAAATGGATGTTTGTTACTATTTCACGCAAAAACTACTGAATAGATTTTAATGAAACCTTACGATAATCTAGCTTATATACTAGAATAACCCATAGGCTACTATTTACCGAAGAAAATACCTCATTCCTACTGGAAAAATGGTTAACGCGGGGCGAAAAGCTAGTAATATATAAAGATGATCAAAGTTTCATCCTAATCATGTTATGTTATGTACGACTATTCCTCTTTTATCGTCTAGACATGTTTTGGTGCTATAAAATTTGTAGATTTCCAAGAATCACATCAAAACAAGCCTGTAACGTCTGAAATATAGTAAAGTAAATTTTAGGACGATCTTCAATAAAAACCGTGTACCTACTGTGTAAACAAAAATATAGGGTGTAAGAAAGAAGGAAAAAGTAAATGTGGTCTCGTATAAGATTTTCAAGGAGTAGCAGAGCACAGAGAGGGATGGCCGTTACTCCACCGACAAGAGCAGTTCTTGTATTGAAGAAGAAGAAGAAAAAGTATTACTATCTTTTATATTATAAACATCTTTATGCGACGCTTGTGGAGTTTATTCGGCGAGCTCTTCTCCACAAAAGACCGCACATTTTGCTTTGCTGAACTCGCCACTAAATGTAACTTTATTTGACGTAACTAAGTGTCCAAAAGTTAAAAATAAATGATTTCATTTCATTTCATTTCATTTCATTTCATTTCATCTCTAACACAAGACTGGGTATAAAGTTTATAACCAGAGATGTTAATCAAATCGGGGACGTTCTGGCAAAAGGTCGAGTCAGGAGTACTCTAAACCGACGAGCACGCATGAGTAGATCAATGAATGTGGATGAAACGAAAGAAGTGTGTCTAGATCGTAGCAAGTGGAAGGAAGTGGTCTCTGCCTACCCCTCCGGGAAAGAGGCGTGACTGAATGCATGTATGTTTACATATAACACAAAAAAATAATGATTATGAACTATTTTTAAATTACTACTGTTAATTTAAGTTTCTGCTCTCTTTACATTTTGTATACTCCAAAAGTAGAATGTAGAGAACAGAAACATTATATTGTATAAAGTTCTTATAAATAGGCACAGATCATATAATACTAGTAAATAGGTATGTAAGTAGCGAGTGCTTCACAACTTTACGGAGTAGAGCGCACGTAGCACAAACGGGACAGCGGAATGGTCCCCTAGCGCAGCGTTCCTGTAATACTATTACATTCCTGTTCTTGTTGTCCCATCGCTGAAGCGTTTCTACGATTCTGACTGCCCCGAATGTAACGAAAAGTCCAAAGATGGCTTCCCTAGATACTGACTGATAATTCTTGAGTCAAAGACAGAGAAAGAGGCTTCAGTGACTCTATGAAACTTTACCACTTTGCTTTGTTACTTCACCTAGCAGTAGTTGAAATTTTATGTTTCTTGTAATTTATACAGTTGACAGTGCAATATCGGTTATGGAGTTCTTTGGACGAGGCTTTTATCTAGTAGAAGAAGCCTTTTAAAGAGCTTTAAAAACAGTATATACCTATTAAAGCGTATAAAGGAATTTCTAACATTCTAACTTCGTATTAAGTTCTATCAGCCACCTCTTGAAGATTCGGGAGAGTTCCTAATATCACTACACCACCGAAGCCGAAATAAAAAGTCAACTGTTTCTTCATACCACGAACACGACCTTAAGGTTCACATAATAAAAGTGTATTTTTACCATTTTTACAAACAAAAAACAAGCGTCATTTTGATGAGGGTAGATTACGGGGGACTCCGGTTTCCCGTGAAGATTACCTGCCTACAGAATATTGGGAATAGTATCAAGTTCCCCAAAGTAAATGTCAGCGGGATCAATGGCGGATGACTGACGGGAAAATGGACCCGAAATAGGTGATGAGTGTTGGTCGCTATAGAAATACAACATTATGTCAGCGTAAGAAGAAATTAAGATTAAGTAACAAAAATAATAACAAAATAACGTGAAATTGAATGCTAATCAAAACTGGGATTTAAATTTCACTCTCCTTTTTAAGACATATTTCATCCTACTTAGTATTAATGTTAAAGTTCACGCCTGTAGCTTTAAATCTATCCTGTCTCTTTAAAAAGCTTATTTTGTACATTTTATGGAAACCATAACTGTTCCAGTAAATGGGATCTAAAAAATTGGCGGCAATCCTCGCGACACGTGAATCTGCGAGTAATCCCCTCCCTATGGATTAAATTGATCGACCACGTACTACTACCACAGCTATTCGTTATTTAGAAGCGATACATAATACGTATAAAAATCATACCGTCATATTATCTATCATACATAATTTATTTGGATTTGTGACTCTATCAGCGGCTTCGTGTGTTTTGTTTGATCTGTGTTGTTTTTGTAAGTTTCCTGCCTGCCTCAGTTCAATACTCAAATAGTCAAATACTCGCCTCTCGTTGTAGAGTTTCCGGGTTCGAAACTCGTCGAACTTGTGCTTCGAACAGAAATATCACTTTGTCCCTTCCTACCCACCGTCCACCTCTCGAGACCACCTGGGTGAACGGTCGAAAGTATTTTTTACTACCGTACACCTTTGTCTGTGAGACTTTCCCTAGTTTGGTTAGGACATTGCAGGTACACCTGATTGTCCGAAAAGAAAGATGATTCTGATGATGTAAAGCCGTTGGTCCCGGTTACTATCTGCAGATGTAGGTAGCCGTTACATGAGCCATGCCAGAACAGAAGTCATAGGCGGCTTAATGATTCTGACACCAGGGTTTGTGAGGTAGGTCGAAACCCACACGTTAAAGTGAAGGCCACACTAAGTTTAATTGTTTTTCTGCCTAGTTCGGAAAATATATTTTTCATCATTTCTCTCATAATTTGTGATATTGATACGAACTTTTCATTCAAAATTATTTAAATGCTCCTTATGTCAGTATTTTTCCTGAAAAAGATTCAAATCTGGGATTTTGTGCTTCGAAGATAGGCGTGTACAGTATCCTGCAAAGAAAACGGACTGTTCCGGACGGTGTCAGTTTTCTTTGCAGAAGAGCGTATTATAAATATAATAGTATTTCAGTACACGCCTACCTCGGAAACACAAGTAATTACCTTGACTTTGACTAACAAATTACAAGCACTTTAACATAATATATTCGTATGTTCGTTCGTTCGTTCATTATCAGATCACATACGTCCCCACCGAGGGGCTCGAGCCTACTCTAAGATATATGGACTAACACTGAATTCAGTCTTTATTTGATTTGGGTTTTAAGTGGCCCTCTTCTTTCTTATCTTTGTGTGTCGTAATTACGCGTTAATCCCGTGTGAGGGAACATTTTCCTGGGCAAATCGATACCGCTAGATACCACTGATGTTTTAACACCGAAAGCCTCTTTTCAATTTTTTTGGAGCATGGCTGGCATGTTTCCTTGGTGGCTGACTTTTTGCTGTGCTTTTTAAATTAATAAATTATTAAAATTGTATTGGATTTTTCGACGATAAAAAGTAGTTAATGTGAAAAATGTAATCTATGGTAATAGGTATAAGTATAATAAAACTGTAGAGTTTGAAAATCTGTATATAGAAAAAAAAAAGCTAAAAACCGAGTCGGGGGGATGCAAGAAGTGATATAGAACATATTATACATATTTGTTTCAAAATTTTTGTTTCTCTGTTTGTCTGTTTGTACGGGTTAATCTCCGAAACTGTTGGACTGATTTGAATAAAATTTTGCAGGTGGTACATTATAACCCCGCGGGGAAAATATCTCATTCTTATGGGAAACTGCACGGAAAAGCCAAAAAACAACGCGGGCGTAGCCGCGGGCGGCCAGCTGGTATAGAAATATAAATGTTATGTACTCAAGGTGGAAGGAAGTAGAGCCACCTATGTAATGTTAGTTTAGTGCTGGATACGTGCACTACGAAATTCACCCTACTGCTACGGACGGAATACGGGCACTCTCAAGATCAAAGTTCCCAACCGTATGTGCTGGCTTCTGTACAAAGTAAGAAGAACCAACTAAAAAAGATTAAAAATGTCTTTAAATAACATATTGTCATTTTATTTTAAGTTTCTTCTTACTTTATGCAGCGTACCACTACCAAGACGCCTTAATTTTGTCAAAAATCTAAACAAATTTCAGCGCTCCTTTTAAATTTAGAGCGATGTTTACAGCCGGTCCGGCATGAAACATTCATTCATTCATTGCCTTCTGTAATGGACTCATTTAAATTTGAATGAGCAAGGGTTATTTGTCCCTCGAACCGTGGGAGGGAAAATGTAAAAAAAAGTAATTAACGTAATGGGTGTAGATATCGGGTAATCGCATCGCTCCGTTCGCGTTATGCAGATTGACCATTCAAATGTTGAATTACTTTATTGTGAGGAAGGGTTGTTTTTTTCGTTTTAGAATATTTTGTGAAACTGTTCAAAAATCTTTAGATTTCTTTTATTTTTGAATGTATTAAGCTACATACAACTACACTTAAATGCTACTTGCCAGAATATGAAAACGTCTAATTTTGAGTAGTATTGTAGGTAATGCAACTGCTATATAATTATTATTAAGCCGCCTTACATGAATGTATCTATTTAATTCTAGTTTCTAATTTATTATTACATCCAATTAATTCACGCGTCACTACGGAAGTCTAATATACTAATAATGATATGAGATGAAAATGAAACCTAACCTAACTCATTCAATCAAATAATTAAATCTGATATTTAACAAATTAGTAGCTTCTTTTTAGAAATATACGTATTTGCATGAATCATAAAAACTTCTATGATTTTTTTTAGTAAAAACTTCATGGTTGGTTTTTCTATTATTTTGAAAGTTGGGAAAGAAAACGCACGAGTTCGGGAAAGGTAAAAAAAAAGCACGAGTGTGTAATAGCCCACATCCCGAACGCTATACGTCCCTGCAATACGTCACTTTTTGAGCAACTGTATTAAAAATGCAGTTTTTTTCCACTGGATATTACATAAACACCCGTAATGCATGTTTCACCGTAACTAGTCGTATTAGCAAGCGTGCAGCCCATATCTCCCCATCAAGTTGGTTTGCGCGTCGTCCGCCGCCGCCGGTAATATACCGCCGCATACAAAATGATTTTAATGCAGCGCTCGGCCGCCAGTGTACAAGGTACTTAATTGTTTCCGGGCGAGGTTTAAACTGTCACTTATTTACTGTCATTTATTTGAAAGTATTTTTTTTAATCTAATGAACTGATCTTTTGATATCCGTTGCGTAGAAAATAATATTTAAACAAGCATGCTATAAGATACGGAAATCTTGGAGGAGGCTTGCAGCCCTAGGAGTTTACAAGACTAAACGAAACGGAATAAATAATTATAATGATTAATTAATCTAATTTAAAAAAAAGCCACTTTTGAAGTCAATGAATTGGAGCAAACCTCACACCAACCAAAAGAAATACAGATACTTGCACATTTAACAATATTAGAACGACCACAGAGAATATTCTCTTTGAGTACGACTATATAACTCATGAGGAGTTCGTTCGAGTCACGTCAGGTAGGTACCTATCGTTATGCTTGAAGCAATGAGGCTGCTAGTATTAATGCTTTATATGACTATATTCTATGACTGCCATTTAACTAGCGCCTGATGGAATCTACACTCAACTATTATGCTTTGAATTTAGTCATCTGTTGGGCCCGATTCTACATATTACGCTCTAACTTACATTTTAACATTCCAAAGAAATTTTTAAGAACGGAAAGGGACAGAAGATTGCCAACTTACATATAAAAACGTTGAACATTGATTTTACGCGGAGTTTAGCAGGCATTTAATAACATCCCGACTAAAAATTAAGATAAATTTGACAGCTGCGCTGCTTATTTTAAATATTAAATATCATTCATTCAAAATTAAATTTATTCATCTCCCATCCTTTTTGATACCCATAAGAATAAAAGATACCAACAACTTAAATTTAGAGATTATAGCGGTAGGTACAGCAGAATTGAGCCCATTGAATATATGAGTAGTATAAGCCAAAACATTAATTTAGTAGTTCAAAATATTGTTTGCCTTTAGTACCTACCTGTTCCCAGCAGCGGCTGTAATGAAGTGGCTCGTATTAGCGCTGACGTCACAAGCCACTACAAGCCATTAGGGCCGGATAGTTGGCGATTCCAGAAATGCACTCAAATTTTTTTATGCGACACTGACACTTGTTTTTAGTTTTAGTACAGAATGCTGCCTTTTCTCTTATTTGGTGTTTTAGTGTTTAAATCAAGAATTTTTATTTAAGTGTAGTAGCCTTTTTTAAAGCGCAGCTTTCCTTTCGGAGAATATTTTTAAAGGGAAAAACTATTTTAGTTCATTAAAAGTGTGAGCCGAAAGTTAGTTAGGTACGTCAAAAATATTCTTAAGTGGAGATTATATTGGAGGCAGGGAGGCGGGAAAGCCGCCTAGTGCGATTACCAGAGAAGACGAAAAGGTATTTGCGAAATTTTTTCCACAGTCAAATTATGATGTGAAAGAATATACTATTATTACTTTATCATATGGGGGTCGCAAAAAGCCGCTGGATGCATCACCTTTATTTATTTACCTAACAGCTTATTTTACTCATAGACAGACGAAGGACAACATAAATGGAGACACGACGTTGCACGAGTCTGCTCATCACCTCTAAGCCTCTAATGAGGTAAAGCGATGAATAATTAATTCCATGAAGAGCGTCTGTGGCCCAGACGCTAGAGCTGTTTTCCATTTGGAAAGCGCGGGTTCAAACCTCGGCACTGAATTGAACATAATTTATACGACTTACGATAAAGGAAAAAAAAACGTCAGTAAACTTGCATACACCAAACCAATCCAAACAAAAAAAAAGCGGCCAAGTGCGAGTCGGAATCGCCCATGAAGGGTTCCGTAGCAGCCAGTAACATAATATAAAAGTTTTTGTAGTTAGTTGTGACTTTGACCTATGTTTTAATAATAGTGAAAGGTAAATTGCGGTTTAAGATTTATGCCGTATTAAAAAAAAACTACTTACTAGATCTCGTTCAAACCAATTTTCGTTGGAAGTTTTTATGGTAATGCACATCATATATTTTTTTTAGTTTTATCATTCTCTTATTTTAGAAGTTAGAGGGGGGGGACACACACATTTTTCTACTTTGGAAGCGTCTCTCGCGCAAACTATTCAGTTTATAAAAAAATGTTATTAAGAAACTAAATATCATTTTTGAAGACCTATCCATAGATACCCCACACGTATGGGTTTGACGAAAAAATTTTTTTTTTAGTTTCAGTTCTATGTATGGGACCCCCTAAATTTATTGTTTTTTTTCTATTTTTGTAAGAAAATCTTAATGCGGTTCACAAAATACATCTACTTACCAAGTTTCAAGAGTATAGGTATTATAGTTTCGGAATAAAGTGGCTGTGACATACGGACGGACGGACGGACAGACAGACAGACAGACAGACATGACGAATCTATAAGGGTTCCGTTTTTTGCCATTTGGCTACGGAACCCTAACTACCACTACATTACCTAACCTTTCTACCACAAAGTCAAAGCATTCTTGATCGATGATGGTCCGTAGACAGCGGAAGACAAATCTGTCGCTGCTCCGGCGCAGGCATTAGTCACTGCGCCTCGCCGACAGCTATCATACTCGCGTTAACGACTGCAGCGCACACGCCCAGGATCTAACGCCATTTGTTACCTGCCGAGAGGTATTTGTTGAAATTCAAATGTAATTATAATAACAGGAGACTTTGTCAGTCAAAAGGGATCTTCTTTCTCCGGCCTTATCCCATGTTTAGTTGGGGTCGGCTCTCCCTAATCATCCTTCGCTAGCAAGGCCTTGCGACCGGGCCATAAGGGATGAAGAACTGATTAAAAAATATTGCGGAATATCCTGAAGCCAGAGAGAGTTAAATTCAGTTAGGATTGATTTAAATTGTGGGATTTTACTTTATACTAGCTTTCCGCTGCGGCTCCGCCCGCGTTAACAGTTTTTCCCGTGGGAATGAGTCATTTTCCTGCGGTAAAAGATAACCTATGTTACTCAGAGTAAAAGTAGCTTTCTAATAGTGAAAGAATTTTCGAAATCGGTTCTGTAGTTATTGAGTTTATTTATCAAACATAGACACCCACACACAAATACAAATCTTTCCTCTTTATAATATTGGTATGATTGGACTAGTTAAAGTATTTTTTTTTAATCACTATTAAAGTAAATAGCAGTATTTAAACTAGAACACACAACTTCTGAAATGTCTGATATTTGACAGTTTTACTCCTCACAGCAGAGGTTACCAGGAAAACAGGAAATTTCATTTGGATCCTTCGCAAATTCCTGCGGCTGAGCGCAGGAGTGACGACCGGAACACGTGACGCGGCGGTGACGGGACTCATCTCCTGTAGTTACCTATCCTGGTGTCAGTGTCATAATAACTAAGCGGTATCCAGGTCCTTGTTCGGACAAAGATTTGCATTAGTTTGGCCCTTAGGACGTCATCGCAACAAAGTTCATTATCATCATTTCAGCCGAAAGACGTCTACTGCTGGATTATCTTCACAATAATTGGTCCTGCGCTGCCTGCATTAAGCGGCTACACGCTACCGATGACGAAATAAAAAAAACCAGAGGTGAATTTAAAAATATCGAAAGTTACTAACTACTTCTATAGTTCTTGAAGTCTTACGGTCTCCCGACGGCACCTGTTTGAATAATTTTTCCTACCGTCTTATATTTTTATGATGTCTCGCCACAAACAACGCCTCTCCACATTTGTCTCGCGCTGTATTTCCGACGGCTCCTTGCTCGCCGCGAACAATGCAACGGAATCAAAATGATAATTTTAAAGAGTGAGACGCGGCCCTCTACAAATTGTTTAAGATAGGAGACGTGGAATGAGTTACGGCCTCTTTTGTTACCGTAACTCACGGGCGGCAACAAAAATATTTATTCCGAAAAAGGTAAACGGAACTGTAGATTTGAAAGTACTTCATTTAAATATTATATAATTTTGTTGAAAAATAACACAAAAATCTGAAAAAACAAAATATTGATGAAAATTCTACACAAATACATCAAATTCAAAACAAATTGGGTTAAAAAAAAAATAATGTTATGTCCAACTTTTTTTCATTAATAATATCTTATAAATTAAATTGTTATCTATATAATAAAACTGTTGCGGTGGAAAATTTGTACATAGAAAAAAAAAAAGCTAAAAACCGAGTCATTGGGATGTAAGAAGTGATATAGAACATTCCAGAGTTTTTTTATTTATTTTTTGTTTCTCTGTTTCTCTGTTTGTATGTTTGTACGGGCCAATCTCCAAAATCGTCAGACCGATTTAAATGAAATTTTGCATGATGATACTATCTCCGGTCAATATCTTAGATAGTTTCTACCGCGGGAATATCTAATTCCTACGGGAAACCGCTGAAAAAGTAAACAAAGTAGCTGCTGGTGGACAGCTAGTTGTAACTATGTTATCTCTGCTAAAATACTAACAAAAAGATCTCTCCGGCGGGGAATCGAACCCCGGTCTCCCGCGTGACAGGCGGGGATACTGACCACTATACTACCGAAGACGTTACGTGAAGTCTGAAATTTGGCTTCTAGCCAAACTTCCCTGTAGTTGCGCAACATAATATTATACCTAACGCACGCACATACCCCATAACCACCCAGAATATTGTAAAACACAATTGATACGATTAGTGGGAAAACTCTAATATTTACATTTCAGATCGTTTTGAAATTACTATGAGATGTAATTTGATAATAGGTACCTACTCGAATCTTAATTTTTGAATACAAGTTTATTGAATGTGTAAGAAGGTAGGTAGAGAACGGATTCCTTTCACTATTTAATATCTTGGAAAAATCTGGATAAGTATAAATGAAAATAAATTTTTGAGTGAACAGTAATCTAATTAATAACAAGAGAAACAGTTAGTGCATCCAATAGGAAAACGCAAAATCACTGTTTAAAATTTCCGTTATAATAATAATCATTATTCTTAGCCATTCAAGTAATTAGTTAGTAATATTCTCTTAGCAATAATCGCGGTGAAGACAAAACGCTTTGTTCGTCCCGCTTGGTATCGCGTCGTGACGAGCGCTCCCCCGCCATTAGCGGCGACGATCTAAGCGTGATCTAAGCGCTCGGCGCTCGCTTGAAAGTAATCGGTTCAAGTTAACGCGGTAACTGCCAACCTTAGGGTGAGCGTTTCAACGGGAAATGAGATTTGCACTATAAATATTAGCTGGTTCTTGTTCCTTTTCTGTAAGCTCGAAATTATGAAATTGTGTCAAATTCGTCTCCTTTTTTTATCGACCGACGCTTGTGGCGAAAAGGTACGACCAATCAAGTTTTACCAGACTTGCGGGGGAGCGGAAGGCTGCATCCCAGAGTCAAAATTGTCTTTAATCACAGTTTAGTTACGTCACGGCAACGTTTTGTTAATCTTTGTAAGTCAAAACTTTTTTTAACCATAGATAATAAAATATAAAGTACTGTTATTAAGATTAAAAACGAGTTATTTACCGTGGTATGGAGGTAAAATAGTACCCTTAAGGTTTTCAATTAACTACGTAACATAAAATGAAAGGTTTAGAAAATAATATACGCTAACATTGATTGCCATTTTAATCAAATTTGGGTATTCATCTGTAGAAATAACAGGCTTAAATTAGATTAAGTTTCATGAGAAATATATTAAACACAGGAGCAGCTAAAACTAATGTACACAAAACTGCTAAAGTCTTGTTTTAAACTGCTCTAAAATTCTACCATTTGTACATAGACTGCGATCAAAAACATGTTTTTTACACTAAAAAGCCTCATAATGCGACTATTGTTCTTACTAACTATAACTATTCACAAGACGTCATTGGACGGTGCCATTATGTAAGCTTCATTATGGTTCTCTAGAAACATCTTCTTCATAGAACGCGTGTTTCACAGTGTAGTGCTCGATATGACCATAACGAACTTCTATGACATTTTCACAAAGTGAGTATCTTCAAATCTTCCAGGTACTTGTTATGCAAATATTATTATATAGATGTTTTGATGGTTGTTCTAAGTTGGTGCTTATATTATTCACTGAGTAAGAGAGAGCCTTTAGTATATCGAAAAATCGAAAGCCTTAGAGAATATTTTTTTATATTTATACTCTAAGATCGAAAGCTTACTATGAACGAATTATGTAGTTCGTTAGTCGACGAAAATCGGGGGAGGTTCTCGAGTCGACGCGTATATATTTTTTTATGTATGACCACGCATAACTTTTTACAGAGTATTCCGATTTTTATAATTCAATTTTTATTTTAAAGGGTACTACACTTCGAATTTGGTTCAATACTCGTATAAATATGAAAAAATAAATCCAACCCTAACGGTAAAAAAACAAGAGATGACTGAATTTAGTTACCGCTATTAAAAGGTAGCCTATATTCTTGGTCAAGGTCCATTATATCTCTGCACCAAGTTTCATCGAAATCAATCAGTGGTTTATAGATGACAGCGTAACAAATAGATAGCCAGAAAGAGTTTTTTTGTTAAGGGTTAATTAAGGGTTTTTGCTTTTAAGTTTTTGATGCAGTTAAATTTTTTGTTAAATTTTTTTTTAAGCTAGTAATTATTTGTGGAAAAATAAGTCGATGAAAATTGTTATAAAAGTTAAAAATGCGAAAAAATAAGTAGTAGCAGCCAATCACTGGAAAAAAGTATTATGTATGTACAAGGTGGCTGGCAGGTGATACAAGTATGCAAGTATTAAATTTGTAGTTCAAAAACCATTGGTAATTCGTCCATGCTTAATGAAATGACAATATCTTTAAAAAATCTGATATTTAAGGAGAGTAGTCGTTAATGTTCTCTATATTAATACAATTTCCCTCTACCAGCGCCACCTAGCGGCGATAATGTGACGACATCAGCGGCAGATGTGCTCGGGCGCAGGGTCTGATCGCGTCATCGTTTGCAGATCAGGCGGCGGCGGTAATGCCTCGCGTTATTACTGAGAATTAATCCCATTCTTGCATAGTTGAATTATTCTCAAGGACTACGGCCCTCGTGATATTCTTGGAAACATATCGAGCACATTTACTAGTAATTTTGCTAGTAGCTCCACCACCTGCGATATTATATAATATTTACGTATAAATTTGTAATTTTTTCGTTGAAAATAGAACGCAGAAAACATATTACGTCTTTATTGAACAAAAATTAGTTAGAAAACTCTACATTTCTGTGTAGAATCTCAATAGTAATGTTGCGTGTAAACTTGACCAACCCTTACTGGACGGACTACGTGGTCAGCAAAAGCCTGTTCACACTGAATATAAAGTGCTAACATAAATAAATACTGGTGATATAGGGTTTAACAAAAACTAAAAGAGTATGTTTAGTCAACGGATCTGATCAAGTCTTTGTATTTTGTATGGGAGTGTCGAGTCTTTTTTCTTTACCTAGACCACTTTCTATAGGAAAGTTGCTTAAAATATACTTTCCAGTATTTTTTAATCCGTCACTATACGCTGTGCATTGATAAGCATCAAATATTTAATCTGAACCTTTCGAATGAAAAGCAAAGTCCTCACTCACAGTGAATAAAATGAATACCAAATATTAAAATGTCGGTTAAAAGCTTCATGACAAAAACATTATTTCGCGGTATACTTAAAGCTGGTAATTTTCTTACCGTAGGAGCACGCAATAACAACAACACAAAGTAGATAATAAGTCTTCAAACAAACTTAGTTTGGTAGTTGGGCCACGTACCTTGCAGCCAAGCTCAGAACTTGCAACATTGCGCTTCGGCGAGCAAAATAAAACGTATTTGGATCATTTATTAGCTACAATCTCGATGGAGTGGAGAACTATAAATTTACGTGTCACGTCAAATAAGTTGGCGAGCTTGTTTAGTGCTTCGAGCTCGAATAACAAGCTTATCGGAGATATGCGACCTACGCCCTTTGTAAACGAAACGTAGTGAATTTAGTTTGGAAACTTTAAATTACAAGGTGATAATGGAAAACGAATATTTAATGTTTGTTTGAGGCTTTTGCGCTCAGTACGTGTTATAACTTCGGGAAATATAAGGTATCGTACAACATATCTGTTTTAAATTATCGCGTCGTAGAAGAGCCTTATTCTTCCTTATCGTACGAGGCGATTAAATGAACATACCTAAGGCAAGGGCATGTTCCCCTGTGCAACTAACAACAACTGCGGTCCTCAACCTACTTGCTACGTTGGATAATAACAACAAATCCCTTTAAAGGGAGAGGCATTGATCCTGCAGTTGACTAGTATTAGGCTGTACACCGCCATTTCCACTTTACAAAATAGCAAAATAGGACCCAGAGTGGACTCGGATGATACACTTAAATAAACTATTTATTCATACTTACCTATATTTTTAATTCAGGTTTAAAGATATTTATTGTTTATTTAAAACAAAAATTTTACTCTAAAAATTAAATTAATAGCGGATAGTCGTTCGCATCACATCGATTAAAACCACACAAGAAATTCACAAAACAACCACACTTGAATGCCTCAATTCTATAGTATAGATGTTGATAGGGCATATTCACCTAATATTTAGTTTTAAATGACGTGATCGATTCGATTTTTAAACTATTAAATAGTTGCACTCTGATAAGTTAGCATTCGCTTGCCGTAATTCGTTCTGGTTCCCAAGAAAGATCTTTAGATCCCGCTAATATTTACATTTCGTCAGTAAGTTTAAGTACTAGCGATATCAACATGCACTTACATGCGGGGGAGGGTCAATAGGGGGCGGGGAGGTGGTTGAATGTGAGGGATGGTGGAGGGGGGTGTAGGAGATGGCCATAAATACTGAAAGCAATATAAGTTTGGCCAAGTGCAGCCCAGGTGTCAGACTTACTCGCACCTGGAATTAAAGGCGACTCGCACCAACGCGACGCAATGAAGACTTTTTAAAATACCTTTCTTTAAAGGTATTTAGAATTTATCCATTTATATATTCAAGTAAATATCTAAATAAATGTAACATGTTCGTTTCGTTTGCACTCTTTGTTATATTAATCAAATTGTATAAAATAATAATTATGTAAAAATATTTTGAAAAGATGCAACGCCTGTGGAGTTTCTTCCGGAGAGTTCTTCTCCACAAAAGACAGCCAAACCGTGAACTCTCCTCAACGTCGAAAAGTGATTTGTAAAATCTTACTTCGAATAAATACATTTTGAATTTTGAATTCAGATAAAAAACGTCTTCCAACGCGTATTCACGAGGCATAGTTCCCACAAGGCTGGCAGCATTCCCCTTTGGATGGCAATGCTTATTTTTTGGAGAATTTTATATTGTAAAGTTTGTGATAAAAACTTTCCTAAGGCTCGGTTGGGCGGTAGCCGTATCATAGTGCGTATGAAAACTAGTTTTTCATACATATATTTGCTTGCGGCTGACCGCCTTATGCAGTGGCTAACCGCTTAGTGCGTAGAGCCTGAGGCTTTTGTACAGTACTGTTAAACTTGCAGAGGCATGTTAATATTTACGCGATTTGACTGAAACTGAAAGCAAACCCCTATCGCTCAGCCAAGGATACCCTCCAATGTTATTCTTTTATAATATTATTTTTTCATTATGTGCTCCAATATTAAATTGTATCTATTCATTAGAAGAACGCACCCTTTGAATTAATATTTATTTATATTTTATAAAAATTATTTCATGGTATGTATATTATTATCAATATTAAATCCATAACATAAGTAAAGCGTTATGTTCGAAGAAATACATTGAAAAATTTAGGATTTTATGTAAATATTCTAATTTCCATAATGCAAGTTAAATACTCCTAAAAAACACTGAAACTACCTACTACTAGAAGTATTTGCCTGCCGATGTACTGAACCTTAAAGGAAAAGTTAAATCGCACTTAACTACTTATTATGCTTAAATCAATTGACCAACCGAAACAAGATTTGATTCCCCGAAATCATCATAACCTTTAAATTAGATTTTTCGTTTACCTCAATAAGGCATATTCCAAGAAATCGGTAATGTTATCATAATAATAATTTGGGATTGTTTCTGATTCGAAACAAGGGCGGTAAACGTTTATTCCTGCAAGCAAACGATGCCATTGCGTCACTGAGCGATCCAACTTCTTCTATATCAATAACAGTTTGAATTTATTGAGCGCCCTTTCCCGCGGCCTGCGACATTTATTTGGACTCTTCATTGCGGAAAAGGATACTAATTTCCACAGATACTGGCGTATTTCTACTCTCGGCCAATTTAGAAGACTGTAACGACTCCGATGTGATTCCACCTTAAAATATAATCAACCTGACTCTTGCTATGGTACGGCGGCGTCGCGTGAGGCATAAGGGTGATATGACAAAGCACAACACGATATGATTCTGTTCCTTATTCAATAGACTTATAACCGGTGCAAAGTCTAAGTGTTCAGTTAAGTGTGCTTCTGATTGTACGTGAGGGTTCCACAGCAGTTTTCAACTGTGTAACCTATGACTACTGCGACTACCGAATTTGAATATAAGTAGTTCATTACTTTTTCAGCCACGAGATTATGGTTTACACCTTCCAATCCTGACCTTGACTAAATAATATCTATGTCTGTATTTAGAAATATGTATGCTACTAAATTAATAGGTAGAATGGACCTATAAAATACGTGATTGATCCCTGCAATACAGTCGACATGTTAGTAAAAACTAAAATATCATCAAAGCAAGTAATGTGAGTAAAGTTGTTTGTTTCATATTTGTATTTGTACAGTTGATTACATGTTTATTTAGTTTCAGTCCCCGTACAACTGCAGCATCACCGGTCGTATGAAACTTTGTTTGACTATTTTATTTTATGATTTAATTACTCTTTGCAAAGTTCACTATTTTGTGTTTGTGCAAACGGCGCGTTCTGCAAAGTGGATCCAAATTAAATAGCATTGGCTCAGTTGAAATTAAATTCTCTGAAAATATAAAAATTAAGTGTTTTAATTGAACTGGAAATAAAAAATAAAGTAATATCTAGAAAAAAAAACTAGTTTGGTAACTTTTTATTTGTGTTTATTGGACGACTAAATTAATACTAGTAGTACGCTAGTACCTACCTACTATTATATTATTATGGTAGAGTTTTTATTGTGTTTGGAACCTACATATTAACAATGCTATAATTCTTATCACAAAAGAATAATTTTGTATTCGGTGACCTAAAATCAATATGGTGTCGTTTCATAAAATCCAAAAAGAGCTTAGTGATTTTTTAAGATAATATAATAAAAGACACGTAAACATTCCTATCTTCTCGTATTTTCTCTACTATTATGTCCTAGTATCGAGACTTTGTATCCACATAGTACAAGCCAGCGTGGACACGTTAGTTAGCTAATGGGTCATTCTACCTCACTCGCCCGGCGCTTTGAGCACTATTGTGACGCTTTGTGCGACCACATCCATACTGTGACTAGTTCACTGTCCGATTGGTTCTCAGAATGATCGACTATACAAGTAAATTGTCATAGAAAGCACTTAGTTTAATAGTGTTCTAAAACAAAATAATAGAAAAAAAGTTACATACAACAATTCTTTGTCTAGTCCGTTTTCGCGCTCAAACAACAGTAACTGAATGAACTAGATGTTTAAGTGTAGATCAGGTACAGCACTGTGCATCAACTACCTACTTTTTACTATGGCAAAAATGTTATTTCATGAAGGCTCAAACCACTCGTTACAAAAAATTTCAACGTGAGTATAATAATAATAATAATAATAATATATTTATTTCAAAAAACTTAAACTATTTGAAACTTAACTTAAAGTATAGACAGCTACTGCCAAATAAATAGGTACTTTTATTAAAAAGAAATGTGTATGTTGTGAACGCACACGACCCGAAAATGTAATGTTTCATACATAAACACAACTGAACCGTTATCTGGCCTAGACACAACACAACTGAGCTAATTTTAATTACCTACAACACTGTGTAGTACATAATTCCAGTAATTAGATCGCAGATTTGTGCGTGTTGTGGCAACATTTACAAATGCTTAGCTCCCAATGTAACTCATTATTAGTCCAGCCGTGTTCCGGATTTGCCAAACGTTAGTTTAATTGTTTTTGGGTAAAGTTGAATTAGCACTGGAACGAGCGAGAGCTAGCGAGTAGATCGCTGATTTAACGCGGTCACTACTTGGTGCGGTCAGACCTTGCCTGCGAATTGAACGATGCTAGACAAAGGTTACGCGCACTTAACCTTAGCAAGGTCATGTTATTACCTATCAAGTGGAATAGGTATATTTCTAGATACTGCTATCTTGACTGAAAAAAGAAACATTATTTTGGATATTCTACATTACTTATTTCATTAAAATTTTTACTTATTTCCACTTACTCAGCAGAGTGAGTTCACAAGTTCTTTTTGGTGATAGAATATTTAACCCTGAACATCGCTTCGAGTCTCCCTCAGGGCGAACACATATGTAGTCCAAAGTACAAGTACAGCTAAATCGTGAACTCTCCTCGACGTCGAAAAGTGATTTGTAAAATCTTACTTCGAATAAAATACATTTTGAATTTTGAATTTTAGTTTATTATGTTTGTTGTGTATGTACGTACATTTATACACGTATAACGAAAATTGTGCCAGTCACTCTATCTTTTCTACTGGGGCCTTTCACGAAAATTTCAAGGGTAAGTTTATTAATAGATCAGTAATAAGAAGTTATTTGTGAATCTTTTCTAGTTAAGGATGCAGCTAGTCGCCTTTTATGTTTGCTGTGCCCCTCTCTTCTCTCTTTTTATAACCTACCAGAATTCGGGCTCCTCTTATTCGAATTGGTAACAAATACATAAACTAGGTATAATTTTAATTTAAAAAGTCTAAGTTTCTGAAGGAAATTAACGTAGTAGTATTTTTTACATTATTGTCCTGATTTAGTGCCTTTTTTTGCGTTTCATTAAAATCAATAACAAACATCTCAACTGGAACTTAATACATTTATTTTACCTAGGAGCCCCTGGTCCTGCCACATCGAGAAAATGCATTTTCTGAGATGAAAAAAATCAAAGATGTCAATATAAATATATCGGCTGCAGTTAATAGCAGATAGCACCTGACCGTATGCACTTCTGCATTCCCCGCTCTCCCAACTCCCGCATGTTCCGCGATTAACAGATTAACCAACTTTATGGAATCGCCTCCATCGGCGGATTGAATTTTTCGCGCTTAAGTTCGGACAATTAAGAGCACCCGGATTAGAGCCCCGTGGCCGGCCGGCGCCGCGGAGTAAAGTTTTTCCTCCAGGCTGATTGTACTGAAGGCCACATTACCTTGAATGAAACTTTGAACAAGAATTAACCAACTTTGATTTTAATATTTTCTAGTGTAAATTTAAATAAGTTAACAAGTTTTCGTTGTTAAATCTTTTATATTGGCCATTGTTTGAAATACAAATTAACGGGGATCAAACCTTAGACAACCAAGTGGGTTCCCCACGGGGGTTGCAAACACGAAGCATAAAGTATTGTAGGACCTGACTCCATTACTTGAGATGTCATCATCTTTACGAGGAGCGAAAAAGTACGTTTAAACTAATCACAAATAGTATCTAATATTTGCATACATAGTTAAGAAAAATCTATCTAAACCTCAACATTATAGATCATTTAGGGCTTTTGTCGAGAAGTGGACGTCTATTTGAACGAACATAATGATGATGTTTATCATATAGCTACCGTCTACGGCGTAGCTAGTTCGTAGCCAGCTCGTAGCATGTTCGTAGCCGCCAGGTTTTTCTTAGTTAGGTTTCAATAAGTAAACCCGGCTAGACGCGGTCATTAGAAATCCTTAAGGGCCTTTTATTTGTCCAGCAGTGGAAGTCAATTGGCTGAACATAATGATGTTAATTATTCGAGTACTCGTATAGCTACCGTCTACGGCGTAGCTAGTTCGTAGCCGGCTCGTAGCATGTTCGTAGCAGCCAGTTTTTCGTAGTTAGGTTTCGTACTATGTAAACCCGACTAGAACTTGAACAAAGTGATATTATTATCGTTTGTTTGGGGCTTTCGCGCTAACTACAAAAAAAAAAAAAACATCGAGCTAAGACCCGTAAACAATTGTAATAATGATATTATTATCGTCGTCTACGGCGTAGCTAGTTTGTAGCTGCCTCGTAGCAGGTTTGTAGCAGCCAGGTTCCTCTTAGTTAGGTCTAATTTCTACTAAATTTTTAACTGGTTTAAGACAGCTCTCTATTTTTCTGCTCTATGGTTGGAACAAACTTGCTACGCCCTTAATATGAAGCATTATCAAAGTATAAGCGGTTCCGAGCGCAGTCTAAGTTTGGTGCTAAGGAGAGAGGTGTATGATCGCTGCCACCATACAAGTTTAGATTGCCTCGTGACGTCACGGGTGAGGTGGGCAAAGGGGCTTAGATAAACCGCTTAGCTAAACAATACTAATATTATGTTTAAGTTATGGTATATGTATCAAACTTACTATTTGCTGACATTAAATTTATCCTCAGTAATGTGTACACTTGTAACTAGACGACCTTCTTTATCAGCACTTAAATAAGAATAATACAGAAAAAAATAGATACGAAATAAAAAATAGACAAACTTATTGCAAAAGTAGCAATCTCCTTCAACCAAACTATTGATACTTAATATATAAAATTGAAGGAATTAGGTATCTACATTAATTTATGCGCTAATCATGTAAAGTAAATATATGAAATCAGGATGTATTTAATTATAGATGATTCATCCTGTATTTGGTTTGGTTCCGAGCTTTTGCAGGTAATCTAAAAAGAACTCTGAGAGGACTAAGCAGAAAGAGCTACATGTGATTCTGAATCCAAAGTGGTAATTACGCGGAAACAAGACAATGTTTTCAAAGGCAATTTATTCAAGTTTACGTATAATTTAGATTTTTATGTGGGAAATATGCGGCTAGCACATGACGTGGACAATTGCGAGCGAGGTGGTTAAAAACTATAGTAATTTGTAATGGATTGGTCAGGCCAAATCTTACATACCTATACACCGTGCTTTTTTAACCGTCTTACAAACGAAGCCCAATGTATATGCCCGTGATATAGAATAATATTGGCAATGTTATTTTTTTTTTATCAATAAAATAATAAAACCGTGAAGTAAAATAAAATAATGCAAAATAATTTTGAATCAACCTGTACATAATATTTACAATTTAGTAACAATTTGCGCATGCGTGAGAATCGTAAATAATGGGAAAACAAAAGAAAAATATGAGATAAACACATTTTTCGATCTCTCGATCGATTATTTTATTAAAAAAATCCTAGATTTTTTTTCTTAAAAAAAAAAATAACATTGCCAAGATATTCTATATCACGGGCATATACATTGGGCTTCGTTTGTAAGACGGTTAAAAAAGCACGGTGTATATTTGTATATGAGTAGTAATTTATTTACGTTGTTTACAATATTGTCAAAAATGTGGCCATTGTAACGTTCAAGATTGATTATTACTTTGTCACAAGACGAGAACACAAGAAAACATTCTGACCACCTAACAGTAAACTGAATCTAGTTAATTTGACAAAGTACCGAAAAACTCAAAGTCCAGTTGGGTGCGGGCCAATCCTCAGGCGTCCATTTCTCCTGTAGGGTGACGTAAAAAGTGGCAAGTTAGAGGATATTGTATGAGCTTTGTTAGTGTGGCAGTTAGACTTTTATCACGGTTACCAGTTTTCAAGATATATTATATATGCATAGTCATAGCTTTAAATAATTTTAAAAATATTAAGTTTTGCAATTCAGTTGCAAGTAGAACCCTTTGTTTGTCAAAAGGTGTATTTCTGTAAGTATAAGAACATTATCACCTGATAACCTTTTTTGTAGTCTGATACCCATAGAGAGAGAATTAATTGGAAACCTGATGATTGATATGTAATTTCTTTTTCGTTAATATAAAGTATCAAGATTCTTAAAGCTCTCAGGAGTACGTCTTCTTTTAGTCAGATTCAATAAGTTCGGTACATAATATTTCCCTTTGAATGCAATAACCGTGATCCTGGCCCCTCCTTACAATGCAGCTCGCCAGACGCACAGCCATACATAAAAGTGAAACCGTCGAATTCGCGCGACAAACATTATATGCCACTCCGCAAAATAATTCCATAGAAAAATGGAAGGACTATAATCACACAACGATCGCAAGACTAACTATGTCCATGACACCGCCCCGCCAACAAAACCTGCTATCTCCAAAACTTGTCTGCCTCAATTAAATGCATGAACCACATCAGAAAACAAGTGCAAAAGTAAGTTTGTCGGTAGTGATCCGCGAGTACGGACTAACTGCTTAATTATGCGGCCGGCGGCTCCGGGATTATGTTTTTATTTTCGGGGCTTGCGTTATAAATTCCTAAGAATCTTCTCTTAATGCGCGGGTTTATGCGGCCGCCATTACTCTCCGCGAACATGGCGACGAAACTAATTCACACAGAGTTTGACCCTCGATTCGATCACTAATATAATTATAACAAATTCATCAACACAATTTTACCTGGCATTTACACTCAATCCTATATTATGTGATAGAAATAGAACCACCTACCGTACAGCCATGTTCCTGAAGCTGAAGTGGCAGTGACCTGGTTACATTCGTGGCAGATCCGATAGTCGCTCGAACGCGAACGGAGCAAGAGATTTCAGTGGAAATCACATTTAGGCAAACGAAGTACCTATGGGACGCGCCCCGTCAGATAGAGATCTGTGGAAAGTGACTGGCAGCAGTTTGAATATATGTAGAGAATAATAGATAGATTAGTCAGGCAGGCTGCTAATATTATTGATGAAAATTGAAAGAAAAATTATCATTAAATTTTACTCAGTTATAGCATACTAAATTTCTTTCTAAGCTGGGTTGCCTGGAAGAAATTGCTTTAAGCAATAAGGCCGCCTTTTGCCTAACGCTTTAGTCTTTAAGTTATAATTGTATTTGTACATTTCCTGTTTGCGTGCAATAAAGTATTTTTGTATTTGTATTTGTAAATATATTTATGAACTTTACTATTCTTCACTTTTGCTTCTAGCATTGTAATCTGAGGCTATATTTCAGCTTTCAGACGGTATTAGATTTGTGTGAAACAAGCCTGGGTGTGTAATAAAAAAAATGATGTCTATAATATTATTCTGCAACACGATATTCAAAATTTCTCATAAAGTTTTATAACATACGAACGAATATATTAAAGACTCAGTGCGGTAATGTATGTAAATGGAAAATATTGCCTTTTCATCAGTGACATGACAATACACGTGCCATAATATAGAGTAGGTATTGAGTTATATTGCGGAGCGGTAGATCCATCCAGTTTTCCTCATCAGGTCGCGGCGGGTTTCCGCGGCAACATTGTCGGGCCCAATCTGCCGCGCACCTTCCCAAACTTATAATTATTTCCGCAAACGTGTATCGGCGAGTGCGCACAAGAAAAACCCGAATTCCTGACTTATTTCTTCGGAACTTTTAATCAAATCTTCTGCGTGAAATCAAAGTATTATAAGTTTGGAAGAAAAAGTAGTGTCATGTTGGATATAATGACAATTCTATCATACAGAAGCTGGCTGGATTCACTTGAAAGATAAAGATCTACGGATGTAGTCGTTACACGAGCCATGTCGGAAGCCTGAGGCGGTTCAATAATTCTGACACCAGGGTTTGTAAGGTTGGTTAACCTCGAAGTCCACTCGATAAGAAGATGACTTGAAGGAACACGGTAAACCTTGATTTCATAAAGTAACTATAACCTTCAATAAAAAAAAATACTAAGAAATATTGTAAAAATATGACTTTCCTTCTGTGTTTCATATTATTGGAATGTTAAGTGTGATGTCATCTAACTTGCATTGTGAATTCCGTAGAGGTATGATTAATTTTAAACCACACGCAACTTTTATTCCGGACTGAAGCAATATGCGATTATACTACATTACAATTTATATGTAATTCAAATAAGACTTGAAACCCAATGTCAATAAAGATATAACCGTATTATCAAATTAAAAATTCAAAGTAAAGTTGGTTCCGTCTCTAATCTTACTACCAACAGAGCACAGGAGTTTAGCAAACCTATTAGGGAGTGAGCGGCAAGAGAATGATTGAACGAGAGCGAGTGAGTGAATGGCAACCGGCGGCGTCCGGCTGGCTGCGAGCCAGCGCTGCTGCGACTTAGCTTCACACTCGCGACATTCACATCCACGCATACTTACTAGGGATGTGAAGAACCGGTTTAACGGAAATGAAAAATGTTCTACGCTGATGAAAGAGACTCGGAATTGGCCAATCATCCAAAAGCTTCAACCCTGCTTCAAATTCTTATGTATGTGAATATTCTTGGATATTTTATTGTTTTGGATTTTGAAACTTGGCAGATGTACGGACGCTATTAAACATTTTATTTAGAGCAGATAAACTGGTTATGTAATTACAATATTTAACAGTGTTTTTCTGAATCGCTAAGCTAATAAGCTAATACTTTTTAAGAGTTTAGATTGTTACTTCTTGCTCATAATAAAATTAAGTCTTACTATGCTACTTCTTATTCTTGCTTATATTTATATTCTTTGAAAAGTGTCCAAACTTTTCATCATCTAATGGTACGTAAATATTTTCTAACTTTGTTTAGTTTGAATTTGAATTACCTCATTTTAATATTAAAACACGTATGGAATCACGAAAAGTCTGAAAACTTTCTTATTAATCTAATTATAAGTTGGGAATACAAAATTATTTATGCTTAATAGTTGGACCGTAATTTAATTAGTTTGGATAATACAGTAAAATGTATCTAAATAACGTGCTTAATCAAATATGTTTATTATTTTAAACAAAATACAGTAAACTTACCCACCGGCGGCGTATTAAAATAACGGAAGCGGAAGTACAACGTCATCATGTCACTAGTGCTCACATCACCAACTTATCGGCATTTGGCACCGCGCGTCGCGTCGCCTTCTTACTGCACGATGCATACAACTACACTTTATCGCCCAAGACTCGTAAAAACTAACTATCTGTAGTCAACTCGAACAAGTCTCGAGGCTTCTGCCGTATAAACGAGCTAAGCTGAAGAAATACTGACTTTAAAATGAACTATAAAAGTTATCGGTAATGCGGACGACTTCATAATTTTGTAAGTTGGCTGCGGCTTGCGACGACGAGAGGAATGTAAAGTTTAAAACTTTGGAAACTATTTTCAAGTCATGAAATATTTTTATCTTTTGCATTGCTATTTCGGAATATTATTTTGTATTAAGAGGATGGCCCTACGTCGTATTTTTAGGTTGACTCGTATATTACACAATCAGTGACATACACTTTTTAAAACTTTCGCGGTCGTTTTCATAACTATAAAGATTTAAAACGGGATATTTACCGTGGTATTTGTTTTGTGTGAGAATAAATAGTAAATATCCCGTTTTAAATCTTAATAATCAGTGACAGGTCAAGTGGTAGTAAAAACTGGTAAAAAATAATTATTTTCTTAGCACTTTCGTTCGTAATCAGTTTATATTTATGTCCCGACCGAGAGATTAGAGCCTAACCTTAATATCAGGGTGAATAGGCCTTAGTTGATCACGCTAGCTTGTACAAGTTCTTCGCAGGTCTGTACAAGTTTACTTACGATATTTTCCTTTACTAAATAAATACGAATTTGAATATCGAAAATACATTGGTACATGCTGAGGCTTGAACCTGCGAACTTCCGAATGGAAGTCAACGGCCCCGGCACCGGTGGGACCGGCGTCATTTCTATTAAGTCCCCTCTGCGGGGTCAAATATAAGTTTGTAACGATTATGTTTTTACTTTTTGTTCTAATGTTTGACAGGAGTAAACTAAACTATTAAACAATTCCAACTTCCGCTGTTGTTTTGAAATGGCGCGATGTAAAGTATAAATCAGCCCCGCGGGTCCAGCGCGACACGAGAACGAACGAAACTACACCCGCCTCGTAAACAAGCCTCGTAAAAGTTTCCGTCGACGTCATTCACTCACTCACTCACTCTCTCGCCACGTGTGTGGATCACTTCACGTTTAATACTATGGCTGGGTTTTTAACGACTTTGTAAGCTGATTTTGTAAAACTGAACAACGTATGATAAACTTAGAAATTAAAACAGTTTATCACTGACCATATAAGAAAGATATCAGTGTCTTGAAAGTATTAAAATAATTTTTCAATACTGTTCATTCACATCTATACAAAGGTTTCATTAGGTAAAATTTTCTTGTATTGTCTTTAAAGGCACGATTTATCAAACCACACTCGTTTTACTATAGTAGAGTTGGTTGAATGTACCAGGCGAATGGGACGCGGTAGTATTGTGTTGTAGCGACACGCGGCCCGCTGAAGGCAGTAAGTAATTAAGAGGGCGATAAATTTCGCGAGCGATTCGCGCCTTTACCGCCCCCCCTTCTGTTTCCTCCCTGTCTCGACAAAATGCACTATTTGTCTCCACTAGTTACAGAACTCTTATTTTGTTAAAGTTACTTGAAAATGTCTGATTATGTTTCGATATAAATAATTACAAAAAATCGACGTATCAATAACTGGGGAGCGGGGAGCGAAGGGTTTTTCCAAAAACTAAACAGAGTTACCTATGCGTAGTTTTTTTTTTGTTTGTTTACCAAAATCGCTTTATATAATAGAGAATATGTTAGTATATAAAATAAATCTCGGAAATATTACTGTAATGAGTTCTTTCCGAAAGCCATGACATATTGATCTGCAATTCAGGGAAAGCAAATATGAAATTTAGTAAAGCATTACTAGGTAGTCGTCTGTACCAATTCGCTGGTAACAGTAACAACCACAAATTGAAGGTTTCTACAAATCTCAGTTATCAAAAGACAGTTTTGCGTTTATGTGCTAATTAAATAAGATTATTAGTAAAATTGATTGATACTTAAACTAAAGATAATTAAATTATTGACGATATTTGAAATATTCAAATGTACCTAAATTTTATTTTTTTTCTATTATTTTAATTTAAAATGTATTTTATTTTGTATTCAGTCAAAACATTATTTATTTTTTAAATTATTGTCATAATCTAAACTAAAGTTCAGAATAAAATGAACTTAATTACACCCATAGAAGTAGAATTTTTTATTCCCATAATTCTGGCTGTAACTAATATAAGTATTTATAAAAGTATTTATGTTTTTTTTACTTGCTCTATTTTTACCAATAGAAATACAAGCAAAATTAAGCCACTTTAATTCACTTTATTAATAATAACATTATGTTAGGTAAACAGAACTGTTCTCGAAGTTATGATTATCGGATATTTAGAAGTCCGACAATCGGCAAATTTCTGACTGAATTATGATTCAGGTTAATTAAAAGTTTCTCAGTTCTCGAAATCTAGTCCAACACGAGATAAAGGCTAAATATTTCAGTGATTTAATGAAGCGGCTCTTCAGCCTTTATGGAAGATCAATCGTATTAAAATCAAATGACTGCCAATTTCCTGCTTTTCACAGTTTTCGATTATTTTGAAGAAATTTCTCCACATTGAAGGATGATTACCTAAATGATTTGTAAATCGTCATAAAATAGCACAAAAGGAGGCTCGTTGGAGGCTTAAGGTGTCGGTGAAGTAGAGTCGGAACTCGGAAGCTCTTACAGTGAAGGAAATGTACAAGATTCTCTGAAGATATTCGAAGATAGATATATAAAGCTTATGTTGAAATAAATCAACTAGCCAATGTGGTTGATAGGCTTCTATTGGGGCAAAAAGCTTGAGATGGGGATATATTATGAACAAATAATTCGATCTCTGATAAATAACTTTATAAAGAGGCAATGCGATGTCAGTTTGAACAGAGCTGGCATGTGCATCGCATCTTATTTACTTACTTCTTATTTTTAAATTCCTATTACCTATTCGAATACAACTTTTAGTAAGATTTTTTACATAGAGACTGTGTCACATAACATTACCATTCATTTTATTTATACCTTTTTCAAAGCCTTTTTCTTACAGATTTACGTGGCCTATGTTTAGAGTCTACGGGCTTTTTGTGATAATGCTGGATGGTTTCATTATTTATTTTCACTTACAACATTTTCAATTATTTAAAGATGTTATGTAGAAGTCTTCATGACATATATTTTATCATGTTAAATGAACCAGCTAAGGGCATTTTGGTGAAGGCCCCGATGCTTTCTGTTAATAAATCGATAATCAATTTCAAATAACGAATCCGCGGCTAATAGCTAAATGTACCTAAGTAGGTATATGCCATCATTATGTTACCTGCATATTATTAGCTTTGGTAAATGTAGGTCACGAAATCACATTCGCTGTCTATAAACGAACCAAATAATATTATTTACGTGGAAAAGGGGGATGTTATGAAAATACGTGTCCATCAGTTAGCCGTCAAAGGGGATTCCCGTGACGGGCGTGACATACGATACAGCTGATAATGCGCCGCGAAAGTGACGAGACGTCCTCATCGCTCCGCCCTCGTCCCACCACCGCTGAAAAAATATTATCCTTGTGTTTTTCTATATACAGTCTAGAGGTCGTTTCGTCTCATCTCATAATGCCAAATTCGCAGAATGCCAACTTCTCACAATGACAAATATTAATTACATGTCAAAAATAATATAAGTCATACATTGAATTGTTAAATAAAAAATAAAACAAATGTCCAAAAACAAAAAATTCAGTCAAATAGGCCGCCCCGAACCGCTCCCTGACCAAACGTGCCCATAATACTTGCAGAGTTACCCCTCTGGATCGCAATGGATATCTGCTGCATCAAGAAAAACCCCGAACGGGGATCCTTACCCCTCTCCCTCAGCCGGCGCCCAATCTCCAGCACTAGATCCTTGGCCTCCGCACACCATGGTCCAGCAGTTTCGACGGCAAAAGGCACAAAATCATATATGTTTTCCAGGCTTGAGTATTTAGCGCGCTTTCTCAAGGAAGCAGCCTCAGCGGCTCCGCCTGCAACACGCTGCGTACTCGGCAGGTGGCAAACAGCGAACGTGCTGACACAAGTCGCGTCCCAAATGAGAGAACGACCTCTCCGCCAGGGAACAAGGGTAAGACCGTCCGGCCGCTTACCATCCGACCGAGATAGACCCGGAGGCTCGAGCACGCATGGAACCTCCGCCGATGCAAAGGCCCGCTTGAGAATCACGTTTATAGCGCTATGTCGAGGTCGCCGTCCAGCACATTGGATGCAGCTCAAACCATGGTGCCCATTGGGTTCTACCACAGAACCACACACACATGCATGACGCTCGCAGACTGTGCAACCCAGACGCAACGCAGCAGCCACCCTAAGCGAGTCATCGTCTAGCAGCGTGCCCATAAAGGGGGATGGTAAGGCATGCAACCAGGCACCCGACTCGGGTTTGCCAGCAGCGAGAAGACGCGCCATCTCAGAACCGGATCCCTCAGCAACCAACCCGGCCAAAAGATGCTTGGAAGTAATTTCGTCCCACATCCTTTGTCTCTCTGGTTTGTCCGGAGAATTGGCGCCGGGACACAAAGCTGACCAAGCTTCCTGGGCCTCAGTCGCAAAAGGGATGCGGAGCTCGCCACCATCAGTGGACAAAATGCGAGCGACTAGCTCCGCAGCCCCATGCGACGAAGCTAAAAAACCAATAGGGCCAGCCTCACGTAAACGGCGAACACCCAAGCCCCCATGTCTGATTGGAAGACTTGCCTGACACCATTGAGACTCGGACAGGCTAACATTGAGCGTCTCCTCCAAAATACTCTTTAAAGTGGTGTCAAAATTTACCACTTCTTCCGGGAACTGCCACGTAGGAGTCGTCCTCACTATATAGGTTAGCTTGGGCATCGCAAAGCAGCTCCTGAGCAAGGTCAAAGAAACGTGTGCCGGCAGGTGTTTAAAATGCTCCAACATAGACTTCAGGATCCGCGTCTTAAGCTGCAAGCACTCAACAACCCCCTCCGGGAAAATAGGGGCACCTAAGAGATTAAAACTATCCCTACCCACAATTCTGATACCGGGAATTAAAGATGCGAACCTATCACGGGTGCTCAAAGCCAAATCACCACACGAATAAAGTTCACACTTAGCCGAGTTCACCTCCAAGCCTAAACTCTTCAGTGCCGGCAAGAGGGACAAAATATCGTTCTCCACTACACCCGGATTTCCACCTATGGTACCGTCGTCCAAGTACCAAATGTTAAGGGGGGCTCTGAGCGAAGATACAACTTTGTGTATCGCCAAGCTGAATATTAGTGGCCCTAAAGGATCCCCTTGTTGCGCTCCTACCTGGGATAGGATCGAGTGGTCATTGTAGGCAAGGTTACTTGGAGAGGAGTAACACTGACACAGAAAGGGGTAAACCGAAGGCATCAGACTTCTCACTTCTGACAAGATTGCTTCCCGGTCTATGCTATTAAATGCATTCCGAATGTCAAGTTTGACTATAACGTCATTGCTACCTTCCAACAAAGCAAAAGATCGGACCGCATGTATGGCCGCCTCACACCCGAGGGGTGTTCCAAAACCCACCTGATGTGGTTGTAAGTATGATGCCATGTCCGACCTCACAGCTCGACAGCCCAGTTTGGCAACTAAACGCCGGATCGCATTGCCCACCGCAATTGGTCTTATACCCCCATCCTTTTTTGTGAGGGCACACAAAGAACCTCCGTATAAATGTGGACAAACCTCCGGATTTACCTCTCCCCTCAGCAAAAAATTGCATAAGCGAGTCAAAGACTCTAACAACCTGGGCCCATTGTCACCAGCTGACGGAGAAACCAGTTCCTTGAGGTGATCGGGACGCAAGCCATCCAGTCCAGATGCTGATCCACTGTGAAACGTTGCCAAAGCCGCCACAACGTCCTCCACCTTCACTGTGAGACAAGGAGTAGACACATGAGGCTCCGACGGAATACAAAGTGGATGACTGGGTGAGGGATGTTTCTCTCTCAAGTTACTTAAAGTATCGTCGGTTGCGGGTGCCAGAGTGCTATCTGACAAAAGAAGGCGTGCAGCTCCACTGAGATCACCCTCATAAACCTTAGCTTCTACAGATTTGTAAAAGTTAGGTGATCGTCGCGGTCTCTCCTCTGACGAACAACATATTCGACTTTGGTTTATATTCTCCTTCACCTTGGCCGTTAAAGAACCTTTACTGTTTCGGTCAGGGACTGCTAGACACGTGAAAGAGAAAGACAGCAAAGAAAACCAGTCGTCGCTACCGTTTGACCGCAAACACTGCTCGATAAGTGCCGAAAGTTTACCCGCAGCGAGACATCGAGCACCCTTCGGTACATGCCTAAGGACTCGGATTTTCCTTTTGAGAGCTGGAAGACTATCCAAACCCGTACTGCCATTTGCTTGCGGACTAGACGTTGACGAAGGTTGCGCAGCGCCAATAGGATTTGAGTTAGGTGGAACAGGCGAAACGCTGGCCAAAGGGATATCCTTGTGCATGCGACCAATGTGCACCCGAAGGCCGTGAGGCAAAGCGTAGGTTCTCCTGGGTTCCGAGCAGTATGGACAGGGGGCGCGTGTAGGGCAGGCCATCGTCACTAACTAACAGTGTTGTATACAAATACAAGTTACAAAAAACAAAAATCACGATGAAAATAAACAAAATTAAGTCAATAAAAATAAATTAAAAATAAATAGCACTCAAAATTACAATCAAATTAGACAAATAATAGTATTAAATGCATAAACGAACAGTCATTGTAAACAGTACAAATCGGTAACTGGTGAAAGATCAATAAAATAAAAAACAATAAAATTTACATAATAACCATGTCACAAAATAAAACAAAAACAAAATTATTAATTCTTCACTTCTTCTTACGAGAGAAAGACAGTCGAATAAAAAGCGGGTTTCAAGTGTTGAATTAAAACTTCCAAAAACGTTCAGTTTTCTAAAGCAGCAACACTGTATTTCTTCCTTGAGTATGCAAAACTGCGTAGACAGGAGCATAAGCAGTCATCAGACCCGATGAAATTTATGAACGCATCCATAAGTAGCTGTTATATTGGTAGCATTGCTTCAAACGTCATATCTTTGACACACCTCCGTTTTGTAGTATCCAATCAGCTGGTTAATTTTCTACGTACTTTCATATCGCATTTGTGATACGACGGAGTGAATTCATAATAAAATTTAAAATAAATATGTAACTGAAAAGTTATTCAGTACCTTTGGTTGAAAACAGCGGGATTTGTAGATTATGGAGTACCCAAACAGCTTCCCGAAGTAGCGGACCAATGGGTTTCACGTTTCACAACAAAATTGTAAGTAAAAATAGTGTTTACTATAAAAAATTGAAATAAAATCGATAAGGGTCTGTTTACGTATTGGAATGACGTTCCGTTCGTCTAATATTAATAAATATATTTTTGATGAATGTAAGCGGCTGGAGGCTGGAACTTAGAAGATGAAATTATGGAAAAAATGGACTTTCAAAAATTGTGTTGAATAATAAAATATAAAAAAGCACATAATTCCTTCCTTCCTTCCTAGCGACATTCGTTAGGAAATTGTACTATTTAATGTGCTTTTCATAACCATGATAAATTTTAATGCATGAATCAATGACATACATAGTTACTTTTAAATACATAATAATATACTGTTATTGTTAATTAATGCATGAGCTTACAATGTGCTTCGGGTGCAACCTGTAAACTTGTAAGATTATTGAATAAATAAATAAATAATATATATATACACACACACACACTCTGTATGTTTGCCTGTATTTTAGTCCTTTATGTTTCATGTGTTGCAATGTGTAGTAAATAGTTTTCTTTCTTTCTTTTTTTCTTTCTTTATATATAATATATTGTTATTAAAGGGGAAATATTCAAATATATTACACAAGTTTTATCATACCCCACCAGCTAACTAGGACAACTACTCAACTCGTGTGAATACTTATAAAATTACTTTCGTTTTAAATATTTTTGGTGCAAATGGCTCACTATGCTCACTATTATAAATTCTCACATTATTTTTATCCCATATACCTATATATTTAAATATTATATAGGTTGTAAAATCTATAAAATGATGAAGGCTTAAAATGCAATCCGATCCAATAGAAAATGAAACATAATCTGTTCATCGTTAACTCCTTAATCTTGTTACTACTTCAAGCTACGCTATCAAATTTCATAAAATTGGAAAAATAAATCCAAGCCACGCAATCTGGGCTTTGTAACAAAATATATTTTTGTAATAGAAAAAGATAAATCCACCGATGCTTTAGATTTTCGTACTTTTTTGTGATTTTCAGAATTTTTGTGTATTTTGTTTGTACGCGCCGGCACCGTTTATTTTAATATACCTAGAGAGGTTCTCTTTTAGTATTTTAAGAGAATAAAAAGTCCTTATTTATATTTTGTGGATATAAAATATTTTAGCTTGAATGATAACTTGAACAAAGTATATACAATAAATCCATAATTGTGTATAAAATTTATCTAGCACGGAGTTCTGTATACCTAATTCAGGTCCGACCCAAACCCCTCGATTACAGGAAATGGGAACATTGATAATTAGAACGTACAAAAAAAAAGAATTTTTATGTGTATGGGTATATTTGATTTAAAAACACTCCCGAATTGCCGAATTACCATCGTAATTCGAAGCCGTTTGTGATAAAGCTGATTGATGTAGATTGAGCGGAATAAATTAGTTTATTCCACGCGTCGCGCTTAATCCAACAATCACCTGCTAATTCCATCAACACCACGTGCACCATTCTAGTTTTAACCGGATCCCGAACTAGGTTTAACCGGTTTACATTTTTGTTCAGTAACAGTGAAAAGGCGTTAAACCTGTCCGTGTTTTAGTTTTTCTTTTGTGTATTTTAAATGGAAACGCTTTGATAGATTAACATGTTAACGGTTTATAGATGTTTTTGCTTTTTTTGTAACTACGAATTTTTGATAGAATAATCTTCATTTCACATCATCATTCAAAGAAGTACAGTTTACAAAAAATAAACAGGTACAAATGAGCGGCCTACCTGGCAACCCAAAGCCAGCACCTGTGTACATTTTGAGGAATAAACGATTCTATTATTATGATTATTTGGACCTATAAAAATGGTTTAGCCAAATATTGTATGTAGGTACTCTAAATAGAAACAAATATTGGTTGATTGATTTGACGCTGACAGAATTACTTAGGCAAGAATTTGAAGGGTATTATCATGGTATTATAGTCTGTCTAGAGGAAGTTATAAATACAAAATTATGTTGCAATAAAATTATCTCTCATAAACTTACTATTACCGCTTTACAAGCCCCTACAAGATTGCATCGCCATGCTAAGAAACTATTAAAATAAATTCTTAGAAATTATAAATAAATTAAGTCGAACATGCTACAAGTAAGATTACCTTGCGAGTGATTTATGCTGTATTTTATAAAATTTGATCAAAAATGGCTTACGATTAGAAGTTAAGTATTTGTTTTTGACGTAGGTATGATGCAGCGGTAATTTTATATTGAATTTATAAAAATAAACAGTAACTTATAAAACATGTTAATCCAATACTTAAATCATAAAACCTGTATTATGAAGCTGAAACCGTAAAATTAAACCTCGCCTTATAGCAGAATTCAGTGGAATTAATTTTATGATTACAAATATGTGTAGCGCCCTGGCAGCAGGTTTTTTATTTTTATTGTCTGGCTTTAAGTATAAATAGATTTTACTGAAAAGTGAGCATTTCAAAAGACGGCATTTGTGCTCTAGTTCAAGTGGATTACCTTCAAGTGGAATTATCGCGCAATGGTCTTGTTGGGCCCAGTGCACTTTCGTCCTCCGTAGCGCTGTGTTCTAAACAAACTCAGTAACGAGTGGCCCACTATTTGTCGACCACTCAAGTTCAAGACAGCCCTAACAGGGTGCTTTTACATTTGACGGTATGGTCACGCAATTTTAGACGAAAAATAAAACCAAGTCATACGAGTACTCGTATTTCAAAAAAATAATGGAACTTTTTTACGGTACGACTGTTGTGAGAGGTATAATAATTTGATATATAGAATAAAAAATTTTCACCGTAAAAAGAAACCTGTTACTTGCTAACAGTATTCAGTAAAATCTGTTAGCTTTACTGATTGCTATCTCTCGTCAACAGATATCTTCTTAACACATCTTAAGTGTTATACTTATTCCCAAAGCGCGCGAGTAGTGAGTTGGTAAGGAAATTACAAAAAATCATTGATATTTTTCAGATCTGTAGAATAATTTAAACACAGTTTCTAGTAAAGTTAAGAGGATGAGGAGGTTCAGTGACGGCGTTTGCAAAGTTATTGAAGTATAGATATTTTTTTTTGCATTTTTTTTGTTTACTTAACTATGATCGAGTAAGGAATATGTATCTAGGCATTGCAGTATATTCATTTGCAAAAATTGTTATTGGTAAATATGGGCTATTTTTCAACTTTTGTTTTATTGTTGTTTCAAAATATACTCACATGTTTCGTGAGTCCACCAAATTCCGTCACCCATTTAAACGTGACTGAGTAACATGTCCCGGGCTCCTCCTCATTAAATCTAACTTGCTCCCCCAGTTAGGAGCAGGTCAAAGTGTCGCAAAGTCTGCGGTCACCCGGACTCGGGAGTCGGGAGTCGGGATCTCGGGAACGGAACGGCACGGGATCGTTTAGAAGTTAACATTAGTTAAACACCAAGCTCCCTACCTGTCTGAGGTTTACTTCAACAGTTTTGTCACATATAGTGCTTTATAGAGACGAGCTGTTCGTTTGAAACTAAAACAGGCACATAGCTGGTGTTCAGTTTTGTGTTACTTTATGTACTAATAGGTTCCTTTAGTTTCTAAAGACAAGAATAAAAGCGTGTAAATTAATTTAGGAGCAAACACAGAAAAATATTCCTTTTTCTTATACTTATAAAATCATACATAAATGTTAACTGTTAAAGGTGAATAACCAAATGAAATTTCGACACCAAAATTCCTAATTTACCGAAAGAAAAAATAATTCTAGGAAAAAATTAGTTTGATCAAGGAAAATCTACATTTGTAGGAATCCAATAATGGAGTACCAACGAATATCTACATCTAGAGGAAGATTTTGATTAGTTTTATTACTCTGGGGCTTTGATATTGCTAGGTGAATCACCTGAATAAGTAAAAAGTGAGACGCATCTGTGAGAGCACGTCTTCCATCGCGGCTTTCGTCTGAGGAAGTACCTAACTACTATGCGTGCCAAATAAGAATAGGACTGGCGCCATCTTGAATTGACAGTCCGTCCTTTTCTTATTTGCCAAATATAAAGAAAAGGACGGACTGTCAATTCAAGATGGCGCCAGTCCTATTCTTATTTGGCACGCATAGTACATGAGTTAAACGTCCAACGATACCAGATGCTTTTTGAATAGTTTATAAGCTTTATAGAGGTACTACTACATTGATTATGACACTAGCTGAAGTCCTACAAACGACTTAATAAAAAAGATCGTTTATAAGATTAGAACTAAGGTTATTTATTTATTTTAACAAATCAGCAAGCTAAAGTGGCAATGGACTAGAATTATCTGTCAAAAGAGTTGACTGCGTATCAGCAAATGAAGAGTGAGGCACCGTACCGCTGGGTTGAGTAACGACATACGCAGTCAGTGTTAAAAGCACCAAAACCAAAAATAGCACAAAATAAAAAGTTTCTGTGGCGCGAATTAGGAGATACTTATGTCCAGCAGTGGCTCACATAGGATTATATGAACCCGCCAAAATAAACTCAACAGGCGTCGACATCTTTGAAACCGAGTAGGTACCAGGGGCGGAGGACCTGTGAGGAGTTGCATGTGGATGTAGACGGCCAATGCTCGGGCCGCGGCGCGCGTGTACATCGCGAAACGTCGTCGGTTATATTCCAATCGATTAAGGGAAAATTACATTCGAAACGTTCGTTCACCGCTCGCCGCCGGTAAACATGTTTTTGCTTATTTATTTCTGCCCTCACGGGAGACGGTTGCTATTTCTTTTAAGATGTCTTTTTCTTAATTGTAAATCGAATTAAATTTATTTGCTGTGCTCATTTCATTTTGAATGAGTTTTGAAGGAACTTAATTAATAAAGACACTCTTCTTCTTCTTCTTCAGCAGCATTCTTTCGCCCACCGTTGGGCATATGCCTCTCCAGAGCACTTCCATGCGGCGCGATCCTTCGCATTTCTGGGCCAAAGACTGCCCGCGTGGCTTCTCAGGTCGTCTGACCATCTGGCTGGTGGTCTGCCCACACTTCTTTTGCCCAAACGTGGCCTCCACTCCAGAACGCACTTGCTCCATCTCTCATCTTGTCGGCGACAAAGGTGTCCAGCCCATGCCCATTTGAGTTTTGCGGCACGATAGCCAATGTCCACCAGTCGGGTTCTTCTTCGAATTTCATCGTTTCTAACTTTGTCGCGTAGAGATATTCCGAGCATCGCACGCTCCATCGCTCTTTGAGCAACTTTAAGTTTATGTATTAAAGTGCTCGTCAGCGTCCACGTTTCGCAGGCATATGTCATCACCGGGAGTACACACTGGTTAAATACCTTGGTCTTCAGTGATTGCGGTATTTTAGACTGGAGAACGTGTTTCATCTTCCCAAAGGCAGCCCATCCAAGTTGTATCCTCCTGTTGACTTCAGATACCATCGAATCACGACCCAGCTTCAGCTTTTGTCCTAGGTAGACATACTCCTCCACCTGTTCTAGGGGCATGCTATTCAACAAAATGGGACTAGGTGATAAGTCTGCCGTTGCCATCACTTTGGTTTGGTTGGGATAAAGACACTATGTTTATAGAAATAAAAAGTACGTACGTATGTAAGTATCTGTTCATGTGCATCCCAATCAAATAATCTTTACTGAAGATGTGTTTTATTTGGCTAGTACCACTTCATTCATTATCAGCCTACTTGAACCCACTGCTGGGCAAAGGCGGGAGGCCTTTCCAACCAACCAGGCCAACTCTTTCCACCTCTCTCTTTCCTGAGCATGTTCAGGCCAGCTGTTGCGCAAGGCGTCCGAGTCATCCCGCTATCTTGCTAGTACCACATATATATTTATACTCTAAGGCTAGTATATTTAACTTTTTATTTTGCCGAAAACAAATAATGTATAAAGTTGACCAGCCCAAACTAATCTAAGATTTATTCACCCTAACTTGAAATGTTTTCTAAGTCTTTCATTCTATTTTTTGCAGTTAATATTAAAGTTTTTACTACTATTATTTTCATTATGTGGGTGGCGTGCAATCGTATAAAACGCTTTTATGTAATAACAAAAAGCTGTTGGATCAAAAACTAATAAAATTTTACTGTTCCATATATTGAGTTGTTTAAGCACTAAAATAACATGGAACAATTTCTGCATTATAATACACTGCAAACCAGTTTAAATATTCATAGAGTTTTCAGGAAATAAATCAAAATTTAAGACTTAACTTTGGAGCGCGCTGTGTTGTTGAACAATTTTGCTTTATAAAAACAATTGATGTTTTACTGAGCTGTGACTAAATGGAAGGGAAATTGTTTAATTTTAAAATAGGCACTGTCTTTATTTGATAGGGTTTTGAAAGAAAGAAAGAAAGAATATTTATTGCTGTACAACAATATACTTTATACATAACATAGCATAATAATTATGACACAAAAAGAACGGGTAAATGTTGTGGTGTTTGGGCAAAGGAAATGGCTAGTTTTAATCTAGCTTTTGGTAATTCACGTATCTCTTCGTACTTTTACCAGCATTTGTGATTGCAATTGCTAATTTGACTAGACCAGCGACGGTCTAGGTGGGGCCATAAAGGAGAAAGGGAATATCTTCGAGGTATATAGAGTTCGAAGGTTTCTAAGCCCCTTGTTTAGCGATTCTACTGAAATACATACATTCTCAAAGAGCGGACTGCTTTGAATATGTATCCGTGGATGGTGAGGTGACGCACATACTCCTGCTCAAGTAACTAGTTTGTGATTGTAGTTTCGAATTAGTTTTATTTCAGTAACTCCGTATGAAAAGGGCCTAATTAAAGAAATTAAAATTTTAGCAGTTGGTTTTCTTTCCTTAGTTAAAGCTAAATAATAATATTAATATATAGTTTAAAAAACTAAAAAACACGCTTTCTGTCCGCCACCTTGGACGTCCGCCATATTGGATTTAAGTCACGTGACTTTTTTTTTGTATTCCTGACAGCAAACCCTTTCATTTGATACCCATATCATGGGGGTGGATTTCAAACAGCCAGTTCGCCATCTTAGGTAGGCCGCCATATTGGATTTGTAATGAAGTTTCTTAGCTAGTCATGCATTGTCATCTTTAGAGCGTGTGCAAAATTTCATCCTAATCGAAGACCGGGAAGTGGGTCAAATTGAGATTCCAAGATTTTTTTAGATAAGTACCTACATTAATGGGGAGGCCGCCATATTGAATTTGTAATGACGTTTCTTAGCTAGTCATGTATTGTCATCAAAACCCAGAGCGTGTGCAAAATTTCATCCGAATCGAAGACCAGGAAGTGGGTCAAATTAAGATTCCAAGATTTTTTTAGATACATTAATGGGGAGGCCGCCATATTGGATTTGTAATGACGTTTCTTAGCTAGTCATGTATTGTCATCAAAACTCAGAGCGTGTGCAAAATTTCATCCTAATCGAATACCGGGAAGTGGGTCAAATTAGGATTCCAAGATTTTCTTACATACATAGTTAGGTACTTACAAGTGAAGCTAATATAAAGCGTGTAAAAAAATAAGGCTTACAAATCGTTTACTGGCATCAACGAAAACCGTTTATACAATTCAGTGGAGTTTTCAATTCTTCCAGTGAGTTCAGGAGGATGAATAGATATAGTTGTTGAACAGTCGCAGTAACTCTTGCAGGCGCACTAAATAAATGCAGGGCGGCGATTGCGAACCGTTCAACGACACGGCCGTGTCGTTGTCAGGAGGAAATCCCTCTGAGGGACGAAGAGGAGCTGAAAGAGGGTCCAAAGAGGGTCATAGAAGAGCACCGAAGATAGCAATGAGAGTGAAAACATAGACAATTTCATTTACCTCGCTGTTTTTTCTTGCTCCATAGACGTAAACTTATTGTCAATCGACAAAAAATATAAAAATATCGTATTGAAGCAATAATTGATGGAATGATTGAATTATTAGACAAACCATACTGCTCTATCCCTTGAAAGTGTATTATAAAGTATATTTATAATGTATTGAGGAAGTGAGGAAGATTTTCCGCAGTTGTTTAATACCTGGCAAATTATCAATAGGTACTCAATAAGCATGGGGCACCTTTCAGAATAATGTACTTTCTTTTTAAATCACTCCTAACTTTTTTGAAATCAGATATAATATGCTTTTATAGTAAATTTTATGTGTATAGGTTGGTACTAATAAATAATGATTCCTTTTCTATTCCTTGAAATTATATTTGTAATGCATTGTATCTGTACTATACGTTACACTATAGATATATAGATATCGGCTCCAGACACACTTACACCACACAGAGACACAACCTTCCCGCTCAGCGGCTAGCTCAAGACTGCCCTCTCTCTAGCCCCACTCCGCGTGGTGCGTGCGCAGGAGACGACAGATATTGGCTTCTCTTTCGCATATACTACATCTCTCCCTTATTAATAATTTTGTAATTTATTTATTTCATCGCTACTATTTGTTATCTTCAATCATCTGTTATTTACACAATTTTATTTTACCTCATTACGTTATTTATTACATAATAATAATAAATTGATTTTCAAATAACAACTTACATCTTCCTTTACTTCTATTACTTCTACAAATAACTTTTATCTTCAATCGTCTTTTATTTACACAATTTTATTTCACTTCGTTTCATTATTTGATTTATAAATATTTTCAAATAACTAATTTAATATTTTTCGCTTCTCTTGCTTCCATGATTTAACTTCATTACATTAATGGCATTATACTAGAATAACTGAATAATTATACGTACATACATACCCACGCACAGTACCAATAAACATAATACATCGTTATTTATTTGCTTCGCTTCCTTCGTTTCCATTATACTGATTTAACCTTCCACTATACTGAAAGTAATAAATTCAATATGCTTCACTTCCTTCGCTTCCATTATACTGATTTAACCTACCACTATACAGAAAGTAATAAATTCAATATGCTTCACTTCCTTCGCTTCCATTATACTGATTTAAGCTTCCACTATACTGAAAGTAATAAATTAAATATGCTTCGCTTCCTTCGCTTCCATTATACTGATTTAACCTTCCACTATACTGAAAGTAATAAATTAAATATGTTTCACTTCCTTCGCTTCCCTTATACTGATTTAACCTTCCACTTTTATTGAAAATAATAAATGTAATATGCTTCACTTTCTTTGCTTTCATTGTACTGACTTAACCTTCCACTTTTGTTTAAAATAATAAATTTAATATGCTTCACTTCCTTCGTTTTCATTATACTGATTTAACTTTTCACTGTTCCTTCCTCTCTATCTTCCTTCCTCCTTATCAGTATTATTTCCTTCCACAACATGCCACTCACCCTCAACCTTTTTTTCACAACATTTCTGCGTAAATGTTGTCCGCTTTCGCCGTTTTGGATTGTTACATTAAAATTTCCGCTTACTCGGGATTTATCAGTATGTGGAGTTGGGTCAACTTATACTTTGTCATTCCCTTCTTCTTCTTATCTATCGGCATTTTATTTCCCTTTTTAAAACTTCAGATTGTGTTTTACCAGTAACCATGGGCCGCAAACATATAGTTCGATTTTTCATCGTTTCGCAAAGAAGAAGAAACCATAATGCTGAGTATTGCTATACATTGTCAGGTTATTGAAAATACATTCCTTACATTGTATTTCTTTTCCATTTGACAAAAATTCGACCTTTTGATTATATCTCAGTTCTAGTTTTTCTTTTCTCTCCACAATGTAGTCTTTATTTTTCTGTGGTATTTAAAGAAAATCACTTTGTAAGAAGATGACATCATTGGTATCCGCAACATTATAAAAAGGTACTGACTGAACTAAGTGATGTAAGGTAAAAATAAAGAGGTACTTTGTCTTCGACATTATAACATCCTTGAACTTCGAATGAACTTCCAGCTCCACACTAAAATTCAATCTTATCCTAAGATCACTCCTAAGAATTGTCCTCCTAATATATATATATATATTTTTTTTTTTTTTTTTTTTGTGTTGTATTTTGTATTGTCAGATAAATTATGTCTATGTCCGGTTTTGATATCTAATAAATAAGTAACTTTAATACTGTTTTTCTTCATTTCAATCCACTTATTGCATCTCGTATCAATCAACGTATTATATCGGATAAGTAACTTTAATACAGTTTTTCTTCATTTCAATCCACTTTTTGCATCCCGTATCAATCAACATTATTATCTACTTTTGTGCTTCCAATAGAAATAGTAATGGTGTCGTCTCCGTCAACGTCAAATATGTGCTAACTTTGACTATCTTCATCATCTACCTTATCACTGACTGTTTTACTGTCTTTTTTTTTACAATTGTTTCTTTTTTTTTTCATCCTTATTGTTTTTCATTTTTCCTCTTAGTATAGGTACTTTATGCTCAATATATCCACTTAAACAACACTTTTTTAGTATATTTATTAAATGAATCCAGATGATCCCAACTTCCACACCTGTAACACTCCTTTTTTCTTGTCTCCTTCCAGTCAAATCCCCTAATTGTACAGACAAACAGTTACGGCTTCTAAAACGTTAGCTTCCGCAATAATCTTATTTAAATCCATCTTATCTCCCGACTTCAAGTTTCCTGTCCTACATCTTCTGATCTCACATAGCGGCATAATTCAAATAAATAGCAAGTCTTGCTCTGCTTACAACAAAATGCAATTCAGATCGCATGGCACCAGCCAAAAACACGAAGCAGCTGCCTGACATTCTATCACGCGTCCCGTCATTCGCGTCTCTGTACTAACATCTTTAGTTCCCTACTCATACAAACTAGGCAGTGACATACCCCTGGTTTCGGTAAAAATATTAGTTTCCATTTCGAAACATTAAAGACATTTTCGTTCCTTTGAGGGGGACCTCCGAATTAACTTCTGCCTTCCAAATTTATACTTATTTAACTTCCTTCCTACTTCTCCTGTCAAACGCTAACAGAACTCGCATTTCCCTCGAAATAGAACTTTTCTGAGGCCAAGTTCGTCATGATTTTATTGATATTCCATCATATAAATGACTGTTGTTAAATGTTATGTATTTTATCTGTTGCCAATTTTGTTTAAAGTAATATCGCATCGCCTCTTAAATTTAAAGAGTTGTTCTTCATTAGTGTGAGACGAGAGCAAGCCTTGGCTTGAGCAACATTTGCTAACTTCATCAAAATTTGACGTTGCAAAGTGACTTGTGTAATCTTATTTCGAACAAAATATTTTGAATTTATGAATCACTCAAACAATACTGCAAGATAAATATACTTATATTTTAAAGAAAAGGAAGAACAAAAGACAGTATCCTGTGGAGCCTCCCCGGCGGCGGGCTTCCCCCACAGCAGCGCACACATTGCGCGAAACCGCCTGCTCCGTCTAAACCAACATCGCATCATCTCCCCAAAATTTAAGAGTTCGCTCCTCATCACTTCACTTCACGCACTCGAAAGTCAGCCCCAGCCCGAGCAAATTTGACGTCGAAAAAATAAGCACAATCTTACCTCGAACGAAAACCTTTAGATTTTGACCAATTAATTGATTAATTGATGTGGAGTTTATTCGGCGAGCTCCTCTCCACAAAGACCGCACATTTTGCTTTGCTGAACTTGCCACTAAATGAAACTTAATTTGACTTAACTAAGTGACCAAAAGTGTACAAAGGTTAAAACAAATGATTTCATTTAATTTCATTTGATAACTTAACAAATTGTATAAAATACACATAATTTAAATGTTAATACGAGTAGGTACATGTCGTACATAAACCTGCGTCGTCTGTTACATAGGCTAGCATCCGACCACTATTTCGGACTACGGCATTATTATTTTTTAGCGTCTACTTCTATCTGGGTTAAGTTCAATTTTTTTCGTTCCTAAATGTGGTTGATCTTTTATTTTCTTTTTCAAGTACCAACTGACTTGGTCATGAACGGAGTGCACTTTGTAAGTGGTTTCTCGAGTAGGTAACTGAATCTCATTTCCCACCCCGTGATTAAAACGTGAGTTGACAACACACAAAAATCTTCGGATGAATCAACACAAAGTTTTGTATTTAAATGTCATCTTCCTTGTTTTTTAAGTTTGTAAAGCTTGCTTCAGCATTTTCCCTGGTGGAACATTGTGCCCAAAATTTAAAAAGAGCGCCAGTCGTCGCGCCTGGCCTCCTTGAAAAATATTTGGCTTTCGATTCCTCCTCAGCTCTGGTACTAACCAATTCCTGCACGCACACACAATTTTGGTTTCCTATACCTGTATATATTGCAACATTCTAAACTATTAAACAAAAACTCACCTGGAGGAATAGACCATACCACTATTTCCAACCTTCTCAATCTATCCGTGTATTGCTGTGTGTTATTTTAATTAAAACCTTCAGTGCAGTCTATTCTTTCCTTATTTCTCTTACATTACACATTGGGCACTTTTAACCAAATTTTTAGAAATTATAAATCATTTATTGCATCAAACATGGTAGTAAAGATTATAAATAATAGTTTACGCTTCTTCCTTTTATTGATTCACGCCTGCACCGAAAATGCACGACGAATCAAGCCTCACGGGAGGAGTTGTTTGTTTTACGCATAGCAATGTCCAATTTCTTACACGCACTACGATAGTCCTTATTTTTATTTTAATAACACAAGTAGTTACGGTACGATAACGGCGCAAGGTACGGCGGGTGGTACCCAAGGCAATATACCTTTTATCGCGTAAATAACAACAAATTAACGTCGCGAACCTATCTCCTAGCACTGTTACTGTAGATAAGTTAAAAACAACCCAACATTATCAAGTAAAAACGGTTGTCTTATATGTATTACATAAAACGTTTTTGTATTTTAACTCGACCCGTTCAAATATATTATTTGTTTACAATGAAACGTTCCTAGTCATTTATTTTCAACTGCAATAACATCGCGTATTTCTTTCTTTGTAACTAAATAGATCAATGCCTAACAAGTTGTGTTGCAGACTGAAAACAAAGAGAAGTAGATAGTCGTGGTAAAACAAGGTAAGTACACCTTAATTATCTTGCAAATAAAAGCGAATTTAATACTTGTCGTTTATTTTCACGGTTGTTTTCATAACTATTAAGATTTAAAACGGGATATTTACCGTGGTACAATATATTTATTTCTATTATAATGAATTATCTATAACAATTTAAATATATCAGAAATAAAATTAAAATCGCTTTAACGTTAGCTAAACTATAATTCTGTGTGAGTCTAACAAACCTCCGCTAGGTACCAACCAACAGTCGATACGAGTACGAGTAACATTATTAATAATATACAGTAAAACTTCCAGATATTTATTTTAAGATGAAAGAATGTTATGTACCTTTTATAACTTATTAATGGATTCATATAAAAAAACATTTATTATATCCCAGTAGACTGCTTTAACTTGTATTGTAATTTTTTTTTTTTTTTTTTTTTTTAAAACGGTAATCATTCCCTCACCTTTTCTTTTTATGACAAATTTCGGTTGTCAAGTAATTACAAGTATTCGCAAAAATATATTATATAGATCGTACTTACAGTTTACATCGTCGCCATAAATGTACTATACGTTACACTATAGATATATAGATATCGGCTCCAGACACACTTACACCACACAGAGACACAACCTTCCCGCTCAGCGGCTAGCTCAAGACTGCCCTCTCTCTAGCCCCACTCCGCGTGGTGCGTGCGCAGGAGACGACAGATATTGGCTTCTCTTTCGCATATACTACAGTATCCCAAGACATTGTTTCCCTATTCCCGAGTTCATCAAAGGGTACACGTGCTAAAAAAGGAACCGTGCTGCCCATACCTGGCATGGTAGCAGTTCTCAATAAGCAATATATTTTCCTTTTAATATATTTAAAGTACACATAATGTACTTTCTTTTTAAATCAACCCTAAGATTTGTGAATTCTGATAAAATATGATTTTCTAGTAAATTTTGTGTATAGATAGGTACTAATCAATTATGATCTATTTAAACAATCTGACCACAACCGACCAAGGGAATAACTTCAATATCTTTATACATGTAAAATAAAGGTATCTAATAGATAATTGCCTTTGTTCGCAAAAGGACTGATACTCAAAAAGACACGAATCTCATAGACCCGACCCTAGTAGGTTTCTTATTTCTTTGATCAGGCTTTACATACCTTTACATACTAAATCAGATTAAGAAAAAAACAAGAACAGGTGTAATGTTAAGTAGTATACCACTTTTAGTGCTCCTCTCGGATGCCGTTGTTACGTCATTGATTCGCGTAACTACCTTGAATGGTCCTTCCCATCTGGTCTGTAGTTTGGGTGACTTCGCTTTTATATTAATTATTACAATAATAGAATTATACCTATATTGTTAGAGGACACCTATTATATTGCTACTATGTACAGGAATGCAAATAAATAATCTTATCTAATCAAATATTTCGAGGGTAGATTTATTATAAAATTCATCTCAGTTGAATTATTTGTAAATGCAGGGTAGGTGGTTATAATCTAAGCAGTTTAAAGTTGGTGTAGTAGGGTAACCGATCAGTAGATCTGTAGCAGCCATAGTGATCGGTTGGCTGTCTGATTGATTGTGATTCTGGATGAATATTCTGGTTATAAATAAATGTCATAAACCATGGTAATTCGTCCAAGTCATAAACAACATTTGACAGACAAGAGGCTGAAAAGAGTTCCATTATTCCTCTTTTAATATGGGAGAACCTCCGCCACAGATGATTAAAATCAGGGATCCTTTCAACAATTAGTGAGAGCCAGATCATGATTACACTTGAAATCTTGTATAGTTTATTAAACAACTAGCTTTTTTAATTGATGCAGATTAGGCACATACTTTGGTTCAAATAACAGCGAATGACAGTTTATAATTAATATAAAAGAATAATAAAAAAAATGGTTTGTCTAATTTTTAGTATGATATTGATACAATCTTCTTGTTGTCGTCGGGAGATACTTTGTTACGATATATTCCCAAATTAAACAGAACCATGTGTCTAAAACATAGATACGCAATTGACTCAAACTCTGAGTGTGTCTCTGCAGTCCTCTGAAATCTCCTGTCAGTGGCTGACAGGAGATTTGAGAGGGGGAGGACAAGGCCATGGACTAGTTTTTATATTTTTATATTTTTGAACCGGAAATCGACTGACAGAAGTTTGATGGAATTTATTCGATAATTCAGGCAAATTTTACAATAATACCTATACTGTTTTAACTTATTTAAAACTTTGAACGGTACATTGACTTTTTTGTCTTTAATAAAATATTTATTGCAACATTTAAGTCCATAACAAGATGATTCAGAAATCAAACCTCCATATTGAAGATCTTAAATATAATTTCTGTGTCATAGATTATGATATAGCATCAACTGGCAGACAACGTCATACAATATTTATTTACTTTCTGATACAAAAACATAAATATTAAATTGATACTTTTAAGCTATAATTATAATTAAATTGCAATAATTGTTACACATAAGTTTAATATAATCAAAAAGAATCACAATATGGGAAGTTCAAACTAAAAATAACAACAACAGCTGAAAAAAAATAAAGCATTTCTAATGTCTTTGCTCAAAGCCTAAAGCGTTTGGAATTATATAAAATTATTTATTTATTTAACCATTATTGTACACAAAAAAGAAGAGGACACAACACGTACCTACTGCTTATATCCAAGGAAATGTCTTACAGCAGACCAAGGAAGCAAGAGAAAAGTAATCACAGAAAAGCGAAACAGAGACGTGCACAATAAACTCGTCTACGGCTTAAAATAACTCTGATAGTTTCATACAAGGACGACGTTAAAATTGTAATTGATTTGATACGTATTGTTTGTTTTCCTGAAAGAAAGACTGTGTAAAACCTTACTTTAAATATATTTATATCACTAATTTAAAATTTTATATGTACCTATATTTGTTTCGTATAGCTTTGTTTTTGTAATTAAAATACGAGTATTAATAAATCAGTCTCGTTTGCTTTATTTCACAAAATCTACGAAGGGTATTTTCATACTTTATGTAAGGAAAAAATATATTTTTAAGATAATTCTCTAGACAGTTTATAAAGTAGGTAAAAATAGGCTAGGCCTTTTTCTTATGGATACATCTTTAAGAAAAATCATACTATATAAATATATATATTATTATAAAGTAGAAAGATTTGTATTTGTGTGTGTGTGTGTGTGTGCTTGCGTGTGTGTGTGCGTGTATGCTTGTAATGTATAAACTCAAAAACTACTGAACCGATTTCGAAAATTCTTTCACCATTAGAAAGCTACATTCACCCTAAGTAACATAAGTTACCTTTTACCCCGGGAAAATGCCTCATTTCCACGGAAAAGATGTAAACGCGGGCGGAGCCGCGGCGGAAAGCTAGTTCATTAATAATGATTAAGATCTTTAGGAGAAGTCACGTATATTCAGTATAATATAATTTCAAGTAAAATATTGCACGAAACCTAAATATTTTATGAGATATTAACATTTATAATGTCGTTGGTGGCACGGATTATGGCAGTTTGTAAGACTCATTTTCCTGCGGTCACGCTGCACATAATACTGGATTTTTTTATACAATATTCATTTTATACGTTAAATATATCCTCTATTTTCAAAAACAGTCATCACTTTTATGTATTATTCATTTTTAAATTAAGGAGACTTATCTCTCGACACGGCTTATAGTGACAGTTTCGAAATCAGCTAAAATTTGCTAGACCTTTTACTTACAGATATATCTTCAAAACTACTTCATGAATTAGATCAAAATTTTAAAGAGATGTCACGTATATTTTTAAGTTCTAGTATCAAGTACAATATTATTTCAGACTTGAATAATTTTAAAGATATTAACATTATATGTCGATGGTGACACGGATTATAGTAGTTTGGTAGACTCGTTTTCCTTCGATCACGGTGCCAAAACTACAAAACTTTTAGATACAATTTTTGTTTAGCACGTAAAATATATCCCGTATTTTTAATATCAGTCATTAGTTTTAGTATTATTCAAGTTTTTCAATGAAGGAGATGAATCTCTCGACACAGCTTGTGAAGTCTGCAGAGACAGAGGTTGAAATTTGCGAGACCTTTTTTCTAACGGATATTATAAGAAGACGGCTTTATAAATAGATCTATTTTTTTGTAAAAATGTGTCATATATCCTGTAGTTTTAGTATCAGTCATCAGTTTAAGGTAATATTATATATTTGAAGAGAAATCGGTCCCGACGACAAAGCCACGGCACCAATTGTGGTGCCGTGGGTTTGTCGTCCGTTTTTTTTTAATTTAACTTCAAAATCAATTTGTCGATCGTGACATGAGACTTCAGAGGGTCAAAATTTGGGCGCGAAACAGAAAGAAGACCACCGGAAACCTCCTGAAATGTCGTTAAATAAGGACAGAAAAATGTATGACGTCAATATATCTCTGAAAGGTATAGTTTTTAAAACATTAAATCTCCACAGATTATCGAATCAACTGCTATAACTTTTACACAACCACCCATCAACATATGACTAGAAGCAATGTTTCAGTGTAATAGTGTTATTGTGTCATTTTATATTGTCATGTCTTTTAGTGCATATTCCTTAGCAATGTTCGCTTTGGTCAGAGGGTGCGTGTCAAAGTTTATTTCAGAAAATGACATTGACATGTTTACAAAAAAGAAACCTCAGTAAACCTCATAAGATCCTCAATGAGCCTCTTCTGGCCCTCAGTTACCTCACAACTGGACCTCTCCCTCCGACAAACCTCTTGACAACGACACGGCCGTGTCGTTGAACGGTTCGCAATCGCCCTACAGGTCGAAAGTTTCCTTCGGAGTTACTTTGCTGCGCCCCAGTTGAGTTTTTTATTTCAGTACTGGCCGCTTGTAGCTTGTTTGTGGTTCTTGAAAAATATTTTTTTTGGTTTAGGAAAGATTAGGTTCATTTTTCATTAAAATATTATTTTATTTTAAAAGTTGTCCCAATAAATTTATATTGAATCTAGATTACGTTACAGAAACAAAAAAAAAACTGTAAAATCTTTCTGTTTTGTATTATACATATTAGATATCGTACAAGTATGTACCTAAATCACATTTCGCTTTAAACAGTTATTTTATTATTACACTAGCTCATTCGAATCAATAATCACTGCTTGATTAAGGTCTCTCCCTATATAGGTAGCTATGTGAAGTTCTATGAATTATACTTATCAAAGGCACAAAGATTAAAAAAAAAACTTTGTCTTGGTTACTTTAATATAATATTAGAAGTCCCCGGTAAAGTAAAGTTTTGCGACTAAAATTATCTTAGAAACTTTTTGAAACTTGCAAACTTGCAACCTGTTTCGGTGGCAGCAAAAAGCTGACAAAAAATTGAGAGTTCTTGAAGTTTGAACTAGTTTAGTTGGGTTTGAGTCGGGGCGTGCGGCGGCACGTGTTTGAGGACGTCAGCTCTGTCTTGCATTGTAATGACGTGGTTTTCTTTTTTTGCTGCTGTTTTAATACAATTACGGAAGTTGTGGGTTCAAATATTGGCGAAGACACTGTCGGGTAAAATACTTTTTGTGACTTGACTTATAACTTAGATTCTAAAACCAGAACTCTTCTCATTATTGTGTTATCAATAGCTTTTAACTTTGTTTTAAATAACTTTTTTAAAATATTTATTTTTATTAATTAAAAAAAGAAACACTTATGACAGTAGGCGACGAGACACATTGCACGATGAATCGACGGACGGGCACAAAGGTTCTTGAAAGGTACGTGCCCGAAGGCGTAGCGTAGGCAGGTCCTCCACAAGCTGGACTCACGACCTGGTGAAGATTGAGATGGATGCGGGCCAAGCAGACAGCTTTGTCCAGGTGTAGACGATGTGGGCGGTAAGACAGAGAAGGTGCAGTAGCCACACTGGTTATTCACATATTTTAGTATATACACCTGCCACCTGTATCCATTTTAAATCATAGTAGTGACTTGTAGGTAAGTTTGATTAGTATTGGTAACCTAGCATGAAGCACTGTGAAAACCGATTATCTCACATTTATCTGTCAAAGAGTTGCGATAGACCCGCTAAATCAAAATATTCTCCAATAGGATAAAAGTATATGAACGACAAAACTATGTTTGTCACACATGGAAGCTTATGCTAGCTTCACTGTCGCTTGTGGAACCTCATGCTAGCTTCACTGTGGCCGACGAGACGCGCCCGCACCGCTTTATGCTAACGGTTGCGGCCCCCGGGGATCGGATCTCCTGCTAATACACTTTTCATTATACAACTCATTACAAAACGTTAGTCCTAGACAGTGTTCTTTTTCTTCATACGGGTCGTAAGGTCATCGAACAATCTTTGTAACCTTTGAGAAATAACGAGCTTTTAGCTTGGAATATCACATTTGGCAAAATCTTAGGATTTACATTTGATCATAAAGGTACGCCGATTATACTCATAGGACTCTGGCTAAATTAAAAGGAAAAACCTGATGTGTGGGTAACAAACAATAGCCTCAATAGCTTAGCTTTGACGATTTAAAAAATATATATTTTGACTAAAACAAATACTTAGCTATTTTTTTTCGAATAAAACGTTTTGTCTTTGACTTTATGCATCTGTCAGTAGTAACCTCACACGGTGCTTCAAAATAGTAGTGTGTTTCAAAGTAGGAAATACTACTAAACTGCTGCTATTACCTACCAACACCTGTAGGTACGAGTACATTTAACTGATATATTTATAAAGCAATTCAATGTTGGCAATATCCCTTCTTAAGAAACAGTTCTTTCACTCTGAAATTTAATATTTACTGAGTAAATCACACTGCCCTAAAAAGGACAACATTTCAAATTATCGCCATTCTGATTAAAAATAATATCTTGGAAAAGGCAATTTTATTTCAAAGCAAAGCCTTTCCAGTTAAAGCTTAGGTAGTTTGTCTTGTAAATTGTGAGGCCTTACAAGAATGTCTTGGGTTATGTAAAGGTCTACCATAAACATAAAACCTAACTCGATTGGTTCCGCGCAGTAAAATTGGAAAGGATGTCGGGTTTTATTCCAAGTTTTTCACAGGTCGAATAGTCTCTAGAATTTAGTTATTTGGAGCCACTGCATTGCCAAATTTTGACTTCACCCTCCATATTAATAAAATTTTCATTGCCTCGCTTTAGTTAATTTCTGTTGGTCATTCTTTAAAGTATTGATATTATTTTGAGATTGAAATGACTGCTTTTTGTGAGCCTATACCCTAAGTAATTATACTTAAATGTAGAGTAACACTGTGTTACTCGTACTTGGGTGGGTGGCTATTTCAGATCTAGTATAGTTTGTTGTTTTTTTTTTTATTGTGCATTATTTACCTCTGCATCTCTTGGTTTATAAACACTTATATTATTTGAGACTATTAGAAGAATAGAAATTAGCAGGCCAATTGTATAGTTTTTCTTTTATATTGTTACTGTCTGATGTTGGATGTGTACAATTAATTACTAAATTAAAAAAAATGGATTGGTAAAAGCCATTAACGTTTCTAATAGTATCACAGATAATATGTATCCCCGCCAAAAGAAATCGAGCACGTCCTGCTTTCAGAATAAATATGTCATTAAAGGTGCAACCACATCTACCGACCGGCACGGCATCAGATCGAAACGAATTTTACTATTTTTAAACGAATCTTGTGTACAACATTTAAAGTCTGCCGCTAAAGCTGTGCCGCGATTCACCAATCACGTGACTTGAAATAAAAAGTTATGTGAATTTCACACTCTTGTGTGCAGCTTTCTTATCGATTTTTTCCATCACCGTAAGAGCGACATATAAGCATACATATATTCTGGAAAACGATAATACATTAATGCATATCAGGGTTCAAACCCGCGGCTCCCGGATGAAAGACAACTATTAACGTTTATTGTTCACTGAATAATTCATGTATTCAAATTTAAATGTTCATATAGACATGTTTTGCTCAAACAAAAACAAGTTGTATTGGTAGAACAATTATGTACCGAATTTTAATGAATCGTCATTGTGTTTCGGTGCAATCGTAAATAAATATGTTTGACTTGTTTTTAGTTTCGAGGAAGTAAAAATAAAATCAAATTGTCTTGTTGAGGAGAGTACTCCACTTTAAATGTTCAACATTTAATAATTCGTATATTTACGGGTTTTTACGCGATAATTTTAAATAGATACGATACTTTTCTTATTTATCCCTTAGTTTCGGCGGGGTTGCACCTGCCGTGGTCGCGAGCTGACTGAAGTCGGCGATGTGGATACTGCTATAGTGAAGAGCGGGCGCATTCGTCTCCATCTACCCTCTCTTGATTTTGTGTATCACGTACAACACGGCACACAACACTCACACTATCCGCGGGTCGGAGTTTTTTTTATAGGCATACTATAAAAAAACCTTTTTTGGCTTATCCAGAGGTTCCGATTCGACCTAAAAACACAAATAATCAAAATATAATTTTCGAGTAACTGAAAACAAATTTAAATGCAAATTTAAATGTTGCATTAGATAAGATTATGTAAGACTATCAACAACCAATAGTTTTTTCAGCAGGAATTAATTTTCATTTGAACTTCTTTCAAACCACGCAAACGTTGATATTTTATCTATTAAAAAACTATCCATAATTAGCAATTGGCGCGTTTACTAGTGCAAATCTAATCACAAAACTAATATAATAAGCTAATAAAAAGTGAATGTCACTTTTTTGGGTCCCATACAAACTGTGACACGGAAGCAGAAAGCTCTTTGTTGAAATTAAGCATGCATCCTCCTTGCACTTACTTACGAGCATGCATATCTTGCTGTCCCTTTCCTACCCCTGACAATACACCTTGTTGTCAACACGTTCACCTTGCTCTTATTAAATTTCTAATGCTGCTTTGGTTGGCTGGTAGTGCCTCATTACCTTTGAGAGTGGGTAGTGCGATCCACAAAGTAGTTTGCAACTGGCAACACCTCGTTATATTCGTGACAAACGTGTATTCAGTTTCCGCAATGTTTTAATTCCCATACCTTACTTATAAGTTTTTACTTATAACATAATATTCTTCATCGCATAGTACAAAATAAACCAGAAGCTTCTAATTTACCGACAAATCAATAAAAAAACAATTTTTATTCTCAATTAAATTTTACTTCCTTACACAAATTTAATCCCGGAGTTGCAGTGGTAGCATGAATGAATACATTTTATTGGTACATGACAAGACAATAATATTAGGACAACACACAAACGTACGGTTCTCTGCCTTTTCATTAAAAATGTTTTGGCCGATTATCACTTACCAACTAACGTCCAAAAGAATTTTATAACGCGAATAATCAATTGCCAACTTATCTTATTATAATTTTGTTTTATTACCCAACCTCACAGTTACCAACTGTATGTTTGGTCTGCTTGATACAATGTCATTTTTTAAAATATCAACTTTCAAGTAGCAAAATATTTTAATTAGCGTATATTCATTTAGTTGTTATTGTTTACCAAATGTTGTATTGCGTAGGATTTCGTTAAGTTATTATGTATGTTATATTATGTGGGCGCAAATTTACCAACAGAGCAAAAGAAAAACAAAGCAATTGGACAAAGAAGAAAGAATCAACAGGATTCTTGAACAGAAATCTACATACTCTGAAGAAAAAATGTTGATTTGCATTGCTGCTAATTTAAAGGTTAGATAAAAAATGTAAAAGTTCCCTTTTCTTAAAAGTATGTATGTGTATGTTATATGTTTGTATGAAAAGGGAACTGTTACACGGACGAAACGTTATTCAGCCTTGTGAAAGATTTGACTAATGATAACTGCCCCAAACGTTTCATGTCATTATAATAATCGGCGAATTCTTCTCCACAGAAGACAGCCAAATTGTGAACTCGCCTCGACGTCGAAAAGTGATTTGTAAAATCTTACTTCGAATAAAACATATTTCATTTTATTTCATTTCATCAGCTTAACATTAATTCTACCAAATGAAACGTTGTCCTAGAAAAAAATGATAATCGTGAAAGTGAAAAATTGATGAAACAAAGGTTGGCAAGTGTTAAGCGGCCAACCAATTTATTCGATAATCGGCGAAAAGGCAGGACACCCAAAAGTATACAGTTTTCATAAAGCGATTTCATAAAAGTGATCTCAGCGTTGGTAAACTAAAATTTATTAGGTACCAAATACAAACGATATAAAATTAACAAAAGAACACTAGCAGAATTCAAGTAGCAGAACTATATTGTTATGTAAATCGGTGCCCTTGGGGAACTCTTAACATTTCAAAACATGGGTCGAACACCGGAAAATAAAATACAGCAGAGCGCCCTCCCGCGGCCGCCGGCGATCCCAATATTGTTCCCCCCCCCTCCGAATGAATATCCGATCTCCTCGCCCTTCGCTAAGTATAATAAAACATTATGCAAATTGTATGTGTTGTCGCTACTGGAAACATTGTGCTGCAATCAACGCCTGGGGGCGTCATAAAAATCTATTTCGTGTGAGTAAAGGAATCATTTTTATGTAAAGGAATATTTCGATAGGCACTTATACTTTTTTTTTACTGGTAATAAGGAAATCGTGGGAAAGCGGCAGAAGTAGTGGGCTGAGGCTTATTAGTAATAATTAAATTGTTATATTTTTCTGAACATATCATCTGCTAGACAAAAACTTTCCACTAATCATCAGCATTTTTTTTTAACAACAACTTATGCTGGGCTGTCTTTGGTCATCATCAGTATTGTGATTCCCGATTTACCACCACTTAAGTCTTTCAATTATGCGGGCTATTTTCTCATTACTTTATTTTTCTTTAATGCAAAAATACTTAAAATATTCATAATGGCCAAACGTAATAAAAACAAAGCAGGTAGCAGAATGTGGATTTGACATATTTGTGGTTAAATTTGGTCAAGCTTTGTAAAACCAAATTCAAAATTCAAAAAGCGTTTATTCGAAGTAAGATTTTACAAATCACTTTTCAACGTCGAGAAGAGTTCACGATTTGGCTGTCTTCTGTGGAGAAGAACTCTCCGGAAGAAACTCCACAGGCGCAGCACCTTTTCAAAATATTTTTACAAAGTAATTATTTAGTTATCAACATAATATATATAAATCAATATAATATATAAATCAACACCAACTACGAGTACCTATGTAATATAATACAGCTTATCCGAAACATAAAATGTAATTGTTCCTTAAACAAACACACTATGACGTCCTGTATAAAATGCGTTTTTTCATAAATATTGCTACGTTACTGCAGGTGTAACCCGTCCAGTTACTTCTCGACACAACCAAATCTAGCCGTTAACTGCGAGTTTAACTGAACTTCTGAACCCAGTCACCACCCTCCGAGGAATCTCAGCTGATGAAATTAGCAAATCAATGTGCTCAATTCTCACAGAAGTTTTCTTTAAATATAATTAATAACATTAAATATTAATTTCCTTATATAGTATTAGTTGTTTACCGCGAAATCATAATAGGGTTAAAAATATTGCTTGAATTAAATGAAATTTAACTAAAAGTTACTTATACGCCTAAAATTTGTATGTCCTACCCATTAAGGATTACTATAGTCCATATACAGCAAAAATAAAAATATAAACTGATTTTTTGGGTCAGCTAGTGTATAAAATATTCATTAAGCACTTTACTCATAATTCGTTATTTCATAAAGCGTAGCATCATGAGAAGTTATATGTATCTAGAATCGTCACCAATTTCCCCTCGAGTTAGTGAGTGACATGTCGCAGACGCGGCGGGGGTGAGGCGGGCGGGGGGGGGAGGGGCCAGGTGCCTCTGACACCAACCCTCTTATAAATTTATTTCACTCACTTGACAATCAGATTGAAAACGACTTAAGTTGAGTGCAAATTGCAATTATTTTAAAAGAGTTGTCTGAGTGAAAAAATGTTTTCTTAAATTTATTCACATGTACAACATACTTAGGCACAGAGCTCATGATCGGAGAAAAAAAACAAAGTGTATTTGAATCTCTTAGCAGAGATGAAATATTAATAAAATTCTACCGAGTATCATGAATTTCCATAAATAATAAAAGCCAGGGTTTATCTATCATACTAATATTATAAAGAGGAAAGATTTGTATTTGTGTGTGTGTGTGTGTATGTGTGTGTGTGGAGGATTGTAATGAATAAACTAACTGAAAAACGAACCGAAATTAGAAAGCTACATTCACCTTGAGTAACAACATAGCGGGAAAATGCCTCATTCCCACGGGAAAAACTGTTAACGCGGGCGGATAAATATAAATAAATATTCTGTATTTATTAACTTGTATTTAAATCATTATTTCATGAAAACAGCCAAAATCTCCTAAGTCTAATTTAGGCAAATAAACTAAGTATTTATATACCTAATTAACGAAAATTTTAACCTGCAATAATAAAACAAAACTAAAAATTCTCATTATCAATCGTAAATGTTTCGCAACATCTTTATTTTATGTTTGACTTTTTAATAATAATATAATATTGGCACAATCTTAAGTACAAAATTACAAAGGTAAAGTGAATTTCGTAACACAATCTTTAATGCAATCTAGGATAATATAGAGCCAGCACTAAGTCCAAACGGGTAGGATTAGTTTTAATTCGGCAGTGACTTAAGGCACGGATTAAACTCAGCTCAAATGGCAAAACTGGGTCTCGGGACCTCCCCTTAAGTGCACCAATTCACTAGAATAATGTATTAAAATGACTCTTCCAGTGGCGATTACAGTTTTAGCTCACCAAGTAATCTTCTTCTTATATATAAAAATGGATTACTGTTCGTTAGTCTGCTTAAAACTCGAGAACGGCTGAACCGATTTGGCTAATTTTGGTCTTGAAATATTCATGAAAGTCCAGGGAAGGTTTAAAAGGTAAAAAAAAACGAAAAAAAAAAAAACAACGCGGGCGTATAGCCGCGGGCGGAAAGCTTATTTAATAAAGTACGGTGGTTGACGATAAGCGAGACAGTTTATTTTATTTTACACTATTGAATGGATGTAGATACAATTTTGTAAAATTGGATTAAAACACAAGAATTTAACAACTTTATGCCAGCAGAACAGTTTTGAAAGTACAATATGTAAAAATATTTAAAATTGGATAATTTCTCAACAAAAAAAAGTTAGACTTAGGCAAAGGCTTTACGGGTTAGGGATCGCAGTTGTTTTCGATTACATGCAGGTGAGCGCTGTTGCCTATTTCCTGAGTTTATTCCTTCACCTCTTACACCAACCACGGGCTGATTCAGCATCGTAAATGATACAGTTTCTTATGTTATAAAACAAACATTAAGCAGTTGACAGTTTAATTACCGAGTTAATCAAATCTAGCTGAATTTTAAAAGGTTTTATGAGTCATTGTCCCGAAGTGAACAACTCGCAAAGCACGGCGATGTCCCCCAAACGTGCTCTCTCAAACTGAGCAGCTATTAGCGAAGTTACTCCTATGGCCGCCGTATTGTTTGACGATATAATCCGGCTTTATGCCGCTTACGCATGCAGTGAACCGAGCAGCTACATTTGCTAGGTTCATGCTCTTCAAAAGACCTTCATTTTTTATTTATTTGTAACTAACTGTCCGACCGCCGCTACGCCCGCGTAGTTTTTTTACTTTTTCATGCAGTTTCCCGTTAAAATAATAAGATATTATCCCACTGTAAAATACTATCTCTAAATTCAAAATTCAAATAAAAAAAATAACTATAACACCCTTAGAACACTAATACCCACCCGTTTGCACTAAACATAAGAATAGCTGAAGTTGATGCCTGAAGTATTCAGGTGAGATTTGGTGAAAATTTTGTTTGCTAGTAACCTTCAGACCTTATTAGTTTCTGCCTACCTTTATAAGCCCAATTAGACTGTCAGTGAAAACCAATTATTTTTTTAAGCTTTAGTTAGCTTAGGTCTTTCTTAACTACAAAAAGCCTAAGACAAGGTTAGTGCCAACAGGAGTTAATGACGTAATTTCTGAAGTTAATAATCATCTAAGATAAGATGTTGACCGGGGATATAATCATTATAAGATACCACCAAGCAAAATTTCCTTCAAATTAGTCCATCAGTTTCGGAGATTAGCCCGTACAAACAGATAAACGGATCCCTCTGACATTTTTTTATGTATAGATTTTCGATTTTTACAGTTTATTATATAGATAAGTAAAAAAAAATACTAGCAAATTGGTATTATAATAATCATTGTAAGATATATTTTTGTAAAAGATTGCGTAGGGAAAAGCTGCTAGATGTAGTTTAGGTAAGACAGATGATTTAAAAGTAAACCTTCATGGTAGATGAGAATTTCTTACCTGCCATATTCGTATCTAAAACTACGTTTCAAACATTCAGAATAAAGGGCATTGCTGGCTTGTTGTGTGGTTTCCGAAATTAATCTCACAAATACTGCTGTCAAAAAATAACACTAAATTAAAAAATTTAACAACTCCCGACACAAAACAGTTATTTGATCCTTTCAACAACTAGAAAAGAGCTGATATTCATCAAATGCCTGAAGATATTTTCTTGGATCATAGCTAAGAACACTCTCGATTGTGACACCTTGCAAACAAAAAAAACTAGTACAAAATCAGCGCATCCGTTTAGGAGCTACGATGCCACAGACAGGCAGACAGACAGACAGATACGTCAAACTTATAACACCCCTCTTTTTCGTCGGGGGTTAAAAATAAGAACATAAAAAATGGACATTAAAATTACTAAAACATTTTGAAACAAAGATAGTGCTATTTAGATTTTACGAGTTTCATTTGAGAGATCGTCGTCAAGTAGTGGAGGTACTAGTACACTGGTGTTGCGCTCAACGGTTGCAATATCCCAAGGCGCCGCGTGCTGCCAAATAACCGCCACCCGTAGTTTAAACTAGGGATGTGACTGAGCTTTGATTCCGCTTCCGTTTTCGTGTTTTTATCTTAATTGATATGAAAAAATAGATTTACGCTCATGGAGTTTTGTGATAGCACTAATGAAAACAAAATTTTTGTTAATATTTTTTGCCCGCTAAAGTATTATTATTCTTCTTCTTCATATTTGTTTTTATTTCTTCTTCTGAAAAAAAAAAATGTGACTTCATTTGATCTCCTTTACGATACTTTAAACAGCCAAGAAAAACAAAAATTAGGTTACGTAACCTTAAAAACCACATGATAAGCAAACATTACAGTACAGTCGTATTGTCTAGGAACTGTAAACTGTAAAGGTTAGTATATAATTTCAATCATAACAGGTCTAACCAAAAACATTTAAAAACGCGTCCCAAATGTTAAGAAACAACCCGTTTTTATCTTTTCTGAAGATACCAAAATTGGTAAAAAAAAATGCAAATTATCATTGCAATTCCAACATCCGCTTCCGCTACCGCGCAGCAACACCCAGCCGTATTCCGTCTCCCTCCCGCACCTGCACTCCGCCGCACCTGATTAAACGCCGCATGAATATGGAGATTGATCCTTGCTTGCATCTGTCTCCGCTGCTGCCGGGAACTTTTCAATCAGACACAAATGCTGTGTGGTATTGGTGTTGAAATTGTGAACTTATCTTTGAAATATATTTACTAAATATTTTAAATTATACGAAAATATAACAAATCCCACATTTATATAGCACACCACCTCGAAACCCACAAGATGGTATTAAAGGTTCTATAAAAATGCTGTCTGATTAAACTTTTCCTGTAAAAAAAAGGCCGTTGCGATGCTGACCAAAATTTTTGGCAACATAATTGAAATTACGGGAAAATGTTATTATTTAATACTAGCGACATAGGGACATAGGGACAGAGAAAGCGACTTTGTTTTATACTATGTAGTGATAACTTGCAAACAAAAAAAAAACTAGATCCAAATCGGCGTATTCGTTTAGGAGCTACGATGCCACAAATAGACAGACAGACACACCCCTCTTTTTTGTCGGGGGTCAAAAGTGAATATCTTGTACCACTAGAATCACGAGTACCTTTTAAAAATAAATCATGCATAGCAGAAAGATAGTGAACTAACGTTAGTACCTACGAGTTATTACCCTAGCATCAATTTATCTTTGCAGTGACTACTATTATAATCAATCTACGGATGTAGTCGTTACACTAGCCATGTCAGGTCTAGGCGGCTCAATAATTCTGACACCTGTTTGTGAGGTAGGTTACCCTCAAAACCCACACGATACCCCCCCCCCAGTAAAGCCGAATTTTGACTCTTTTGTTTTGTACTATTTTGTTATATATATTTTATGTAGTAAATAAATAATATTGTATCGTATTATTGTACTGATGAGTAAGCAAGCAAACACAAGGCGTATAAAATGGTTACATTAGATCATCTAATCCCACTCCTACGCACCTGTCAGTATCGGTTTCCAATCACCGCTCGCTGCCTCCAGGATGTTACAGTAGCATGACACGGGGTATTCAATCTTAGCCACTAACTATTTGGTATTCTGTGTCTTAGCGGAGGATGGGTGACCTTTATCTTATCTCTTACCAAGAATCATTAATTCTTAAAATTTTTAGTAGTGAAAAATTGCAAGAGGTTATCTAACGCTTAAATATATTTTCAATTTTCTTGGAATTCGGTGTGTTAAGACGATAATATTTATTGTGATTAAATTTCCAGAAACAAATTGAATAGGAATTAAAATTTTAATTGAAATATTTTTTTATATCTTTTACGTCAATATTAAAATATGCTAATAATCTTTGGAAATATCAATATAAATGTTTCTTAAAATAATATATAATATGTATTTGGTTGGAAAAATATTAATTTGGATAGTTTTTTATTTTAATTCGTTTTTTTTTCATAACTTTACTTACTATATAAACCACAACAAGTAAGCAGCAAGTAGTAAGTAAGTAGTAGTAGTAAGTATATAAACAACATATTTAAATAGTCAAGTTACGGTTTTTTATAAAATGAGGTTTACTGGACACAAAAACACGGATTATTTTATTTTTGTAATGTTTTCTATATCAAGTTATGTGTAGTCAGATATAACTACTCGCTCGTGTTTCACCACAAACGAAAAATGCATCAAACCACAAAGACTTGCAAGCTTTTAACTTCACCAAAATGAATAATTGATTTCCATATCGTAATGAAATATTTCCACTCAATCAGTTACGGCCATATTAACTCTGCTATCTGGCGCGCTCTGGAGGCGTATTTTTAAATCGCTCTAAATATGATGACATTGCAATTTTGGATGCGTAAATAATTCACAGAATATTTTTTTAATAATGACAATGTCATTATTTTAATTACAAACTTTACAAAATATTACAATACAATATAAATATGATTTATTGACACACAAGGATAAATTCAAGATACAGAAGTTAACTGGCGGCCTTATATTCTGACATGTATTAGAATTTTAATAAATTTCAAAGCTAATTCATTACTTTTAGCCTGCGATTGTCTGCTACTGGACTAAAAACTGTCTTTTAAAGGCTTGTCAATTTACTAGATCTCTGGGTATACGCATTATAACAACTTCAAGCAGATAATCGATTCATATTGATAGGGCGTATCTCACACTTTGTGAGCTTAATTTTCTTTGCTGTGACCAGCCCACTGCCACAGATCGCATTCATATTATTTGATCTTTTTTCTAGTATCGCGCTCTTAATGTTTTGTTTTCCGTCTTCTGTTTGACCTCCTATTAGGACAGTTTACACATGACATCTACTTCTTCTTTAATTTGGTTCACTTATGCTCTTCTAGATCGTCCGCTCTTCTTAATATTGTTAACCCTGAATGAACCAACCCGCATCACTTATATCTGCGCTGTTTCCATACATAAAGGTTGCCTAGTTGCTATCTTAGAGAAACCGTTTTTAGAGTGTTCTGTTTTTTATTTCTGTACTATGGTGTAAAAAAATGTATTGTATTATTTTCGATGTGACAAAAATTCGAACGTTTCAAAAATACATGTCCAGCTATCTGGCGCATTCTACCGCCCTCACCGCGCCCTCGCCGCAGCACTTCATGCGCGACTGCGCAAGTGCGCTTGCGGTTTCACGTGTTCCATTTTCAAATTGCTATGAACCATGGAACTTTCCAGGTATGTAACTACAACCCGTCGAAAATATCTGCGCACCTCGCTGGAATGCGCTTTCCCGCACCTCAGCCCGATTTCGCCTATTCAGTACGGGTGCGAACGGAAGCACCGACGCATGACGTCAATAAGCCAGGTGCGCAAGATATTTCCGACGGTTTGTAATTTAATATAGGTTGAGAGCTTGCGAGATGCAGGTATACCGGCTTCACACTGACCTTTACACTGAATTCGTTATATTTTTTTATTAATAACATTACACACAGCGGGAATCAATTTAAAAGGTACTCGTATTTTAATAAGGAAGTTAATATCTAACTTAGTATTTTACTGATATATCTTTTAAATAAAGTAACTTACGATATGGAGCGTATGAAAATCACTAAGCATAGGGTTAAGAGAATGAATTACTCAATGTAGGTGAATAATGAAATAATATTATGAATAGTTTAAAACGGTTGTATGATAATAATTAATTATGTCTGATCTAGAGAAATAGCTATTAACCATAGCTATTAACTGTAAAAGGTCAACATACAATAACGTCCTAACTTACCCACAAACAAAATGTACCTAATTAATTATCGCATCAAAAATATATTCAGCACTCATTATGTTAATTTATGAATAGAGCTTCTAGAGATATTATATTAAATGACATCTAAATTATAATGGATTATAATTATAATGAGAGACTTCACAGTTTGAAAGACTTTTAATTATAGATGCGGCGCGTCTCGTTTAACAACTTAAGATCTGAGGACAATCACCTGAAATATTTACTTGACAATATTTTACAGCACATATTAAGAGTGTTTTATCTTCAAAGGGAGTTGCCAGACTCATCTTTGTTAAAAGTCCTTAGATAAAAAATCCTTGGATAGTGACCTTTCCCCGGGTAAGATAAAATAATAATATTTCTTTAAATTTTGTATCAAAAATTGTCAATTCATTAGGTACTTGATATTTGCATCACTTAATTAGTGTAAGTTGTTATTATTCTTGCGAGTTAAAAAATGTGCTGTTTAACATTGTGGGGGCGAAGGGAAGATCTTCCTTGGGGCATGGTGGTGAGCCCGGGGACTACGGTCCAACTGTACTTCATTGGAACTTGTATTTATTTAATTACTTGCTCTTCTGATAACGTATGTGACGTAGGTATTGTTTACAACATGTGACTGCAATCGGATGCTCTCTGCAGTGTCAGCTTTATAGCGCGCGCGGTATTCCCTGAGTCAGGCGCGCCGCTATACTACAACATATTAATTGAATTCATTATGACAATGTAATGAAAACAATCGTCACTTTTGCAAAATTAATTCTTTTATATAAGTATACACATCAAAAATCTGTCTTAGTTACCCTATATGATATTTACACTTTGTCAGGATGCGTTTAACTGGAAGTAATAGCTGTTTATAACTGTGATCTCCGTGCTTCGGTCTTTATCTAGGCAAATATTATAGAATCTTGAACACAAGAGGCTGTCTCGACATCGGCCCTCGAACAACCTGCCACTACTTAATTACCTATAAATTAGCATAACTCGGGCCTGTAAAGCCGACCAACTTGGAATACCGAAGCACCTGCTAAATCAATAAATTGCTACAAAACTTGCCTCGTCCCCCTTTATCTACTAAAGTGTTGCCAAGTCGACGGCTTATCTAAGTTCGTTCATTTTGTGGTTATAGTTCATCAATAAATTCTACGTATTATTATTAAATAAAATAAAAAAAAGTTTCAATTCAACCGAAATACATAAAAAGAGAAAAAAATAATAGGCTAAAGCTTTTTTGAAACAATTTAATTTAGAAAAATTGCTTTTAAACAATTAAATTAACTTCTATAATTGCTAATTAATACAATCAAATACAATGCAAATATTCTTTATTGACAATCAGGAAAATTATAACAATTCTTCATTAAATTATTATAAAACGGGTTAGACTTAACATAGAGCTGTAATGTTTTTTCATTCCTTTTTTGTCAAAAATGCTTAAATTCTTTTTCAGCGACTAACTTAAAAAAAGAGAACGAAATATTTTTAGCATTAAAACGAATTAATGTTCGTTTATTCGACGCTCTTACGGTGAAGGAAAACATCGTGAGGAAACCTGCACACACCTGCGAAGAAATTCAAAGGTTGTGTGCTATGGTTGTGTGTGAAGTTGACCAACCCGCACTGGGCCAGTGTGGTTGACTAAGGCCTATTCACCCTGATATCAGGATAGGCTCGAGCGCCTCGTTGGGGACATGTGAGCTGTTAACGAATGTTCGTTGATATAAAATATGAAAATTATCCCATTTATTATTTGATAACGTTGGCACTATTATCCCGATATCCCCTCGTCAAGTTGGCAGCCCTCGCCCAGTTCTGGGAATATTAAACACTTGCTGCAGGTTTAATTTCTTAAGCAAAGTCTTCAAAGAGGGAACTTGCTAGCTTAGTCTCGACGCTGTTTCGAATTATACTTCCACGGTAACTTTTCTCGCAATTCGCATAGTTGCGAAATTAATCGAAGAAAACGAGTTGCATTCGTTTTAATACTGCACCGTTGGGATCGCTGATTGTGCGGATAAATTATGTGAGAGCTGAATTAAAATTGATAGTATAATACGGTTCTGATAAATTGACCTAGTTGTATTGATACTTTTATTAGAACTTAGGTGTATTCCTGGTGGATTCGCAGTTGTTTTTTTTACAGGTAAACGCTACTATCCATTCCCTATGTATATTGCTTTAATTCCCTCGTTCGACACCCTCAGAAATAGTCGAGGTAGTCCAAAACTTTTAACAGATTTAACTAAGTAACGTAAATAGCCTAAAGTAAAAAATTAATATTTTGACTCTTATGAAAACCTCAAGGCCAGTTTTATTAAAACGCTAATAATTTCTTAAATTTCTTTTTTACTATCCAATCAAATGATAAGTTAAATTGCAAGTTAGGCTGTAGTGATTTTATGCCCGGTTTCATTTGAGCGGCGCGGTTTAGAGTTTCACTTCGTAATTAGAATAAAATTTCATTTCCAAATTCATATTTTACGTATGTTACGGAAAGCTATAAAGTCTTATTTATATCTCATATGAATAGACCTTTATATTCCTATTACCTACATATTACAAGCGGCTTTTCAACCAGATTTTGACCCAAATTCAAAGGGCTCCATTTCTCTAGTCCAGCAACCACTGGCTGTGGCGGGGTTTCTGACTACTCTATGCCTTTAAAGGACCAAACGTTTACCGTAAGCCGCTTATTCGACCGGTCTGTACGACTATATATCTGCTCCATATAGGTAATAGAGTCAGAATTACCTATTACTATTATTTATTCTGTGGAATTACTGCCTTTGTCATCTAACATCAGAACAAAAAAAGAATCACCGTTTATTTGTTACCACTCTTTATAATCAAACCATCTTTATTCGATTTTTTTTTCTATTGAACTGCCTTTAACCAGATTTGAATTGGACTTGTCCTATGCCCAACAGGCTAATGTTACTCGTATTGCTTGCCACGACTCATAACTACAGCGCACTAATGGACTTTCCTTTGAGTGGGAGTGATTTTCGTTTTCCTATCGTTGGCAGTTGTACTTAGATTGCATAGGTATTCCCTGAATATGTTCCTTTAGCTGCCTCCTACGACATCCACAAGGCTGGGTTGGTTAGTCTAATTACAAATGCTTAATGCTTAATTCGTAATTTATATTAAGAGCCAGATTAAAATACACAATACAAGATTGCTTTACAATGCTTGCACAGAAGTAGTTTTGTGGAGTCGCCACTTGGCGCGCGTAATGGATAGCTAACAAAGAAGTTGGGGCTTGCGCTGCCGACGGTACATTCGGCAATTCCTTGTTTGTGCTGAGACGAGCCCAATTTATTAACTGGCTGTACATACTTAAAACTTCGAGCGCATTCCTATTTCAAATATTTAAAGAGGTTCAATGTACTCAGAAAGAACCTGTAGTTCAATTGACTCGATATTAATTTTGTAAAAAAAAAACAATTTTTACTACCAAAGAATTAATTACGAGTATTTAACGTTAGGAAACTTACCTCACATATAGTGACGTCATTTAAATGTTCTTTCTGGCAAGTTCAAAAAATTGTTTGCCTTCTGTGGAGAAGTACAATACAATACAATACAAATATTCTTTATTGACACCAATTCAGAAAACACATAAATAATACAGTACATAAACAAAGTTGGGTCAACAGGCGGCCTTAATGCTAAGGTAGCAATCTTTACCATAACTACTCGCCGGAAGAAACTCTACAGACGTTGCATCTTTTCAAATTAATTTAACAATTTTATAATTGTTAAAAATCTAAAAAAAACAAAAACAAAAACAAAAAAAAACATAACAAAACAAAACAAAAAAACAAACTAATCCTTACGAATACTTACGAATACTTCATGTATTCTTTACAATACTTTACAAAATTTTGTCCATCAAGCAAACTAATCCCATGTTTTTTTCTCATTTAAGTAATTTGCTATCTTATTATAAACTTTTATCAACTTTCGTCCTATGATCTTGAACACTACAAAATGTAAACTACGTATTTTAAACAAAAGAAGTACAATCTGGGGGCACGGCAGTGCCCCCGCCAAGTCGAGCAAAAAAGCGGCACGGCCGTACCATACTTTTCTCGAAGCAGTTCGGGCCATTTTCGACCCCCCTATAACTTCGTTGTGGATAAAACTAGAAGCCTGCGTTTTCAGTAACCAAGCAGGCATTGTATAAATAGGGTACATTTCAAATTTCAATCAATTGGAACCAGTAGTTTATGAATTATAACTAGTCAAAGTTTCTTAATTTTGTCACTCACTCACTGACTCACTGACTCACTGACTCACTGACCGATCATCAAAACTCTAAGGCACTTCTAGTAGACATAGAAGCTTCAAATTTAGAATGGAATTAGTGTTTAGTATAGAAATCAAGGAAAAATTAAAATATTTTGCAATTTCGGCCTATTTTTTTATATACATCATCTGCTAGATAACTTTGTAATCCCATATAAATCTGGGGGCAAACATAGAATTACAAAGTTAAGTTTGCGGTTATCGAATCAGTTGTAAAATAAAATAAAATAAAATAAAATAAAATAAAATAAAATAAAATAAAATAAAATAAAATAAAATAAAATAAAATAAAATAATATAAAATAAAATAAAATAAAATAAAATAAAATAAAATAAAATAAAATAAAATAAAATTAAATAAAATAAAATAAAATAAAATAAAATAAAATAAAATAAAAAAAAATAAAAAAAAATAAAAATAAAATAAAATAAAATAAAATAAAACAAAATAAAATAAAATAAAAAAAAATAAAAAAAATACATATAATAAAATAAAATAAATAATAAAATAAAATAGTCTAGGTATAAGTCTAGGTCTAAGTCTAGGTCTAAGTCTAGGTCTAAGTCTAGGTCTAAGTCTAGGTCTAAGTCTAGGTCTAAGTCTAGGTCTAAGTCTAGGTCTAAGTCTAGGTCTAAGTCTAGGTCTAAGTCTAGGTCTAAGTCTAGGTCTAAGTCTAGGTCTAAGTCTAGGTCTAAGTCTAGGTCTAAGTCTAGGTCTAAGTCTAGGTCTAAGTCTAGGTCTAAGTCTAGGTCTAAGTCTAGGTCTAAGTCTAGGTCTAAGTCTAGGTCTAAGTCTAGGTCTTAGTCTAAGTCTAAGTCAATATAATAAAGTATAAAACAGCTATTTATTTTATAAATCAATTATTCGATAAAATTATTCGTGAATATTTTATTCCTGGAGTATTTCGCCGAATAAATTATTCCCAATGAATTATCCGCGAATAATTTGAAGACGAATAATCATTCGATACATTTATTCGTCATTCGCGAATGATTTTGTTTCATTCCATTCGTTATTCGTCATTCGAATAAATTTTGCCAATCTCTGACCTGTATTAAAATGGAATAACAGGTGTAGATGAGACAGGGAGTGGGCTATGAGAAAATTTGTAGCTGAAGCTCAAGAATTAGTACCCGAAAAGAAAAAGAGGAAGATTACCTACAAAAAGAAATGAGATGCCATCAAAAACACAACTTGTAAAAAAACCAAGTCTCGCAATTCAGTTCTTCTACCGTAAAAAGTTGTGAGATCCATGTAATACCAAGTCGGTTAATTTATTCAGTCCCTACTTAAGGGTTCTTCTGTCTTAAGTTATTAGGTAATTAGCTAACCTAACAACATCAGTAATCATATTAATATTAAAAATCTTTTATGTTTTAAATAAATAGATTGACTTGGCAATCGCATTAAACAGTCTAATTTAATACAATATGTATACTTGTGAGATACATTGTGTTTTCATGCGATGGCTAAGCCAATCTATTTATTTAAAACATAAAATATTTTTAATATTAATATGATTACTGATGTTGTTAGGTTAGCTAATTACCTAATAACTTAAGACAGAAGAACCCTTAAGTAGGGACTGAATAAATTAACCGACTTGGTATTACATGGATCTCACAACTTTTTACGGTAGAAGAACTGAATTGCGAGACTTGGTTTTTTTACAAGTTGTGTTTTTGATGGCATAAATTTAATTATAAATCATTCATACAAAAAACCCCGTCACAAATAAAACGTGTAACAAAGTTATAATTTTTTAGTTGGAGAAAATTACGTATGAAGAGACTAGGTCTCCGCCAGTACTAAAACTTTTTCCCGCGAGGATGAGGGAATTTTCCCCAGTAAAAGGTAGACTATGTGATATTCTGATGTATAAGCTGTATTGTTATAAAGTTTCATTAAAATTCATCTAGTAGTATTGCGTGAATAAGTAATAAATATCCATTCACCTTTTCTTACAAATGTTCTATATTGCACAAAATACATTAACAAGGTTTACAATTTATACAGGGGAAAAAGAAAGCAATTGGTGAAAGAGATTAGAAATAAGATGTTACCTTGAGGAAATAAATCGCAATATTAAATTTATTCAGTTCCAATAAGCATAATTAAATTCATTAATAAAGAAAAGCAAACAATATTTCATTAATATGAAAACGGAACGTAAGTGAGCTCCTTCCAGCCGATAGCACAAAATAAATATTTTTTGTGAACGCGCGAACTCGGCCATCGTAGCTTCCGCGCGCACATTTATCAGCTACGCCGTAGCCGCGTAGCACATAGCTACGAGCCCGGTGCTACGAACTGCGACAGAAAAACGTAGCGTTGAAATTGATGATCGATTCTTTTGTGGCGTCGCGAGAAAATAGTAGTTCGAGAAATTTTGTGTAATATAGTCCCAGTTCACTACGACCTTAGGGTAAATACAAAATGTTGTATATTATATTAGTTGTAGCAATCATTTCAGTTTGTTCGTTAATAATGACCCAATTATTTTTTCGAACATGGTTTTCGTTTGGCTCCCCGTTAGAGAAAAGAGCGTGTGACTGTAATGTCTTCTTTTACACTACATTTTTAATTAAAAGTTAACAGAGAGGTAGACAGCATAATATATAAGATCTATTTGTTACCAAGAGTATTAATTTACGTTACAATATGTAAAACGTCAAACAACAGTATGGGCCAAGTTTCTCTTCGCCTGTCCAGAATGGACGAAAAAAAAAAGCGTGTGCGTGTAGCAAGTTGATTTAGCATTGGAGTAAAATTTATGAAATTAAAAGTGCACTAGGGTTAAATTACTCTAACTGGCTTCAACACTTAAACTTTTTGTCAGATCCAGGTTCAAAGTGAACTGGGGTTGTATTGCTCTATCCGGTTTCATAGTTTCATTGGGAGTCGATTCGGCAGCGCAGTAGAATTGAGCCCGGCTATTCCTTTCCAAGTTACGGGAATTTGAATACGCGGCGCGGAAGGGGCTAGGATGGAAAGAGAACTGAAAGTCACTCGCTATTATGATAAACACTGTTTGACGACCATTCCACTGAGCTAACTAAAGAAAATCTCAAGATATTTTTACGAATCTGTTTTGTGAATTAAAAATGATTGTGGATGTGGTTGCTGACAGTCACAAGTGTATTTATACTAATACTATCTCACTAGTTGTTATATGAATTGTAGGCCTACACAATTTATCTGAAAAAATAACATAACGGATAACAATTGAAAAATATAACTGGTTAAATATAGAATAAATTTTTATTTTAATGTCATTTGAGTAGGTATTCCACAAATTATTATTCTTTCATATAAATCGTTTAGTTAAAAATTATTCTAAAGGCCTCAAATAATAATTATCAAAGTCTTGTCTATTCAGTTTAATTTTTCAAAACAACCATTTCCTTAACAGCTCATTTATCTAGTGCATAACTTTCTTGACCAGATGCCGTCTGTTAGCCTATTTAAATACGTTTAAATAGAATCAAAAATTAAAAACATTGATCTCTAGCAGGGTTCGAGTACCCGCATTTCCAGGCCACACAGACGCACTACCAATTGCGTCAGCGAAGCTCTAGGTTTCTAAACAACGTATTTATTTTCCGTATGAGCGTCGACAAAATGAAAACAAAAATCGAAAAAATAAAATAAATAAATTGTACCTACCTGCCAAGGATTAAAACCGCGCTTTTCGAAAAAAAAGACAAAATATCTAGCGACTAAGCCACCGACTCTGTACTCGTCGTTTATTGCTGACAAAAAGAAGCTCACCATTCTTGGACTACCTTACTATCAAGCAACAACAAAGCCAATTTTAGTTTATTGAAATATATTTAAAGGACGTTCAAAGCAATAAAGAGATAATGGAGTAGCAATAAAACCCGCAAGTTCCCGACTGCCACATCTCGCTATAAGTTATAACAACCGGCTCGAGGGTAAATATAACAATACATGGTAATACCCCTCGCAGGGAACTGCGAATAATCTGTATATATTTAAACTGTGGTGTTCTATGTTTGGTTGTTTGTAAAGGGTATCAACCACTGGAACCACTTATAAAAATAAGTGTACTCCTAACTTTTACTTATAATATTATAGAGAAAAATCATTTAAAAGTATTAAACAATATAAATACTTTATTGCACACAAACATGGACATCTTATATTAAAACACTAAGTTTTTACTAAATACTATTATTGCTTGTGTACATTTTGTTCAAGCCATCCATCATTTAGCAGTTTAGGTGAAAACTCGGAACAAAATCTCCAAAAACTGACGGAAATCGCATTTTTGAAGTTTTGCCACCTGCGATATTATTTTTGAGCGACTTTATGACTTTATAAATAGTTGTATTGTTGTTAATAAAAATCTATTACGATTTAGCAGGTAATGTTAAATCTTCCTTCCGTTTGGCCTGCAAGGTCATCGACCGACGTGACGTCACAAGCACCTGCTGTTTTCCTCTGGGATGCATCCGAACACATGTGAGATTTAGACCATAAATACAGAATAATTAATTTTTAGTCAGAAAAACAAATTATTTCCTAGAAACAAATGCAACAAGCGAAGCCGTAGGCAACAGCCAGTATAAAAGTACATGGTAATAAGTCTCTCTGAACGGTAAGAAATAATGTATGGATATGAGAGTGCTTTGAAGACTGGCCCGTTTGATGTCGAGTTTGAGTTTGAAAAACGAACGAATTGAGAAAAATATCGCTGCGAACGTGCGAACAAATACCCGCGGTGTAGGATATTCGACTATATGCCCTATTTGAATGGCAGTAACTGCTTTTGCAGTAATTGGTGGAGTTCTTGGTATGTTTTTGTTCCTCTTCCGTATTAAAATGGCTGGATAGATTTCAGTGACATTCTGATATGTTTAACCTTACTAGAAAGTATTCCAGAAAATTTTAATTATTTATTTAAAAAAAATAATACAATTTCCTAACTAAACTAGGGAAAGTTTTTCAGTTGACTGTGGAGTTTTCACCTGATTGTCCCAAAGCAAAAATAATTCTGTTCTTCGGAAGGCACGTAAAACCGTTGGTCACTGCGGTTGATCTACGGACGTAGTTGTTAAATACGACTTATGTGTAGAAACCTTGATTCTGACACCAAGGTATGTGGTATAGGGTGGTATAGGTTAGGTTATATCATGTTATACCTAAAAACTCACATGATAAGAAAGCAAGCTTGAGAAAAAAATGTAAACTTAAATGTACTTAGCCTATCAATACAAAATATTCCATTTGTTTTCCTCACGATATAGTAAGTAAAACTTTTTTAAATCTTATTTACCCCTAAACGTGGCCTTTATGTTTCTAATTTTGTTATATAGAGCGATTTCGCATACGGTCATGATACTGTTCATGAATAAAAAAAAATAAAAAAAAAATAATAATAATAATTCATTATTTTGTGATATGTTCGTCTTTGGGTATTATACATTTATAAAATTTCAACGCAATCGGTCCAGTAACTAGTTTCGCAGATGGACAGACAGACACGCGTGTTGTCCTGTAAGGGTTCAGAATTTTCTTTTTGAGGTACAAAAATCATGCAAGTGATGAGCTACAAAATAAATTTTTAATTTAAATGACAAATATGAAATAAAAAGCCGAAGCTCAATTTCATTAGTTTGGTTTGTTTTCTCCGATTTTATTTTTATTTTACGTATACCATCCAGAGCGGCGTATTTGAACTGAAGTACGTTAGAGTCTCAAACGTAGCTCGTAGCTAATATAAAGGTATACCTAAAAAGGTTCACCAAGGTTCTTTTGCCGCGTACCTAAACGAACCGGATTTGCATAAACATTCGATTGAGGACGTAATAAATTAACAGCCGTGTGAATAAGGCCCACGGATCGCCAATAACTTAGTATAACAGCGTCGTTCCACGCTATAACTAATAAGAAGAGCTCGCCCAGGAGATTCCAGGGGTTCTAGACCTGGTGACAGAGAGCGTTTCTTTTTGATGTGATTTTTTGTGAGCCCGAATTGCAGCGGGAAAGAGGGTATGAGGCAAGCGGAAGGGGAGGGGGTTTGGGCGGCGCGCGCACCGCGGCGGCAGTGCCAGGCCGGCCGCCGCCACGCACGGACCTCCGCGGACGCTCACGTCACTACCCAAGCCCCACGTTGGGCGCCAAATCACTAACAATACGATATCGGGATGATTTAGACCGACTCAGTGGTAAGTGTGCTGTGAAAACTAACCGACAAGTGATTGTGTCTCAGTTTGTTTGTTCCCGCCAAAATTGACACAAACGAATGTTATGTTGCTAAATTCTTAAGTGTTTAACCAAATCTGTGTGTACTTAATAAGTTGACGCATTAAGTGAAGTGGCACGTGATTCCACAAAGGACTTGAGATTGTAAGTGACCTACATCTTATTCTAATTCGGCAACTTTTCTGACACTGCAAATGATTGATAGCGAGCCCTTACACGCTCCACTGAATGGGGCATTCTTCTTCAATAGAAAAGGCTTACTTTTGCGTGTTCGTAGAACAATTATTTTCTTGGCAACTCGAAGGAACAATTCTTGCCAAATGTCTTTCTAATGACGAGCGGCTGCTGGATGTGAGCGCTCATTTGTAACAATATCTTATCGCGATGAAACTTTACCATTACACTCGCAGATAACTCCAATACAAATACTTTAGTTGGAGATGGAACGGAAAGGAGGTTCAAGACGCAACTCTCTTAAAATTTTCGCATTTGTAAGAGGAACTTCGACATTGTTTTGGCACATTTGAAAAGGCGGCATTCAGTGGAAGGGAAATTATTTGAATAGGCCTGGGAATAAATTAGGAAGTGGAGTGGTCCGTCCGGCGTCCCCCGGGATCGGCGACGTTATTTGGTTACCAACGTTACTAACTTTTTTCTACGAAGAATTAATTAAGTGAGGATTATGAGTATTGCGAACCAAGGGGATTTGTATTTTTTGAGGAAGAGATTTGACGTTTTGTTTTTCGTCTTCAATAATTCAGCTTCAGCATTTTTGTTTTTAGTCGTGTTGTACATTAAAATTTCATTAAAAAAAAATTCATTAATAATTTGCATTTCAATTTGTATGTACTCAATTTTAACAAAAAACAATTGTTAATTTCAGCGAACCCTTTTGTTAAGATTTTACGAAATTGAAAGCAAAATTTTTCTCCTTCATACACTAAATCTATTCATTTTCTGTATTTTTTATTTCCTAATCAATACTCATCTGTAGTAGATGCTTTGGTAAAAAATATATATATTTTAATACCCAGAGAAGAGAATAAGCTGAAAAGTCATGCTATTGACGGAACTAACCCAATCAGATAAAGGAATCATACCTATAGAGATACATATATAACGGTGCCAAACCAAAGTTGGTAAGTCAACATTACAAACACTCAGAAAAGTCGCGGCTCTTGTCACCAGATTAATAATAAAGCAAGGAAATCCGATTGATTCCAGTTCGAGGGTTTTCTTTATAGATTATATTTTAAACAAACAACACCCTTTATTGAAGACCAACCTTCTTGCGTGGTTTTGCAAATTGGATTGAAAAATAACAGCTATTTCATAGTTGGCATTATTTATTTTCTGTGAAACCATGACGGGTTCTGATTTCTGAGTTTGAACTTCAAAATACTTCGGTTTTCTTGACTTTAATCGGATAGTTGAATTTATTCAACGTTTCATTTGTTTGGGAAAAAATGTATTCTTAGTAATAAATGTAAATTAAACTCCGCAAAGTTATAAAATGATAATTTTAAAAATTAAATATACTAGACATTTGACGGCCTTGTAACCTAGTTGGTAGCACGTCTGCCTTGGAAGCACAGGTTCGATTCCCGCCCAGGGAAAATATTCGTGTGATGAGCTCTTGTCTTGTGTATGTATGTATTATGAGCTGTCTGACACCCATGTACAGGCTCGGCCTAGTTTGGGGTCTGATGGCCGTGTGTGAGATGTCCCACATATTTTTTTTTTAAATACATAATCTACCTCAATTACTTTTACTATACAAATATTTCTGTAGTATTATTACCAAAGTGCCGTTTACGTTATTAAACGTCTCTATGAATAAATGAGTAGATGTACGAAAACCAAAGTTTAACTTATGCAATTTTTTACTAATACTCGTAGCTTATGACTATAAAATATTCAAAAATAACGCGGGTTTTGTTGAAAACGTACTATCAAGCTGAAATCGAATAAATTTAGAAAGTTTTCTTATCAAACGAGTACCTATAAATGATGGAAAATATAACAACAATTTGAGTGTCTTATAAATTAGTAGTTCGCCTCTCTTTGTCTATGAGTTGCAGGTTTTAGCTAGAGACCCGAGCACAACGCTTTTCATTTTCATTTCGATTTATTGAAATATCTCTGTAAGAAAACTGAACTATTGGAGTGTTTGCTCTATCACGCAGAATATTGGAGAGAAAACAGATACACAAAAGGAGATTAAAAAGATTTTTTGCGACGACGTATATATTGAAACAGAAAATATAAGAAGCGAATTGAAATGGTAAATAATTATTACGCATGGTATTTATATACTAAACATTACACAAAACGAGTAAAAATTATTCGGAAAATCTTTTTGGAGTACTACTTTACGAAATTGTATTCAATTATACTCGTATTTGATGAAATAGAAACTAATACAAAGCTTTGAAATACAATTAGTTGTATAGCTTAGACAAAACAATACAATTAGGTATATACATCCATCCAGTGGAAGAGGCTGCCACGCTTCAGAGGAGATGAATGTTGTCCGAAATCACTTGATCGTAGACAATGTTCTTCATTAGCTACATTTGAGGGAGCACATTTTGTTGGAACTATCTGTTCTTCATCCTGATATGTACAACGTTTCAATGGTTATTCTCTCTCAAATAACATTTCAGGTGCTTTCGACATAGTGTCTTTGGCTATTTTTATCAACTAGAATCTTATTATATATTTTTTCAAAATACGTAACTTGTCTGTATTAAATAGTTGACTGCTTAGCTTAAGCTAAGCACTAATTTAATACAAAAATATTAATGTAAAAGTATATTCAAATATGTTATTATGCTGTTTCGTTCTTTCTAAACGCTAAGGTAGGTTAACTTGAGTGCGTAACTTGACTTTGACAAACAATAAAGCGAAATAACAAAAATGCGACGCACTTTATACCCACACGATCGTGTGCTTATCAGCAAGGAAGCAAATTTTGGAGCTTTTCTGTAAGAAGAGGAAAAGAGATCAAGTGTGATAATCTATTTCCTGCCACAAAACATCTTTAACTATTGATCTTCCCATTAATTAATTTGGTTAGCTACAAACAGACAGCTTGTTAAATATGAAACCTTTTACTAGCTTTATTTAACGAAATGAATACTGTTGTATTAGATTCGCTATGGAATGAAAATACGTCACGTTTATTCAAAAGAACGAATTGTACAAAATGGCGAATATATTAAAGGTTCAGTTGGAATGTTCTCTTTCGTAATATAGGTAGTTTAAAAAGTTTGGCAGTTAAGTACTTCGACGAGTATTATCCGTACATTTGGCTCGGAAATACTCGGAACGTACTTAGGTGCCGTCGAAGAAAAGCCTGTTCAAAACTTTTTCGATTTCATGAGAACTATGAACAAGGATGACTGTAATTTAGGGACCTCATTTCTATTGGAAAGTTTTCAAATCTCATGCTTTTCTTAGAAAAGGTCATTTGTATTGATTTAGTTTCCCCGTTTTTTATAAAATTACCTCTTTTTGAAAAAAGAGAAGAAGACCTTGGGAGGATTTTTTAAATTTTCCGTCATCTTCCAATTTCAAGAAACGTTTTGAATTAATAAAAATAATATCGGTTAAAACTGCTCAAACGATCAGGTCCCGAAGTAACCCGAGCCAATTTTTTAAGTTTCTCGACAGCCGGCGTCGATTACCAGTGGAACTTTTGATGGGGCAACTCCACAGATTAAAATAATATTCCGCGGATTCTCCTTGGGCAGAGACAGGGTATTAGAGGCTTAATTACATTATCAATCCGGTAAGTGAACCGAGAGGGGGCGTCCTAAACTAACAACTTGGTATTGGAGCGTTCAAAGACACCGCACTCGCCTCGCCGTCTATACTCTATAGCCAGCCGCCCTCCCTCGTACTCCAACTGAAATAGAAAAGGGTCTGACCCTTTCAAGGATTAAGTACACGCCAAAGCGAATATGAACATGTCAGTAATTTCCGTATGAAAAGATCACATTTATTTCTGTACAAAACGTCACGGGCCCTTTGACGATGATCCCGTCCCTAAGGCTCCAATCTTGTGGCCAATTTGGCTTGCACAATTTTGCGGACAAGTATTTCATTGCTACTGAAAAGCCTAGCCCTTTTAAACCTGAACCTTTTCGCTGCTCATTCGACGCTTGATTCACTGAATATGTTTTATTTGAATCATCTAAAATAGGAACACCAAAAGAATATAAAATATTGCACAATGCACAACTTCAATTTTTTTAAATACCTGTTCAATTTTATTTAATAATAATTATTATTTTATTTCAGATTAGAAATCCATAACATAAAAAGAATGTATCACAAAAATAAAAGTAACAACGATGTTGGTAAACATAATAATGTTAGTAACAATAATGCTTAAAATTCTATGTTAGTTTTGTTAGTCGTCGTAATAAACAGTACCTGTTGTGTCCTCTTCTTCTTTGTGCCTGTATTTTTTGTATTTTCTTGTGTACAATAAATATTAAATAAATAAAATAAATAAATAAATAAACATACTTAATTATTAAGTACTCGTATAACGCAGCTTTTTTGCGAATAAGCGCATGAAATCCATCTGTATAAGTCTCCGCGAATATACCTGAAGCAATGCAGCATCTTCAAGACGTTAGGGCGTTAAAATTGTTCAAAAATTAAATTATATAAAGATCGTTGAGTGAAAATATTGCTTTTGAAGGTTACTTACATTAACTCACCATAAACTCAAATGATAAAACAAAGCAATCATGGTAAAACAATTAGTAAAAATATTGATTAAAAAAATAGGAAAGTATGAAAACGCTATAAAGTACCATAGAAATAAACTTTTTAATTGGATTAGGAGTAGGTTCGGTACATTTTCATCCTTATGAGATATACAAGAACACTCGCCTCAGTCCGAGTTCAAAATATCTGAAGGAATTCCAATAGCACTAGTGCACCGTCAGCTGTCAGTGTCGCGTTGCCGGCGTCCATTGCTGGCTGTGACAGTACTGGCGGCGCGCTCAGCCACAGTCGGCCTGCAATTTATCGTGCAAGAGTGGTCGCTTATGAGTTATGGCAGCCGTGTGCCGTTGATTTACGACCGATCCCGGTGAAATATCGCCGACCATTGTAAAATAGTGAAACTAAAAACGCGGAATGATTTCCGTCCCGCTCGGGAGCCGTAAGAGTGAGGGATTGCGGTAATCCTATTAGCTGGAAACTTTTACTGATTTTGAACTGTCATTTAGCAAAAAAAATTGTTATTCTTCAATAAAAAGATACGATTATATAATAGAATCAGTTTCGTTTTAGTCAGTGTTCTGTTTTTTTTTTCAGGTACCTACGCGTTTTGGTGTTATTGTCAGTAATAATTATTCATACCTAATGCAATAGAGTAACGTATCTTAAAACATTAAAATAATAATTATTATAGAAATGCTAATAAAAAAAAAATCAAAAATATATAAAACTTCCTTCAAATATCCTATTCTACACTAAAATAATTTAAATAAAATAAACATCTCGCTCGTAAAATAATGTATATGTGTAGATATTGTTATACTCTTCACCTCTCCTCTTTCTTTGAAGTCGGTTAAAAAAACCAACAAAATGACAAAAAAGAAAAAAGGACACAAACAATACCAATACTCGGTGAAATCTGAAATAATATTATTTAAAAGCATTAGGTACAATAATTTTCTATCGATGGTTTTTAACATACAACCGAAAATAATGGTATTTCCAGAAACTTCGTAGTCGTAAAATCTCAGGCGAAAACAATAAACATAGACACGAATATCTCGTCCGTATGTTTGTTTCTCTGCTGGTAAACAGAATGGCGATTGTAAATTCATATCAGCCTCCCCGAGAGGCTCTCGAGGCTCTCACACTTCTCGCTGTGGGTTTGACAACTGAAGGGGATGCGGACCCACTCGGCTGTTGTGTTGCCACCTGGAAAATTTGCAATAAAATAAAAAATGTTTAGTGACTTATAATAAGAAATATATTATGAAACAGAAATCAAAATCTACAACGACGCGGTCCTCACACATATAATAATAGTTAACAACTGTAGGCCTTATTGCTTGGGTAGCCATCTTTACCAGGCAACCCCTCAGGGTAAGCGGACGGCTAAAATAGATCTAGAGTATAGCGGGCGGGCATAAAATTATGATATTCAATTACCTGTTTTTAATTCCATAAGTATTATAGTAAAATACGAAGATTAGTTAAAATTACGGAATTGCTTTTTCTGGTTACAAAAACAAATAAACAGAACAGAAAAAAGGTACAAAAAATAAGAATAAATTACTTTGAAAGGGTTGCCTGGTAGAAATAAGGGTTGCCTGGTAGAAATTGCTACCTTAGCAATAAGGCCGCCTTTTGTACACCTGTGTTGTTTTAGTTATGTTTGTTGTATTCTCTTGTGTGCAATAAAGTATATTCTATTCTATTCTCTATTCTTTATAATCCTTCCAAATGTCACTCCTGTGCATGTGAATTACTAGATGGCTGATCTTCGTTCCAAGTTTGCTGTTACCAATTATTATTATTATTATTAAATCATTTCTTAACGATGGAATCTACTAAGATAAACTTCAAAAGTAAGCGATCGTTTTGATTATATTTCATCTCTCATCTCAGAAACAGTTTCTCGGAAACCATTATAAGATTTCTCGCTTGAATGAAAGTGATACTGTGATTGAATGTTCATAGTTTCATCATTCAGTATAAATCATAACGAGAATCTAAAATGATTCATTATGTATTTTATAATATTTTTTGTATATCCTCGTAGTCTGAGGTATGGATTCGTGTAGTTTTGTAAAGTCTACAAAAGTCCTACGCTAAAAGCCTAGAAAATCCTGGTTTCCGAATCTGATGTTGCTGCATTTAGAACCTCAGTATTTTGAAGTTATAATTTTTTACCAACGTGGTATGCTAATGCTAATTGAAGAACACAAATTAGTTTTATAGAAGCAAATATATATTATAATTTCAATATTTTGTAGTTGAAACTCATCAATAGTTTATATAACTTTTTTAACTGTAGACGAATTTTATTACGCTTGTCCAGAGGCTCGAGACACAATGGGGAGTGCGCCTGTATGGCCCGAACAGCCATCGTGCTCAATGTTTTATTTTTCGCTTCTACTTAAAATTGTAAAATTCATAAATTTCGTTATCAGCTCTCATTTACAGCTAAGGACTCTATTTTGAATTGAAGTACAAGCCTTCGTCGACCGCACTGGAACAGTGCAAGTTGGTTGTCAATGTCATTTCGAAATTGAAGAATAAAAAATTATATTACTGACGCTCACAAAAATCCCCTGGAGTTTCTTCCGGCGGGTTCTTCTCCACAGAAGACAGCCAATTGTGAACCCGCCTCGACGTCGAAAAGTGATTGTAAAATCTTACTTCGAATAAAACATATTTCATTTTCATTTTCATTTTCATCCCCAAAGTTCACCTGAACAACCCCAGTTGGCAACACATGTGCCCGAGTACGGTTATCCCGGTGCGTGCGCGTGGCTGTCAATATTCCATCCGTTCGTAACGAATGGGCGCCCTTCCTTACATGAGTTACGATCGAACAGTTCTGTGGGCCCGGTCACATACTTGTGGCCACTTGATCAAATATGCCGATACAAAGAAATGTTATTTGGTTTACAAGTTAGATTATTCTATTTTTAAATGTGCTTTTACGGTTCTTTTTTATGTGGATGGCAAGAAAATATACCTTTTTATACATCTTTGTGAAAAGATCATTGATGTTATAATCGTGATTTTAGTAATTATTTACGGAAATTGTTACTTACTTTTAGCTATAAATGATTACAACCTGGGCAGTATTTTTTTAGTGTTTGAAGCCCGCCCAAGATTTTTTAAGTTTGTTCTAGATTTAGAAGAAAAAAAAAAGAATTACCGTTTTTATTCAATTTGAATTCTTTAATATGTTCTCAAAAAATGCTTGATTTTATTAAATATGAAAGTTGGCGGGTATATTATTTAGATAATTTTATAATTTCTTAGTAATTGAAGAAATTGGTAGTAAAGAATACACGTAAGCCTTTATTCATAGAAAATAAACGCGCAAATGTACTAAAAGGCGGCCATCCGAGCAAACGACAGACTATTTCAACGAAATGAGACAACCACCAGCCTCTCGGTCCACAGATAACAATTTTCTGTGCTATTATCATCTCCACCTAGCCCTTAACCTTCGCGCGCTCATCAAATGTTATCGAGTGAATATGAGCTTCTATTTCGTTTTTATTCACCTTATTTTCGGCCAGTTGTTCTCAGTTCTCAGTAAGTTTATCTTAATAACGATTAGATTAGATTTTGTTTCGCATACACTGATGATTATGTTATAGTATTGTAAGCCTTTGCTCTTTGATTTACTTAGCTGGATTTATCTGTGTTATCCAGATTATATTCTTATTCATAAAATAAATTGAATTATTTTTTATAAAATTCATGCTACCATTAGGTTTCATTAGTTGATGATTGATGTGATCATTGACTTTGAAAAGTGACAGAGTAACTTCTACACTTCTGCATGTAAAATAAACACCGTTGTAGACTGTATTTTCTGTTATTCCTGGTGTACAATAAAATATATTCTATTCTTCTATTCTATTCTATAAAGGTTATTTAAATTTCCTTTTTCATTATTTTTTCATGCTTTTCTATTTCAATTTATACAAGACGTATAATCATAACAAATTTTACCTTTCGTCTTGAAACTTAACAGCTAATTAAGACGAATCCCTAGATTCCATTGTTCGTTAGCACTCCTTAGTGCTTCTAAGCCGGTGTCTAATGTTTTAACGTCAGTATGTGGCTGCTCATTATACAATGTCGGCTTATCTCCTGGGAGCTTGCGCGGACACGGAACGAAAGAGGAAATGGAGCTATAACATAAATAAGAGACACTTTACTTAGTTCTTATCGAGTCAACGACATCTCTAGTGAGGGCTCGAGCTTATCTTTAAAAAGAAGTCATTTGGAAAAAACCTCTGAATGACTTTTAGATTTGTGCAGGATTTTCAGTAGGTGTAGTTTTTGTATTTTTTTTCAAAAGTAGGAGAATTTTGCGTCAAAACGAATAGTACAATAACAAACATTCTTCACTAAGAGTACACCTACAGACATTGTTCTGCCGTGACCATGTTTGGTGCAACGCGGTCGAGGTATCAATAAACTTAATTCAAAATTAAATCTAAAATAACCCGTAAAAATGTTTGTTAGTAAAGTTAACAACCGCAAAAATCTAAGTATTGGTTGGCTGGTAGAAATTGCATCCTTAGCACCTTGTAGGACCCAAGCGTCCTATTTCTAGAAAAAAAGACTATGCAATTCCGGCCCAAGATGGTTTCCTAAAACATAATTTTGCGGCTCAGCGTGCCAAAATTATAACATACTATAGTAACCCATTTTGCACTTTGAATAGTCCCGCCAATACATCGTAAATCAAGGTCCTGGACCACTTAAACCTATTTTTAGTATATTAGGTCGTCAGTTACGCCGACCGAAAATTAGGTTAGGTTGCCTATTTGTACACTTTTACCTGGACTGTATTTCTTGACAAAGACGGAATGGGGAATAACGGCTGGACCCGAAAAAAATCGAAATAAGGTTCTGTGTAACAAATAAAGGCTAGAGCTAGTGAGAAGGAAGCTAGCTATAAGCGATATTTTTGAACAATACTGTAAATCGTGTGAAATGGACGGGTGAGGTCAGTGATGATGAGTTAAAAAAACAGGTTGCTCAGAGAATATTTGGTTTAGAGACGAAAAGGATAATATAAATATGAGTCGGTTTAGAGTTAACTGGTAGGTTAGTCAGCACCTATACTTAGGTATCGTATCTATCATCAGGATTCGATGGCGTATGGACACCAATTTTAATACGTCGGTAATTGCTTGTTTACATTTTTATTACAACAAATTAACTACATTAAATGTGCATTTTCGTTTCAATATTGTAATATAACATTTATATCACACACAACACACATATTTAAAATCAAAATGACTTGTCTACCACCTGGCATGTCAAAATCACCTATCAATTACCTATTTTTAAATTCTGTTTATTCCAAATAAAGGTCCGGTGATAACTTAATTAGCATAATAAACGCAAATACAATAATGATTTCATTTGATTCAAAATCAGAAGTATAATAATACTAGCGACCCGCCCCGGCTCCGCACGGGAAAATGGTTATTGTGGGTTATCCTTAAGTATATTATGTATGTATTATACATATAAACCTTCCTCTTGAATTCCTCTTTCTACTAAAAAACCGCATTAAAATCCGTTGCGTACCTAGTTTTAAAGATTTAAGCATACAAAGGGACATAGATGGGGACATAGAGACAAAGAAAACGACTTTGTTTTATAATAAGTAGTGATAACAATTTTATCAATGTTGTAGCTCCGCTCTTGAGAAGACTTTCTAGAAAATTTGCTGACACGTGCTTATGAACTTCAATAAATTGCTTAGACATCTAGGTAATTACTGGAACTGAATTACTAGCCAGTGTGAAACTAAGGAGACACCTTTGAGATTTAATAACAAGGACCAGTTGGTACTAATTATCGTGTAGGTTGTAACTGAGGTCAACAATCCACCTTATGACCTTATAAACCAAATCTCAAAGTTCATATCTTATTTACATTCTAATATAAAGTTTTAAAGCAATTTTTATTACATTCAACCAAGTAATGTGAACCTTGTCATGTAGATTTTTAAATTGCTATGCCCATCCGGATCAATTTGTGGCTTATTTTTTTCTGTAACATCTTTGATTGATTACCATGTGGATTGCAATAAATATCTTATTTTATCTAGTTAGCCCTGAGTACATAAACCCTCCCCCGGCCCCCCGCCTACTTAACCCTGAATATAAAACTCGTAACGAGTCAATGATACAAGTACGCTCAGGCTGTCTGGAAAGTTCAAATGTATGCTGATTAGAGGGTAGTTAGTGTGACATTGTGTTTGTACTATATAGGTACATATATACCATCTATACTAGAAAAATATTGCTATACCTAAATATTATTATTACTCGTAGAATGAAAAACTTTATGTGTACCGAATACCACTACTCTATTTATAAACAAAAAACATTTTTGATTTTCATATTGGAAGTAAAATTAATACTTATCATTTTTCTTTAGATCGTATAATTATCTTATTCTATTTTTATTGAAGAAATTTAAATTCAAATTATTCTTATTTGCAAGAATACTGTACTAACGATCTCAAATTATTTAATGCCCAACAATGTATTCATCATTAACAACTCATACATGTCCTTACCGAGGGGTCGAATCTACCCTGAAATCAGGGTGAATAGGCCTTAGTCAACCACGCTGGCCCAGTGCGGGTTGGTCAACTTCACACACGTGGCGTGGCGACGAAGCATCACGTCACACAACCCTTGAATTACTTCGCAAGTGTGTGCAGGTTTCCGTAAGAGTGTCGAATAAACGTACATAATTATGAATGAATATATTCAGCCTTCATGCAAACGTGCAAAATATATTTAGCTAATTAAAATACACAAAAAAAACGACACGTACAAAAAAATATACCTCTATTCTTTTTACCATATAATTATATAAAATTTATTTAATCAGTAAAAAGTAAGTTTAACAAAATAAAAATTTAAATAATGGTCATTTTATATTAGTAATAAAAAAAATACACTTGAAACAATAAAAAGCTCTTTATTTAAGGACCACCGAACGTTTAGCTTTATGACATTTTGTCTCAGTTTTTAACATAACATGTTTGTGCCATGCTTTTCTCTACAGTTTTCACTACATATCGTTTCAGTAAATCAGAGCGGAAGCAAATGGACCGGCATGGCATTTAGTTTTCGGCTGTGATCCGATTATTCTGCTATTATCAGGTGGCTGTCCGAACTTGTTCTAGCTCGCACTTTGCATAATCCGATCTGAAACGGCGCTAATGCTCGTCGCAGTGAATGCAGTGAAATCTGAAATGGAATTAAATTACTTTAATGACCAAGTAATACTGGAGATTCCTGTCCAAATTGCGTGTGGTTTAAGTGAGCCTGATAATGTCCACATTTCGTAGTTTATATTTTTTTAAATAAAAATGAAAAACTTTATTACCTGTCTTTTGTTATGGTGAAATTATTGCCTTTAACTACAACTATGTATGAACTGATATTGGGCACTGATTCCAAAATTTTCGACTTTAAACTTTTAAAGCTACTCGATAATAAGGTATAGAAAGTCCTAGGTTCTGTTAGCTGCCGCGCTTTCTTACAAATAATACATATGTAAAAGTTTTTATGTTTGTTATCTCTTTACGCTTGTTATACGATTGTTGAAAAAAAGTCATGTAGATTAAAAGTACAGAATTTTCAAAGGTAAAGCTCTATTTTCCGCGGATAAAATGTTACACGAAAATCTTTACTAAGTTATATTATTATCTTTCTACAAATAATTCATAGTAGCGAAAAGAATTTCCAAAAATAAATATCTCTGAAATTCACGAGTCACGTCAGCAAATTAGCTCGTAGAATATTGTTGTATAAAAGAAGAGCTTGTCGCTAGGAAGCGTATGTAAAAAGATTTCTTAGCGACACTTTGAGAATCCAATCCGCTTGTGTTTATGAGAACACGGACGGATAAAACACGATGTGAAAGCCGATTTTAAGGATCCCCGGCTTTTGTTTACACTGCTGATTAAATAGACGATGCTTTAGTAGAACAAGGCAATCGTGATGTAAATGCATTTTAGATGTACCATTAAATAAAGGATTGTTGTATAAAAAGAAATAATCTGCATAATGCTATGAAGTTAAAATTATGTAGAAGGCATTGCTAATAAAGTCAGTCGATAAATTAGACTTTTTTCTTTCCGAGTTTCGTACAAACAACAAAATTCTTAACACAATATATTCAATATACCACAAATTAGAAAATGTTTATATTATCCCTTAACTAGATATAAACGAAGCAGGCTGTATTCTATTTATTTCTCGTTCGAGCTGAATTCCTTTTTTTGGTTAAATTACTGGCAGCAAATAATTTGACTGCAAAACGAACAAACTATGATGATAAAGTGTTTGAATACAGAACACTATTGGTAGTGCCTAGTGACATGGCAGCCGCCTCTCCTGGCGTCAGGTACCGTCTCGTGAGCTCCATAAATTTCCAACCTGGAAATTGGATTTAAAAGTGCAGAAAACTCGAATCCCGAACGTCTTTGAAGCTTCCTGTTAGAGAATTTTACTGTAGTTCCGATATAGTGTTCTCACTGGTATTATGCTCCGAAATATACTCCTGAAAAACATGGTGGTAAAGCAGGGAAAATATTATTATTTTCTTATTTCTTTGATGCTGTAGAGAGATTTTGAGAATGAGAATTTTTCAAAGTTATTGATAAAATATCAAAAAGAAAATGTTTAAGTGACATGAAGTAAAAGGTCTTTCAAATAGATTGTTATTGTGGCAAGTTAAAAATTGCAAGGGTTACGTGTTGGAAATTGCTAGCAATAACGCCGCCAATTTGTACATTTTTTGCAGTAGTGTGCAATAAAATATATTGTATTCAATTACTGACAATAAAATACTCATATTGTAGACGTTCGAAATAGTCTTTTGAAATTGGATTGGAATAAAAGAAAACACTATAATAAAGTTTATCTTATTCTATACAATTATAATTCACCATATTTGCAACAATACACTATTAATCACGATCTCACGCCCAATGTATCGTTCTATTCGGCAAATCCGAAACACATAACGATATTACTATGACAAGTGAATGATGAAATGCTTCAGAAAGGTATGGAACATGTTCGTGACGTAAAATTCCCAAAGGCACGAACAGCAAGATGTAACTTAGTTTATGCTTCTGGAATAAGAAACTAGGATAGAGCGAATATAGTAATATTTTGGGCTTAGGAGTGCGGCGAGAACAGTTATCGCATTAGATTGAGCTGGCTTCTCAGGATAAGCCAGCCTTACATACTTTCATATAAGTCTGTCTGTCTCGATAACATAATATAGAGACTGATTCTTGTTGCCACACTAATATTAACTTTGAAGCTATGCCCTAAAGAGCGTCGTCCAAACGTCGGCACGTAATTATAGATTTTCAATGTGGCAATGTGTTTTAGACTTAGAGTATAATAGAAAAATATATTTTTTTTACTCTATGGTTTTAGATTTTCGAAATCATATTACTTCATTAGACGCTCATAATATGATGAAGGAAGTAATCGTGAGGAAAGCTGCACACACCTGCAAAGTAATTCAAAGGTTGTGTGTGAAGTTGACCACCCGCACTGGGCCAGCGTGGTCGACTAAGGCCTATTCACCCTGTGATCAGGGTAGGCTTGAGCCTCTCGGTGGGGACAATAATGAGCTGTTAACGATATGCCTTAAAGTTCTTCTCACACTATTGAAGAAAAAAGACAGGATCGTATGTTTATTTAGTCTTGGAGAGAGAGCATGTACCTATGGTATAGTCATCAATCAAAGTACTATTATGAACAGCAAAATGCATTAATATGTAAATAAATTAGCTACGCTAAATTATGATAAATTATCTGGTTATGAAGAACATTAATTTTCACATAATAATAACCACACGGACCAGACAAGGTTAATATTTTCATAAAGTTCTCTAATAATTAGTTATCTGTAGTTAATTTTAATTTACAAGACCACAATTCTGCGTTTGGGCAATAATTAATTTTCGTTTGTTTTTTAATCAGGTTGTACGTCCATAATTTTAATTAACTTTGTATGTTCACGAAATTAGCTGCTGTTTTATTTTACTTACAATTCTGTAATTATTTTTACTATCAATACTCACTTTGTATTTTTTTTCTTTGTTACATATTTATAAGAGACTGTCAGTTTTTTTTAATAAATAATATACTGGATGATACCATGGCATTTTAACATATTTTTCAATTTTATTCTGAATGAGGTTATACATATTATTAAGTGACTAGCGACCCGCCCCGGCTCCGCACGGGAAAATGGTTATTGTGGGTTATCCTTCAGTATATTATGCATGTATTATACATATAAACCTTCCTCTTGAATCACTCTATCTATTAAAAAAAACCGCATCAAAATCCGTTGCGTAGTTTTAAAGATTTAAGCGTACAAAGGGAGGGACATAGGGACATAGGGACATAGGGACAGAGAAAGCGACTTTATTTCATACTATGTAGTGATTTATTAACCATTCATTATTAAAAATTATTTAATTAAAAATACTGAACAATATCTTAATGTAATACATACAAGTAAGTGAATATTAGGTATTTTTGTCCTATTTGTTACTCATAAACATGTTTACAATGTCGTATTCAGTCTCCGGGCGGACCCACCGCACCCTTTCACTGTGCGGACGTTCTCGTACTTGTTTATATCTCTGTAGAGTTGATGGTAAACATTATTGTTTGCGCTACTTTCCCAAGGTTAGTTACTGCGATCAAATTTGACTGTACTATCCAAACTAAGAGCATTGAATTTGAATTTTGTTCTGAAATGAATATACATTTTGCAAAATTGATCCTCTTCTTTGGCGTAGGTTTTGATACCGAGGTTGTCGGCTAGATATATGGAATTAAGTATAATATCTATCGCTTGCTAATTGTGGGGGTTTCGAGGTTAACCTACCTCACAAACTCTAGTCTCGCAACGACTATAATGTACAGATAATTGGCACCGACAATTTATTACGAAGAAAAGCACATTCGTATGCACTTTAAGTCTGCTTTCAAAACCGAAAATACTAGTACAATCTCCACATACCAAACACGTAGACCATCGTATTTCTCACGCCTTTAATAAGCGCAGAACAATGCGTACAGCCGGCAGCCACTCGCTGTGTACACTACCACTCACAGTGTACGTACACTACCCCCCACTACTGTGTTGTGTACACTCCAACACCAACATGAACAGAGAACGTGGCTGCGGGTTGTACTCGAACTATGTCTACCGTGCTTTTCTAAGAGGTGCATTTTTGAATCATACGAATTTCTATTCGCATTCGATATTTAAAATTTTGTGACTTTGAATTTTAGTCAAGTTGAGTTTGAATGTTGATGGTAATGGTAAGATGGCGTCTAAAAAGATGGGATGTTTGTTTGAGGCTTTCGCGCATAGTTCGCGCGCTTTCTGGCAAGGTCGTAGATGGGATGTGTCAATGACGATGGTAAAAGATAATAATCTATAACAATAACAATCTGAAATGAAGTAGGTACTGTACATATAAATAGAAAGAGTTATTTTCTGAAACCAGAGCAAGCTTTAATTCCAAATTCTTCTTTATTTTTCGCATACAAATTAAGAATTGGTATATAAATAACTACAATTTACCCGTCAAACTATTATTCGTATGCGTATTAAAAATTCACTTCGAGCGGTTCTAAAATGCGTGTGTTTCGCATTGTCTTTGCAAACGGACCGTTTGCGGGCTTAAATCGTGTGCCGCGTGACGGAAATCGTTTTGTGTGAAGCCAGTCTTACGGGATCTGAACCTTGTACATGTGCAGTCTCCATAATGAGGCGGGAATTCGATAATAAAGGCTTTGTTTAATTATTTTACTGGTATTAAATACTTAAGTATGTATGTATAATGTCATGTTGCACTTTGTAGAGATAGATGCGTTTACAAGTATACTATTATGCATAACAGATCATAATATGTTTTTTTATGATTATTTTTATTTTATTTAAGAAGTGGTTTTTGACAATTGTATGTACGAACTTACGTCTCTAATACAGTTTTCGAATAAATTGTTCTGTGCAGAATTGTATTAGCAGTAAAAATATACCCACCTTTATGTGACAGATTTTAATAGTGACACAATATAGCAGTAAAATAAGATTGTAACAATGATCGCAAAAATTTAAAATCATATACTACAGAAATAGATTGTTAACAATTTAATTACCAGTCTAATGCAAATAGCCTGTAGTCATTAACTAAACCACTGCCCTTTCTGCCCGCCACTGCTGTACCGACAGCTCATTTTCTAGTAATTATTCCGGCGCCCGCGCCGCAATGCCGGATTTCCGCGGTAAACTCTATTCTGTTTCAAATTCAAATTTCGTTGTAGGTTTTCAGCTGTGTTTTTACGATTTCAGGCAAATAGCTTTTTTGTTACGTAACTTTAACAAATATATAAAAAACCATCCTTAGGAATCAAAATAAACCATATCAAAAAGAAGACAAAATCTTAGAAGTAAATCAAAAGAGGCGTCGTTCCCGTCTCTAATTCGATACATGTTCCCGCGCAAAATATATTTTTTTAAACATATAATGTTCAAAGAATTATTTTAACTTATTTCTTAAAGTATGGATAGAGGTCGACAAATGTAAATAAAAGGTACAGAGGTCTAATCTTACTTTTTTAATTTGGAACAATTTAGTCGATACAATTTTACTTAGAAAATAATACAAATTCGTACAAAATTAGCCCTTAGTCCTTTATGCAACAAGTGCTTGGTGATTTTAAAGCCTATGAAATAATAAAAAAACACTTTTCATTGAACGTTTCAAAACGCCATAGCAATAAATCAAGATGGATTAGGGACTACCGAAGGGTTTAATTTTACAAAATTAAAAGGGCTCATTTCAGCTCGGCTAATAAAAAGCGGGTGACGTCATTCCCCCGCAACCCTTCCCCCTCCCGCCGCCCTCTCGCACCTGTCACGGAGGGACTGTAGGCCTCCGAAATAGAAAACGGAGAGGGCTCCTTTTATTTGGGCTTTTTATTTCATTTTGTCTGCTCCTGTTAATGAAAAATATCTTGTTCGGGTCAGGGCACCTTGTTCAGTTTATGCTCCAAATTCACAAAGAATTTTGTAGAAAAATTTATGGAAATAAATATTTTAAATTATTTTTCAGTAATATACTCCGTAGAGTCGTATGAAGAATAGAACAGGAAAACATATAAAATAGGAACACACACTCACGAGATGATCATGAAAAATAAATTCCAAATATGGCTAAAATTCGGAAAACCTTATTGTTTTAAGTAATTTTATATTAGAAGTGTAATTAATATCTCATCATGATTAAAACCCTTAGGCGGTTTATAACTATCTATTTAATATAATATATTAGTGTAATACCTATTATTCACCGCAAAACAATAAAACAAGCACGCGGTAACAAGCGTAGGCGTCTCGTTATATTCAAGCTTGTACTGAAATGAGGCGGGAATCGTAATGAATTATATTCCATTATTCAAATTTGTTATTTGAGTATACCATTATTAATAGGAAACAAATGAAATGTTAAAATAAATATTACTCAATAGTAGGTATAAAGGGTTGACAAACTTAAGTGGGAAGAAAACTGATGTCTGCTGGGTTAAAAAGCTTACACTGATGATCACGCACTAGAAAGGAAGGCCCAAAGTGAAGTGACGATCCAATGAAGGACGTGGAGCCTCTCTGGCTCTCTGGATGCGGGTAGTGCAGTACAGCTCATTGTCAAGACTTTTACTTTGTCCAGCAGTGGACTGGACGTCATTCAGTTAAAATGTAACTGATTTAAGAACAACATAGTATGAAGCCGGGTCATGAATCAAAATGGTCGATTAAATTTAAGCACTTTATATTCTTATAAAATAATGAAAAAATATAATTAGCTTTTTTTTCCACGTACCGTTTTAAGCGTAACTTTTGTCGTCAAGGCGTCTAAAGTAGCTTTAAAAAAACATAATTTATTTAAAGTGTTTCTTTAGGCTTATAATAATAATACCAATAAAGCCAATTTTTGAACGATTGGTGAATCAGCGTGGGGAAAATAATTACTATGTTCAAAAATATGTTTTACTAGCTTCCCGCCGCGGCTCCGCCCGCGTTAATAGTTTTTCCCGTGAGAATGAGGAATTTTCCCGTAGTAAAAGTTAGCCTATGTTCTTCTACAAGATCTATTCTATCTTTGTGCCAAGTTTCACCAAAATCGGTTCAGTACTTTCGGAGCATTTTCAATTATTAGGAATATTTTACGTATTTTTTTACACCTTGGGTTACATTATTAAAGTTTTAACAAGGATCCCTAATTTTTTTTGAAATAAAATATAACCTATGTTACTCAGGGTGAATGCAAGCTGCCAACAGTGAAAGAATTTTTGAAATCGGTTCAGTAGTTTCGGAGCCTATTCGATGCAAACAAACAATCAAACCTTTCCTCTTTATAATATTAGTATAGATAATGAAGCTGATGAAAAGTAATAGCAGTAATTCATCTGAATATTTTTTCCCACATAGGTATTTGTATAAAAATAAGCACAATCCGTCCCTAATTTGAGCGAGGCGATGAAACAATAATGAGCGCGTTATCCTCGCGGACGTTAACGAGTGATAAAACGTAACGTGACGTGAACCCAGGAACGATACTCGTATGACGTCACACTCGTACACATGCCCTTACCATTAATAGAATATTTGTAGCTATTGATTATGTTAATTGAACATTTTGCTAGAATATTTGTAGCTATTGATTATTAAACATTGATCATTTTATTTTTCATGTTCATTTTAAGTGAAGTTTTTATCCAGCAGTCGATGTTTTTTGTTAAAAGTTTTCTGTAATAATCTAAAGAAGGCCTGTAACTAGATTGTTAATTTAAAACAAAATATACAGGATTATTTTTTGTTTTTCTCGGTGTCAGACAGAAAAGGTAATATTAACAAAAAAACTACTTGAAATTATTCAGTGCTTGTTGACTCTCGTATATTTATTTAACTTATCCGAGTAGCTACGACGTAGTACGGCGTAGCAAAAGGCTACAAAACAAAAAAAAATGCTACATCACGGTACTACATCAAAATTTATTTTATTGTTAAGTCTTTAAGATTTATCTTTACGATACACGTATTATTTTTCTCCGATGATCCATAAAAATGATGATATTGAAAAATCTGCTTCAATTTGAAACATAAATTCAAGTACAAGTACAGACTGCCACCTGTAAAGAATATCAAACAGCTCTGATCAATATTCACATTCATTTACCGGGAAATTTGTCCTATAGGGATCTCTTCATTCAATATTATTAAAAAGACGTAGTTGAAATGTTCGAATTCATTTCGAAGAAGGCTGAGATAGCGAAATAAATAAATGTCCCTTTTCTACAGAATTTTTCAAATTCTATACATTGGTAATAGTACAATTATGTTTTTCAGAGAACTTAGGTCAAAAGCTCTGAGGACACACATTTAAAGTTTTCATAAGTTTTACAATTTCATGTTAAATTAGTCGTATTTATTATTTACCTTCTACTTTCAATAGTATTGTATATAAGATAATATATCGAAATCATACCTGTAAATATATTTTGTAAAATATAGTGGATTATAAATTTTAATTTAATTACCGTATGTACTTATATACAGCGTTTATTTAATGTTGTTTGTAACAATGTCGTAATATGTGTTTATCTCATAAGCTAAAATTGTAAGGTAAGGAAATTGATAAGAAAAACGAAATAACATCATATATTTGTATTCCTTATAAGAATTATGATATAATACACAAGGATAAAAAAAATTACATTGCTCTTAATCCAAATCACATTATGTACTATACTAGCTGTCTGCCCGCGACTACGCCCACGTTTATTTTTTACTTTTATATTATAATTAAGAATTTTTATGAATGTATATTCCACTAACCATTTGTCATCACTGAGGGTAGCTGAGTTACTATATTCAATTAAATCTAATAATTGCAAAGCCGTATTTTCTTTGTAAACTCTTGAATCAGCCTCGTTTGTGGCAGTTAGTTGAATGTATAGGTACTTGTATGTACGGGTTCGGGTACCGGGCCGTGCGTGGATTTCACTCGAGACCGTCACTCCAGCGCCATTGTTGCTGCATGCGAAATGGGCCGTTCCAAACAATCGGTTTGTCATACTCTGTGTGCTGGGCAGACGGACTTTATTTGTGAGAAATTGTAGCTGCAAGTCAGAAATATCTATTTATTTAAATGCCATTTTTATGTTTGTTTGAGGCTTTCGCCATGCCATTTTTATGTATTTCGACTAAAACTAAAATCCCAACTCGCTTATGTACTTGTCATTTTCTTTTTTTAATTATTCATCATTTCAGACAACAACCACTGCTGAACAAAAGCCTCATCGAAAGACAATGATGTTCTTCATTTCAAGTCGATAGCAAACTCAGGTAGTCTTGGTCCAGAAACCAGCCACTCAAATAGCGTCGACACTTCGACAGTAGCCTGCATCAAGTCCTCTCGCGTGCAGGCGACACGATAATGATACAAAAGTAATAAAGGCAAAGCCAAAGAAAGTTGTATTTTTTCTTTTGGCCAGTTCCGTATTTCTTGCTCTTATTAATATTAGAAATATTAATAAAATATTTCACTTATTTTTTAAATGTAAGTCGTTTTTGTTTTATTTCATTTGAAGGATTTTTTAAATTTGTGGTGTAGTGGAACTGAAGTCAGTCTATGCAGCCGTTGTAAATGGAGCATGTTGGTGTACGTTTTCCGTTCCGTTTGCGGCTGAGAGCTGGTGGGTCATGAAATTGAACCGAGTCTATGTTAACCAGCTGTTATTACAAACAAACTGTACTGTTAGTACTTGACGATTGTCGCTATTGTTAATTTACGATTTTTAAAATCCTGTTTAAAAAAATTAAATTGTACATCGAATTTAAATATTAGCAATAGCTAGATGATTTTTTATCATAAATTGGTAAATATCAGGAGAAGATTGAAACTTGGAAAAGGTTTCATGGTAGTTTACAGATTGTGTAATAAGTTAGTATAAGCGTGCTTCGCCACATAAAAGCATGCAAAAATAAAGTGTTAATTTTAAAAAAAACTATTTTAAACACTAAAATTGTAATTTAACAATAATTCTGTTACAATTTGTTAAGCTCATTACTGACCGTTCACTGATTTAGATCACTATTTGAATAAAAGAACAGTTTTCCAACTGATGCAAATGAACTATCAATAACTACCAAAAACAAATCAATAAACAATGTTTATGTATCAGAAATCCATCAGATTCAGGGTTCCGCTGAAACAAGGCAAGAATGGCGGCCCTCGCGGGCGCTGAATAATTTTATTTCCTCCGAAGATTGAGGAAAGTGCTGTTTGGATTCGTTTCCTTCCCGTTCAAGATACGAATGTGTTTTATTATTTTCTTTCTTAGCTACTCTTTCTGCTAGGCGGAGAGTACAATACAATGGCGGACTGGAAGACATGACACCTCCATTAAGTAAAGTCCACTAAAGGAACCCGCAACCGATGTATCAAAAATGGGACAAATCATAATGGAACCAAAACTTATCCACTTCAATTGCTTGCTGCTTGACAAGCGATCATTTTTCAAAATAGTGTATTGCTTCAAAAGTATGTTACGCACGATAACAATTTAATCTATCAGTGATTAGAAAACTTTTCATTTCTATTTTTATACATAATAATTCATCATCATCATCATCTCAGCCGAAAGACGTCCACTGCTGGACAAAGGCCTCCCACAAGGATCTCCACAATGATCGGTCCTGCGCTGCCCGCATCCAGCGGCTAATATAATAATTTATTTTTTACAATTTTTTTTTTGGTGTGTAAGGGGAGTAATTTTTTGTCACCCAATTTCCTAGGTTAAATTCCCATAACAATTGCTTCCAATCACGTTTATGCGTGTTCTGGTAGTGTATTTACCAGACGAGGCTTATGTCAACATCAGCTACTCAAATTCAAATCTCACTCAACAACAACACTCGCTCCCTAATATACCTCATTGTCAGTCGCGAACACATTTCCACGGTTTAATTTAAACAGTACACTTCATAAAGTACTTATGTTTGTAAGGGTTTATCTTCACACATTCGATAAAAACGAAACATTTAGTAAGTTATTTATGATAAGTAATATAAATAAAATACGTTTTTTTATAATATAAACATGCATCTTATTTATTTAGGTTGTATTTTTACTTACTTGCTTTTAAGGATACAATTTTATTAAAATAATCGTTACCAAAAATACGAGTATGATTACATAATAAATTACAGTAAGCTATGGTAATTAATGAAAAATGAAAATGAAAATGAAAAATGTTTTATTCGAAGTAAGATTTTACAAATCACGTCGAGGCGGGTTCACAATTTGGCTGTCTTCTGTGGAGAAGAACCCGCCGGAAGAAACTCCACAAACTTTAAATCAAAAGTACACATTCTACGGTGCAATGCAAAGCAAACGGAAATATTTTACTTAACTAAAGATAAGTGGAGATGCTATCTAAAATATATATAGGGTTTCTTTAATAGGAACGTCTTTAATAATCTGAAGTAACAGTTTTTTTGCATCCATCATGTAAATAATCATCATTCTAAAATAACTTCGGAACCTTCAATGATTCATGCTGTCACTAATAGAGTATCTTCTGTATAGCCTACTAGCTACAGTCAGAAGTCCTATCCCAAAGCATTCGCCAAAAAGTAAGATAATATAAATCAGTCTGTATGTAGTGTACTGCGCTGTAGGAGCGAGCGTTGAGTGTTGGGCGCAAATGCGAGTAAATTAGGTCGCAGCGACAAATGACTGCAGACGATCCGTCGCGGTTTATACCGCCTCTCGAGTTGCACGAAGATATACTGTTACTTAATACACGGTACTCTATCTAAACTTTTAAATACAATTCATTATTGGAAAAGTAAAAAACTTAACAGTTTTGCATTGCCAGGGTGTTTGTTTACTATCTATGACAGCTTTGAAAGTCCAATTCTGGAGTCTCAAGTCTCTTTTTTTATTTATTTACTTTGTAACTATTATTATGTAAACTTTAATAAGAAGTTTTAACCCCCGACGGAAAGGAGGGGTATTATAAGTTTGACATGTGTGTCTGTCTTCTCCTAAATGGATGCGCCGATTTTTTTTGTTTTAAGGTGTTAAAATTTAGAGTGTTCTTAGAAATATCTTCAGCCATTTTCTCAGCTGTTATCTAGTTGCTTTTTTGGTTGCTGAAAGGATCAAGTTACGGATTTGGGTCGGATGTTTTTTAGATTTTTTATTTAATTCTATTAAATATTATGAGCAAAATATAGAATTCTTTGCATCGTCTTTAAGTTATATTATATTTCTTTTCGCTAGAAATAGTGAAATACACATCTATCTATCTATCTATCTATATGGGGGACGTCTGCGAGTGGCGCAGACGCGTGTTCAGCTCCCGGTATATGAACTATTTCACCCTTAATCCCGGCGTGAAATACACATACTGTAGTAAGTTTTATTCTTTAACATTGTATTTTTTTAAAGTTTCAAATCACAGTACTTTTAGAAAATTACTATTACCCCTATTTCTGTTATTTTACAACATCATTGTGGTGAAAACTATCTGCTTGTCATTCTGTTTCGTCCGGGCGGCCGGGGTCGCAAGTTGCAAGTCACTAGGCCGGTAAAAGCCTCTATTCTGTTGGTAATGAGCTAACAAGTGGTTACACGGAGCTACCATTAAAACAATTACGTAAGTATTTTTTTATCAAATTTGATTTACTTTTAAACGTTGATACAAAATATTTTGCAATAATTTTAGATTACTAAGTGCACTAGTTTGAACCTTATTAAAATCTGTTTGTATTAATTTGTTAAAACTTTTCTATGCAAAATGGTCAAAAAATAATAATAATTGATGTATTAAGCGATAACAAACAAGTTTATTTATTCAGAAAACAACTAATAAAGTGTGACAATTATTTAAATGTTTATACTTGTAGAGCTTTTACAATAACGTGTGTCATTTTATTTTTTTATTTATAAATTAATCTTTGTTGCATGCGCCTACTGCACTGTTGTAAAGTAACTATCTTTATCAGTAGGGTTACTTTGCGGTGGGTGATGTATTCCCTTAAATTTTATTAGCTATAAGAATATGGTATTGAATTTGATGGTTTACATTTTCATATTATAATAGATTATTTTTTAATATTTAGTAAATCATACTATGTCTTAACCAAATATTTCAATTATTAGAAATATAAGTTTATTCAAAACATTTTTTTTTTATATTTAATTCTTATTAATCTCAATTGTCTCTATGTATGATATTCTACCGCTCGACATCACTATCTGAACAACTCAATAGCCATCGCGAAAAATAAAAACGATGAAAAAAAGCAAGTCAATGTATAAATTGAGGCCCAGGTGGTATCTCAAGACTGACAAATTACAAAGGCACTTACATCTGACAGCGAGACCCTTGTAATTGAACTTTAGCCCGTAATCGTTCCCTGCCAGCTATAACTGCTCGGGCAATGTTCCAACACGACCATTACCGAGTTCCTTCGCGCCTCGGGTCCACAGTCAGAGCAGAAGGTTAAACCTGCCCTTTAAGTAGTAATCCTGCACTAAACACGGGACGAATGTACCGCGACGCGTCAACTGCCGAAACAAAGTCCATTTCTGGCCAAACAAGACACATATAAGTAAGTATTGTAACTCACCGCGCGTTGTACTCCGAGCATAACAATAGTCGTTGCGGAGATGACGGCGAGCAGTTTGCCGTGGTATACTGTTATGGTAGGGCGCCTGCAATGTGGGATTTTCGCGGATTTGTCTTGTAAGATTTAATATGGATAGGATACTAAGCGAAAATACTCATTGTTAATTTGAAACGAGGTGCTTTATGGAAGTTCCACAAAATCTCTTTATTGTAGGTAATAAATTATAACAAGTCTGAATATTTTTTAAATATTTATTTCGTATCTAAACGCTCACAAACTATTTGCATAAAAAGTTATAATTTAAAGTTATTCGAACAACACCACAAGCAAAAAGCGATTCACTTACTAAAACTTAAATACAAACTATCCACGTCAAATATTTAGAAACTTGCCGTTTTTTACTACCTACACATTCTACTTCGAAAAACCTCCTACATTTAAGACAGTCCACGTTCACCTACTCAGCGAAAAGGTACGGAGAGATAAATTTGACCCCCGGGACTCCCCGGGACTCCCCGGCCAAGAGTCAAGCGTCACGCCTAGTCGACCACATTTGTACGAGCCACCTCGTTACACCCACTTAGGTATCAACATGGCGAAAGTAAACACTACCTAGCTAGGATTTCCCTAATTTAGGTCATCTGGGTTGAGTACTAAGCCCTAGGGCTCCGTACTAAAAAAGTAAAATGTCACTGCCGTCTGTTACAGCTAATGTCTTTCGGAACTAACGGAATTAAATTTGGTACGTGAAACATTATAAACTGTAAACGTAGATGCCACATTAGAGTTTTTGCGTAATATATCACGTAACATACCTATCAAATAAAAAATATATTGTGGCAAATAATCTAATGAAAAAATAAAAGTATTATATCCTGCTCAACCTGTTAGAGGATAGAGCATGTCTATAAGACTGTATACCTTATTTATATACTTAACAATAATCCGCGAAAAAGTGGACAATGTAATATACTAAAAGCTGATAATAGCATCGTTCTTCTAAGAGCAAAAATAAACCAGAAAAAGTAAGTCACGATAGCTAAAACACGATCACTTTAAGTAGTGGATTATCTCGTACGAGCTCCCTGGAGGTGCATCCGAGGAGCGTTACTATCTCCCGGCACAGTAAAGCAACGACAAGTAGGGCAAGATAGAACCAATGTTTTGTATAAACTTAATAGTAATAATAATTAGTGTAAGTTCTTTGCCATAAATAAATTATTAGTGAACTATAATCCAAGTTAATACACTCTTGTCTAAACATTGGTAGACACTGACTCTACAATAACCGACCCAACCCGACCCGTATGTAAAATTATTTGTAAACATTTTAATCAAACAATGAAATATATCCATTCTTTTTAATCTAGATACCAAGACACCAAATTATCAGATCACCATTAAAATAGAGCTACAGAAGAGACTGAAAAATAGGTAAAATGATCTCTATTATTTTTATTTTTCAAATAGATTTTGCAATTCTATTATTGGAAGATTCAAAATTCATCCAGACGCTACCGTCTCTTGCAAGACTGTTTATTTCCATCATAATACAAATTTATTTTCTTTTTAATTTACCAGTACTTGTATCGAAAAAGTACGACGAATCAAGCTTCACCGGACTTGCGAGGGAGCGGATGGCACACACATACATTAATACATTAATATGCCATGTAGCCTTCTACAGATGCTCTACTCCAAGTCGTATGCCTTGCGTAGATCCGGGCGGGGCGAGGGGGTCGTGTGACGTCGTAATCTGATGTCCGGTGGCTGATGGCTGCCGAGTGCTGCCGACGTCGCGTCGTCACAGCGTCGTCGCCTGACGCTTATGTCATTATAGCTTTAACCTCGCCCTGCACTGCCACTGATGGGATTCCAGACGGTAGTGTTGCAATAGTAATGCTTTATTTGCCTGTTATTTAAATGTGATTAGTATGTTTATGTGCATGTCTAATAATGTTCTTATTTTATTATTTTTTTGTTCGTTTGAGGCTTTCGCGCTTACAACACATTATTACGATTGTTTACGGGTCTTTGCGCGATAATTTGTGTTCTGTACCTCAAAAAGAAAAAAAATGAATCCTTTATAGGAGTATTCTTGTGTCTGTTCGTTTGTCAGTCATTTCTTGCCATTTTGATAAAAAAACATTCTAAAGTCATCTTGTTATTAGTGAAACTTCAAATTGTTTTTAACTTTGATTATACAGTTTAGTTAAAATTTGAAAATTGAAATTCAAATAGCTTGCGTAATATTTTTAGCAAAAAAAGAGATTAAATTTTATAAAATTGTGTAGACGTTAAAATTGACATATTACAAGCTTCAATTTGAAATAACAATGTCACTTATTCTCCAAATTTAATATAATTAAGAGCATTAGCTGACTCAAATCGTATTAATTTGGAGAATTAGATGCTAAATGTAATTAAACAGTTAATCCGCCACCGGGGAGTTGTAACATCATTACGATGCAACGTGACCCTTCAATTAGACGACGAAAAGGAAAAACACCGGAATTGACCCAATTGTAGCGATGCGATTAGCTGTAACTCGACAAAATTACAGAAGTTTCGAGTCAACAAGTTAAAGGCTGTTTCGACGCCGTTGACGCAACTAGCGGGTAACGAAGGGAGCCGCGGAAAGAGAGGGAACTAAAAATCTTTATATAAACAGCTTTTCGTCAGAAAAGGGTAAGATTAAAAAGAAATAGTGTTTGTATAACAAATAAAATTGCTGATTATAACTAAATTAATTGTTTTAACACTGGTTTAGGTTAGTCCTGGTCAAATAATAATATAGTTTTTTTTTTAAGAAAAATGCTCTGCATTTTTGAGTGTACTCTATAACATATTTGCATTTTGCACACATCTTTATTTTACACTAACGCCAAATTTAAAAAATAAATCTTATGATTTAAGAAAGCTTTCAATTGAAAGATAAAATGAAGTAGAAAAGGCAAATAATTATCATCCAACGTAATATATCTATACGTAAATACTTATTTGTAAGGAACACCTGTATTCAGTCGCGTAGCTCTTAATTTCCGTTGTTCGTACCGGGCCCGCGACCTGCCGCCGCCGCCCCGGGGGCTACCACTGAGGAACTACGTACAAGTACTAGAGAAGACACTTCGAGTACATTCTATGCGCCAACATGGCGATAGCGGAAGTTAGGCGATATGCTCGACGAAAAGGAAAATAAAAGCCAACCGCCATATAAGTTGGAGACCTCCAATTCATTTGAATTCATTGAAATTTTACAATGAATGCGTTTCGCAGTTCGTTTCGTTTCCATGTATACTAGTACAATAGTAGTTCGATGGGGACTACAGGGCTGAAGGATCGAGCATGCACGCCGCCCCTGCATAATGATATTACCCCAGCTTTGAGTATAAACAACTTGGAGCGCCCGATGGGGAAAATATGGCGCTATTTCTCAGCGAGCAGGTAAAGTACCTGACTTGATTACGTTGAAGGGGCTGTTTAGAAAATAGAAGAGACCTTTAATAGGTCAAGAAAGGAATACTACTACCACAGTGTCTAGGAAAAAAGTATTCTCAATGAAAATGTATTAAATATATTATTATGCGAATTGTAGGCAGAGTTGTAAAAGGCACAGAATATGAACATGAATGGTGAATATTCTCGAAGTTAGACAGATACATGCTGTGCGAAAGGTCTCGATATATCAATGAGAACAAAAAAAGCTCAAAGTTACCCAAAGGTAGTGAATAGGATTATGCATTTTAGGATTGTTGTGGTGCCATCACAACACAGAAAACTAGACAAAAAAAAACATTTCTTGCGAGCTAACACTGGCTCAGGGAAGCTTAGGACCAGTGTGAGACCTACGTCTACTAATGGACAAATGTGGTCGGATAACATAGATAGATCAAGTTTTGTTTTATAAAGTTTAAGGTAAGTTCTAAAAAGAGCCAAACAAAGCCGTGACTGCTGATCGATATACAGTTCATTACACTTTTTAAACATTAAAAATATGTTTCAAATAAAGAACGTAGACTTTTTTAGACACGTGAAACTGGAGCATAAGCATGTAGTATCAATCCATAATGCCCCAACACGGCTGTTTGTTTACCCTGGCGTTGCTCTTGCTACTCGTGCGTGATGGATCGGTCGAGTGCCGACTTTTGCACTACATCTGGCAACTTTGTCCAAAAACTGGAAGGTCGTAAGATGGATATGTTTGGGCGGTATTAGCGGTGGCGGGCAGTGCTTGACTTTGCGGCGCGCCATGATCGATCGCCGATGAGACGTGGCCATTTTTGGGAGCTCATCAGTTTTAAGTCGAGTGGCTTTTGTGCCTGTTGTTATAAGCTCGATGTTTAAGCTATATTGTGTTCATAATGACGTATGACTCGTTAGTCGATGTAGCGCTTAGAAGTAGGTAAGTCAAAAAGTATTTGATAAATTGTAAAAATCTTGAAAAAATAAATTGCTTGTTTTATTATTTCAAGATTTAAAGACAAGACAAAATCTAGTGCGGGTTTAAAATGGTTCATTGCTCAGAGCAGGATTTGAAACAATGTTTATAACTAAGTTGTACCTGGATGGTAGTTCATCTGCCTACAAAGCAAATGGTCGCAAAAGCTAAGGCGAAGGGTCAACCAGGAAAACATTGAAATAAAAAATATTAAATAACTATGCTTTATTGTTATGTAAATTTTTTCTGACTCATTTATTTATTTGACTACTTTAAAATTAGCGACTGACCTTTTTATATGTAACTATTTCGTAGTGTTTCAAAATAACTCCACAACAAAAAACAGCACAAAACTTTTCCAAAATTTTAATGGCATTCATTCCTGACGCAATTCGTTTCGCTTTGTATAAACATTACAAAATTATTGAGTACATTTTTAGCATTCATTTAGTGTCGGGGGGTGAGGAATGCGGGGGCGGCTCTGAAGGGGCTTTGTCTCTCGGACAGCTGACAGCTTTGCACTGTTTGGACATAGTTGCATTTGGTCATTATGTATGACCATCAAACAAACACACATGGAACACGCAAATGTTTAACCATCCAATAAAATTTCAATTTCTTTTATAGTTAAACTGCTCTGTTACCAGTATATTTCTCCGATTTTTGAAAAATATTTTTTCCTCTTTATAGGTTTTATTTATAAAACGTTAAAAAAATAATTAATTTAAAAATATAATGATGTAAATCCACTCCTTATAAAACTAAAATGACTCATCTAGCATTTTATGTTGAATAATAAATTAAGACTCATTAATAAATCGTTAATTTAACCAAATATCAATGAACAATAATTTTAAAGCAAGTATCAGCGCATCAAAATTAAAAAAAAATACTCAAGAAGCACCACAAACACGCTCAGCTTCTTTCAATTTCAAATTCAAATCCAAAAAGTCTAGTGACATCTTCTTAATTTATTTATGTTATCTTTGTTAGTCAGAAATTCATCACATCTCAATTTTTGTTCTCAAATATAACTAGGACATGATGAGACAAGTTCAGCGCGGGCCCTTTTATTCAGCCCGTGTTTCGTGATAGCATTGTCGCGAACCGCCCGGCCCCGTTACACAGGTGAACAGATGCTGTCGGCGACACATCACTGACGCACTCAAACTAAGAACAACGGTTTTATTCCAAATGTTATTCAAATAATGCTTTGGAGCTTTTGATTCTCTCGTGTGCGTACACGGAACATGGTATTAGAGTATCTAATTTAGCTGCTTCTAAAGAATAGAATATCGTATGGCGATTGCTGCGTTGGATCCAAAATGCAAAGATACTTGTAAAATAATGAATAAGAAGTTACTTTCATGTTTCACGATTTTATTTTCTTTGCCCACTGTTTAGTTTTCCTATAACATAGATTTTCAATATGTACTTCCCTGAGTTAAATAACACTAGTTTGAATTATACGTACAATACGTTACTTTATCTAAAGCTATAGACAAAACTTTAAGGTAGTCTATAAACGATTTATGTTACTTTATTTTCAGTTCTTTCACTATTAATGGAATCTCACTTGTACCTACTTCTTCTAACTCATTCAATAACATAATATTACTATGTACTTAATCATCTTAAAAATAACGTCCCTTTTCTCCCACATCGATCTCAATCCTCTGATGAGATGAGTTCATCACGCAAAAAGTGCACATAACATTGAGTTGTACGTTGGGGCGGGTTGCCGCTTTGTTACGGAGCTAATGTAACATATTCCTAACTTTGTTACCGTGGAGTTGTTGTACCAACTCGCAACTCCTCATTGGAAGTTTCGGAACGCGCAAATTTATTAGATATTTTTCCTTGTTGTGAATTATATTCGCTCGAAAGAGTTCTGCGGTATTCGATACGGTACGCTACCGCCTTTTTTCTTCAAACTTTAAATGAAATGTGACTGTAGTGGTGTAGAGTAAGTTTCGTAACGTAACTGTAACATTCTATGACGATTTTTTATATAAGTCACTAGCTTTCCGCCGCGGCTCCCGTGGGAATGAGGCATTTTCCCGCGGTAAAAGGTAGCCTATGTTACTCAGGGCGAATGTAGCTTTATAATGGTAAAAGAATTTTATTTTTGAAATCAGTTCAGTCGTTTTTGAGTTTATTCATTACAAACATACACACACACACACAAATACAAATTTTCCTCTGTATAATATTAGTATGAAGTGTGATATGATTGAATGGTAAGCAGTGTTTACCTGTATACCGATAAGCACATGCCAATGTTGTGGCCGCAAAGGCCATAGTCTAATAGTAGAGTGCTAAGGCCGACGTAGTACTTAATTATTAGATATTCACCAATTTAAGTCATAACAATAAACTTAATTATTACGCAGAAACTAACTAGCCACGGAAAACAGCAACGGGAATTTGTTGTACAGTAATCAGCCATGATTTAATACGTACTCAACCAAAGTAGAGCGCAAATTTGGACGTAATCTATATAGCAGCTGGCGACTCGCCAGAACAGCCGGAATAATACAAGGGGATCTCGTTTAGTGACGTCAGGAAGACTGATTTCCAAACTCGTACCTCCAGAAAGGTTATACGTGCCCGGTGACGTCACAGGCGAATCAGCGCCACCTGGCGTCGTCGCCCGCAATCTTTCTCGTATTTAGCTAAAATGGCTATTTAACAATTCGCCCGCCGCGAACGGGGCCATCAATCATCCGAGCGGATTAACAGGAGGGGGTGGGGGGGCGATAACTCAGGAAGCCAATCATTTAGAGCTGCCTGCATCTGGGCCAGATATGATTCACAGAAGCTATTTATACTTGCTCCGGCGCAGCCACATGAAGCTATTGACTGCGGGAACGCTTTCAGACTTTACTGTATGGTTTTTGGGATGTGCTTTATTCATTACATTTTTCAAAATAATTATTAAAATTACAGTAAGGTGTAAAACGTTACTTCCGCGCCTACGCCGCGCCACTTGTACCCCGCCTCCACCGCTTCTCTACATTTCAAACCACCACGCCACTTATTTTTGTTCCGTGATTTATCATCATCAGCCGAAAGACGTCCGCGTCCGTGCATCACGCTACCTAAACTCAAATATGTCTTTTTGATGGTTTGACTTACTGATAAAAGATCCTCTGTAAATAAATATAAACAAGACCTGGTACAACCTCGCCGGCGGCGTCACTTAGATGGCGCTTCTATATACGCCACACCACTAAATATGTCGATGTCGAGATTAAAAATTCGAGTATTTTCAATATGATAAAAGAACTACCTATCTCAGGTTACGTAATTTAATTTGTTTTGTAAACCAAATAAAGTTTGAACAGATACCTTTAATGTGATGATGCTATACGCCCACGCAGAGAAAAATCTATTAACTCAATTTACGAGTTTCACCTTTTGTGTCGAAATCAAAAAACTTTTCCTGTAACCGCGCTCAGTACACGCGGCGCAATTTCCGAAGTCGAATGAAGCGAGCATCGAGGGCGAATTTCATTTTATCTTATCTTGCTTGCCGCTTAACTTTTAACTTATTATACACATGAAGCGATTGGGAGGACAATACATTTTTAAGACTATATCTTTTAAAATGACTAGATGAATACGCGTTGATTACGTGTCCCTTCCGTTAGAGGCTTCATGAAAAAAGCATCCAAACGCTACTTTGATGAAGGATCTTCCCATCCACCCTCGACGTCAAAAAATGATTGTGAAATCTTACTTTGAATAAACACTATTTGACTTTTGACTTTTTGACTTTGACATCCCAATCCCTATGTTGTTAAGTGTACGGGCTATTTCCCGCACCCTACTAAGCGGTTCCGCCGCCGCACTGTGGCCGAAAAGGCCAATCCAGCTGGACAATATTACTTCTAGCCCGTTTTACATCCTACACGTTGTAATAATACAAAATGTATCATAAAAAATGTACCGGATTTGATAATAAGTGCAAATAATAATAAAAAAGAAAAACCAGTATAAGCTGACCTATCTTAGAGTAGACTTTGTATGCAAGTAGAGATCAGTTTATAATGGTTTATGCACAACAAAAAAAGGACGTTTATATTTGATGTATTTTCACTGTTTAATTGTTTTTAGAATAAATGAAATGTATGTTATGATCATATTTATTACTAGCTTTCCGCTGCGGCTCCGCCCGCGATATCAGCTTTTCCTGTGAACTGAGGCATTTTCCCGCGGTAAAAGTTAGCCTATGTTACTCAGGTCAGGGTGAATGGAGTTTTCTAATGATGTATGATTTTAGAAGTCGGTTCAGTAGTTTTTGAGTTTATTCATTACAAACATACACACGCAGACACACAAAAACACAAATCTTTCTTCTTTACATATAATATTAGTATGATTACTTAAATAACTTTAAAAAAATCACTATCAGAAGAATTATTGAAGCTGGGCAAACTGACTACTTGCACCCTTTTCGTATAAAATTAAGTATTTTTGAATACATAGCATAGCATAACATAGCACGCTTCTCTGCCGGGACTCGATCCAGTTCGAAAGCTGACAATTTCGCAAACTCTTTATTTCGTATAGTACGGTACTAGTAAGTAGGTACCTAACGATGACGTAGATGGCTGCAATGATAAAGAAAACTTCAGTTCTTCTCCATTTAACGATTAAACGCCTACAGGAAGACTTTCAAACCGATTTTGTGTTTTTCCGCAAGTATGTCATTTTTCCATGATATTTTATAAATTTTCATATTAATATTTCGTAAACATTCTTCTGTTTCGTCTTTTAAATCAAACCTCGTCGAAAAATAATCAAACAAACCAGCAATTCTTTTATCTTTGGTGTATTTAATCCATTGTTCAAAAAATTGTTTCCTTGAAACGGACACTATGTGTTCTGAAACAAAAAAATATATATTATTGAACCGCACTCGTGAGGGGCCTGTAAACTATTTTATTTACAAGTTTAATAATGTAGCTATAATATATAAAAAAATTAGCCTGGGTACAAGAGGGTACAAGTAGTTCCCAGACTGTGAAACATAAAATTTCGTCAAAAAAGTAGTTTTCATAATTTTCATCTGCAATTATCAATGCAACAGAAAAGATCTTTGAGAAAGTTAAATATAAATAAAATACTACTTACCTACTACCTCAGGATCCATGGTTAAAAGTTTAATAATATCTACTGGTTTCACTTCGAAAATTCGAGACGTATAAAGTAAAGATCCGCAAAAAATGTAGTAAAAATACTCACTTCCCCACATTTTGATTTAAATATTTGGTTACCGGGTGGTATTTTCACTAGGTTAATGTTTGATGTCTTAGTTCTAGAATGTTGACTATCGTTTCTGATTAAAAAATAGGGAATTTGAAGTAACCATTTCTGTCCAGCTAGATTGGTCATTTCGGCTACCGTGCGCCGTTTCAAACATATCCTTTCCGAACCTGACGACGAAATCACAGATGCAGTTAAAGCAGCTAAAGAATTTAGATTACACCTAACAGAATGCTCTTCTGGTAGCGAATACCCTTCAGGTAACAATTACCCTTCAGGTAACAACGTCCGATCCCGCCGGCGGGGGCGCGGCCAAAATCAAAATTGATAACCAGAGACGGAGCCCCTTCGTCGGCGTTGTCTCCTTCACGATGTTTTTCAGTATCAACGCGCTGGGCCGAGGATCGTGGTCGTGAGTGTCCCTCTCCCCGCCCCTAGTCGCGTTGCTACATGACTACTTTGGGGTAGAGTCTTCCGCTCCCCCGCAAGTCCGGTGAAGCTTGATCTGTCGTACTTTTTCAACTCAAGTATAGGTCAGTAAAAAAAAAGAGTTGTTTATAATATGATTGATTTACAAAACGAAACAACTTCAAAAATTAAGTATGAAAACAATTCTATAAATTATAGTGACACGATTAACATAGTTTTATTTTCTTGCATTTATAGCCATTGTTGTGATTATTCTTTATTTCTAGAAGTGTGAACCATAAAACACATTAGTGCTTTTGGTAAAACAATAACCAAAGATCCGGTCTTATATTATATGTAGCTATATGTAGCTAAAAAGCTTTGCTCAAACCAAGACCAGCTCTTTGGTTATTGTTTATTATGACGTCATTATGTGTACTGAGGAAGCCTACCTATACTAAATAAATAAATTTTGAAATTTGGAACAACAGGAAACATCGCTCCATCCATTGTAATTACATAATTTAATTATGTTTCTTGGATTTCATTCATACATTTTAACTGTAAACTACTATTTCTTTAAATCTAAAGCACAGGTAACTGCAATAGCAACCAGCACAAAAAACCCTTTCAGTGTCAAAGTAAGTTCCCCACAAAGTGAAATTCTGTCCATCGTTCCCGAAAGCTCTCGTATTAGATGCGGTCGTTTTCTAGAGCCGGTTCCTAAGATACCTCGGTATTGCCAACCCCGTTCGCAATACAATGATCGGGACGAGCGTGTGGCGGCACATTTCCGCAGATAGCGTGCGGCCACGGCACCCTTTTAGGATATTACGGCTAGACTTAACGTTTCCAATTTAAAGTCGATCTTCGTTCGGGAGCCGGGAGACTCCGGTTATTCGGCAAGGGCCGGGGAGGTAGATCCCTCGACTATTTTACGAGGCTTGTAGTTGGCGGAGCAAAAAATAAAAGATAGAGAGGAAAGTGTGGGAATATCTGCGTTTTTCAAGTACATTTTATAATTTAAAGACTGTCGAAATGTAATATTTTTAAGATATTGTAATCAAGCTTTTACTGTAAATACAGACAAGTTGTCCGGTTTTAAATTTTCCTGTCACCTAAAAGCGGTCGTGTTATGCTACGAGTATATTACTACGTCCATGGGTTGTACCATTATATTTTTTTTACTAGAAGGACATTGGCGTGGGTTTCAAATAATTTTCGAAATCTACTTACCTACTTTTTTCTTCTTACAAGAAAGTAACGCTAGCGTAGCCGAATATAATTATGGTGACAAAATTTTACAAAAAACATTCAAGTGTCTCAGGATGAAAAACAAAGTACGCTACTCTCACATTTGCTCTCTCATTATAATATTTTTACTGACTGTTATCTGTATATTAATATTTAGCTTTTTGAATGTATGATGGATGTTAAAGCGGTATTCAATGCGCTGTCAGCGTATTTTCCCATTCGACGTCACGTTTTACTCGCGGGCGGTAATTTCAGAACCTATTTTCTTCAATAATGTAGCTCATTTCTTTCTCAAAGAAAAAGAAAATTGCGTACTTTGCGGATGCGAGTATAATTTTGCAAATCTTCAACATCAATTTTGCCGTAAACCAGCGATATCGCAAGTTAACCTCTGAAAATTTCTAGAAGTACCTATCATCTTTTAAATTCTTAAAAATCTAATAGAAGTTTATAATAGCCTCCTTTTTAACTCAGCTTAAAAATACACGTAATTACAGAATCGATGGCGTTGTTTTTATTTTCTTTAAATGAGATATTTTGTCTTTGCTAAAAATTATATTTCCGCATTTTCCTATTAATACGATATCTTAAATTCAATCGATGGTATATAAAAGGCCAGTGTTTTAATTTGTTTTTTTTTATTGTGTTTCCTTCCATGCCTTCATCAATATAGCAAATATACAAAATTATTTTAGCATCTATAATATTAGTCATGAAAGGTAGAATCCAAAGGAAGTAAATAACCAGGTAGAAAGTAAGCAAAGCAGCGGAAAAAAACTAGTTTTAAGTTTAAAATGAAATATAAGATTTGTTCACGTTCGTACAGACGCTTTGAGTTTAATCAGGCTAAGCAGCAAATTTAAAAATGTTTTAATTAAAATACTGAAAGCTGCCTCGCTCAACCCTATTGATCTCTTTGTTCCGGCCGGGGAATACCCTTGTCACTTTAACGTAATTAAAAAAATAATTTGTTACTGTTTTTATCCCGTTAATTTAAAATTACTCCCAATATTAAATTAATTAAAACGGCAAAGTATATGCTTGAAATGATCACGCAATTAAAACTTGGTGGAACACATAACAAGATTTTCCGATGAACGAAAACTATTTGTGAGGGTAGGAAGTTGCTCAAACACGATTCCGGCGTGAATGATCGCCGCGCTGAAAGGAGAGGACACGCGTACGACCGAATCCCTATTTCATTTCGCGAATTGCCAAAACTTCTAAACTATGTAGTTGGCCTAAATGTTTCCTAAAAAAACATCTAACATGTTTACGTGAAGGCGAGCTCCGTCAAACGCCAATAAGTCAAAACTTTTTTGTTATTTCCGCGGCGGGTGTCGAAATCGGGACATTCGCTAAAGTGTTCCCTAACTTTCTCCATATGAAGTCGAGTGTTGCGAGTTAACTTTTTATAACCCCTGCCTTTGTGTTTTCAGATTTGTCAACTTTTCCTCTCTGCAATATTTTAGGCGCTCTAACTTCACCGTCCTATTCTCTTCTATCATTGTTGTTGTAACTCTTTTAATGGTGTTCGCAGATTCTGTTTCGGTTTGTTCTGCAACTCTAGACTGGTATTGTTATGAAGTTATTGCCTCATTATGATTTTGTGTATAACTTTAAGGAAGGAAAATTAGTTGAGTTATTCTTCGGAATTCCTTCCAAGTTGGCAAACAGCAGCGATGTTGGTCTTGGAATCTCACCGTAAACTTCACAAAAGACAGAGTTAATGAAGCCACAGTTGTTAATTTCACGAAAAGTTTACGTGGTTTCTAATCGATCACTCGGAAGCGGGACGTTTCAATCACTTAGTAACTTGTATTGAGTTGAGAACAAGTTTTATTCAATTTCACTTGGAACGCTTTTGAAGAACAAACGATTACTTTCAGCAGAAGAACAATGAACAATGGGGCCGAATCTCAAATTGTTCACTGGTAGTAACTCATTATTGAATCGGAAGAACTTTTATTCCTGACATTATTTTATTATAAGAGAAAACTTGTAGCTGTATGTTTACTTTTCACTTTCGAATGTGTTTAAAGACGGTATAATATGTCTTTTTAAGGTATTCAATAGTTGTTACATCCACTTTCCATAAAACGATTGGAATATACCTACTTTACTGAGAATGCAATATAAACTAATTAACGCGTAACTTCACATTTATGATATCACGTAACATTTTACTCTTCATAAAAATTCACTCCTCATTTTCTATTATTGGAATTCCTTCAAATATCCCGCCCAATTATTTACTAATCTAACTTGGATTCCTGTCTGGCGGAGGTGTTGGGATCAAACGCGTCAATCACGCGTTGTTTACAGGGGCCAAGTTTTATCACCGCGCGGCCATAAGTCACAACTTTACCACTTTTCGATCCCTATGCGCCCTCTCTTTCCCCCTCGTTCCCACTGGCTGGTAAACTTTAACACTTGCGTCAATTATTTGCGCTACATCTATTTTTTATTTTCCTCGTCTCTCTTCGCCGGAATGCTTTGTTTTGTGCCGTTTGATGTTCCATTTTATTGTGTTGCTTTTCGTCTTCCTTGAATTCAATTTCGGTCTCTGCGCCTATGAGCTGGACTACTGAGAACTTGTTATTTGTTTTTATTGGTCGCTTGAATTATTTTTCAAATTGTGGTCCTGTTGAATAAAAAGCAACTGTTCCCTTTCTTTTGAATTGCGATTCAAGTCAAAATCTTGTTTAACTAAAACCTGTCAATGGATTTCCTTTGTTGGCGGTAAAAATGATCAATGTAACTGACATTTCTGATAACCAGGAAGAATGCTGAAGGAAATAATATCTTTTCTTTTGAACCTCTTGTTCTCCGAGTCAACTTGGTTTTCTAGTTGTACCTCTGGAAAATGGATTTACAATTTCACGGAAATTTTTCCTCATTTCTAAACCATTTTTGAGAAAATGAAGACTGTTTTTAAAATTAAAGGATTTTTCCTGGAAAAAGTTATCAACCGAACGAATTTTATCAAACAATTGGAACAACGTTTTTGTGAAATTGTCGTTCTGAAAAGGAACTCAAAGTTTCATCAATTATGTTCCAGCTACCGTCAATCCTTTCCACGATGGATCTGACACGAGGCTCGCTTCTGCAAACAGAATTATTTATGAGAAATCGCCTCTCGTGAACGGCGCTGGGATTAAAACATACCTAGCAAGCAATGCTGTTCAATTTTGCAAAAATAGAAGCAAAGCCTCTTGCGGAGAAAATTAACCCCTATTTATAATTATTTAAAATTGTGAGTGAAAAATATATTGTTCACGAATTTCGTAGAAACAAATTATAAATTCAAACTCAAGCCATATTTTTGGTACAACATTTGGAGCTGTTAATTCAGCTTGCGCGTAATGCTGGCATAGTGCCGCATCCATTAGCAGGCATGTATTGGTTTGGAATACGATCTGCAGATCAGCTGATGCTATTGGTCTTTGTTCCCTTACTGTCGTATATCAGCACTGCTCCTACTGCCTCTATCCTACCTAACAAACGTTACTTGGGATCTGCGACCAGTACCATTTTCCGGTATAGATTACTTAGGCAATATCATGAGTGTTTTGATTATCCTAACAAGCGACGCAATGTACATTGAATTGTATTTGCACACAAATTGTAGCTTGGTGAACAGGCTTTAGATGTATCTCGTGCGCTTGATAAACGTAAATCCGGTGAAATTTGCTACAAAGTGAACTGTATTTCGGCTGCGGCTTACCGAAGATTTGTAACGGGCTCCTGATATAAATCCACAGTAGAGTTGGCCCGCCCTGCCACGCCTTCTTGGCTTAGGAGTATTTAACGTGGCATGGTTTAGTCGGGAGAACAACTTTTGTGCCGCTTAATCCTTGCTAAATAAATTGTTTTGCGTGTTTTCCGTCAGTGGGGTATGCAAAAAGTTTTAAGGATAGGCTGTATCGAAAATCATTGCAAGGTTTAGCTAGAAATATTATATTTTTAATATTTCAGCTCAAAATCAGAAAAGAAAGTTCTATTATTTATGAAAAATATATTTGAAATTTTACGATCTCTGCGTTTCAGGATTTGCAGATTTATTTAATCTCTTTAACTTAATAACAAAGTTAATGCTTTACCTAGTGAAAAAACCTACCTTACCAAGTGAACATTTTTAGTTGAAGCAAGGTAACTTTGGATGGACGTCTTTCGGCTGAGATGATGATGAAGGTAACTTTAGAATAAGCTAACGCTAATGACGTCATCAATGCAAAAACAAATTATTTAAACTAAAATACACAAAAACTGAACTGAAAGTAAAAAAAGGATGATACTGTATTTTTAAAATCATGTGAGCCATTTTAAAAATGAGTACATAAGGTCAAACATAAGACGGAAAACAGAACAGAAAGTTTAAAAAGACATCAGAAAACCTTTACATACCCTATTGATCAGTTCAGTACCGAACCCAAGACGTTTTGTTTGACTTATCCTTTTTAGAAGCGCGGTATATATAATCTTGGCTGCGTCACGTTCTTCTTGCTAATTGTGTAGTATTATCGACGCGGCTCGCTCCCGTTGCCAAATAGATGCTCTTTTGTTATGATTTCCGTCACAATTGACTTTCAAAGTTGGAAAAATTTCTGTGTCGCTCCAAGTTATTGCTATTGTCAGACAACAATAGATGTCGGAAAGCAATTTCTCTTTGCAACAGCAAGTGTGTCTGGATCTGGATCTACTGACAGTGACACTGTGTTCACTTCTCTGTGAACACAGTGTCACTGTTTCCTTCTGGCAACTGGCAAAAATCATAATTGGAATACGATTTTTTATAACGGTTTGAAACAACCAAACAACAACACTACCAACAACGAATAATCTCTCAGCAACAACAACTTATTTTTGCGTGAAACAATTTCACTACTTATTCTCGATTGAAAATAAAACCTTGTTTGCAACTTAAACTTGGCGTTGGGTACAGCACGACGTGGCTCTTGAACTGGAAGACGGAAGTTCCACGAGTGGAGACTGCGTACAAGAAGGCACAGTGTAGGCAGAATCCAATATAAAACAAATCAGAAATCTGGTTAGGGCCGAAATGTTTGAGAATTTTGAGAAAAAGACACTTTAAATAAACGTTTTATCGAGAACGATGATTTATCCTGGCATATTTAATATTGATTAATCATCTTTTTTACTGGAAAAAACATTTTTTATTTCTATAAATTAATATAGTGTAACATTGTTATCCCTTAACATAGTCTTGCATTATTGAATAGTCTGTGGTAATGATACTGGACGGCGAGCAAGCTCACGGCAACAGTAATAATTACTGTTCATGACATGTCATTACTCATACTCGTGTGCAGGTACAGACCTGCTACAGAACCAAATAATTATTTGACTAGCATTTAATGATAAAACTAGCTATTCTCCTACGGCTTCGTTCACGTGGTCATTACATTTTTTCAAGCTAAAATGTATCCTATGTTTCAATGCAGGTTAAGGCTATCTTCTTACCAAATTTTATTTCAATCAGTTGTGTGATAGATATCACATCCATCCATCCATCAAATTTTAAATTTAAATATTTATCAATATAAATAACAATAACAACAATAACAATTTAGTGTGTTTTTGCTTTGTCCGTGGGATAGATTTAAATTATTTTTTTCTCATAATATTATCTTAAATAAAATGGAATGAAATAGAATAGTATGCTCGTTTTCACTGATTAAAATTTCAGTTGAACGTTAATAATTCAATAATATTGTATCTAGTTTTCTCTTAATCTCATTTATTTATTTTAAGATATAAGAGTTCCTAAAGTGAATTCTTGGAGATTTATTTATTATTAAACTCTCCACAAACTAGCCTGTATAGTATACGGTTCTATAATACTTAAGTATCTACCTATTTCATTTTATCAAAGGAGAGTATGTTACGTATTTTATTTAATTGCCTAAGAGATGACTGATAAAAGATCGATGTGACCTGTAGCTGTAAGGCTCCCTTGGCGGAGTTTTCAGCGATTTATGAGCTGTTCGCGAAGCTCTTTAGGCTCTTTAAAAGCTTTTAAAGGCATCGCGGCATTCGCGGCGTGCCTCCGCTTCGCGCTTTTTGTGAGCGACAATCTGTTTATAACTGCGAACTTATGCGGCCTAATTTTAAGTTTAGTTAGAGATGTGTTAGGCCAAAAGCGAGCTTTAATGCAAAATAAAAATAAAATAAAACTTTCATCACCACCTAAAAGATAATCTATTCTCTATTCTCAGACCTACTAAATATACATAATAAAACTTCAAGCCGTTTCGGAGGAGTAGTAACTAAAACTATGACACAAGAAACGTTTTAAATATTATAAGATTACAAGTACCATCTCTATGCCCTACAACCCGATCCCGTTCGCACAATTTATCTGTGCGATTGCGAAATTAATTAAACGAGGCCTGTTATACGTCACGCGACCGCATGACGTCACTGATGACGTCACGCGCTGTCACTGCGCACTGGCGGCTGATGGCGCGGAAAGAGGACGGCTGTTTTAATTGGACGTGTAAATTACTTATAAAAAAATACTATTCAATCTATTTGATCTATTAGAAATTATGATATGTGGAGACATCTAATAATACACGGTCATCTGACCCCAAAATAGACAAAAACCTGTACTTATGGGCGTCTGATAAATAATATGCAAAACCCAGACACAAGCAAACACCAGTGATCTTGGCACAAATGTATGTCTGGGTGGGATTTGAACTCACGATCCAGAGCTTCGAAGGCAGGCGTGCTATCAACTAGGCTAGGAGTCCGTCTTTTTAAATTTATTATTAATTGCTAATAACTAATTTAACAAAGTCTCAATTGAATTTAATATAAAAAATAAACGCATTAGTTCAAAAGTCTAAAAGCTTCAGGCCTTTATTTAAAATCTCAGTAAAGGATTCTAAGTAAAATAAAAGTAATAGTATTTTAGTAAAAATATAAAATGTATGTGGAAATCAGTGTTGATGTAGGTCTTTACTAAAAATAAAAAAAATAAGTCAGCATCAGGCTTCATAAATTCAACCTATATATTTTATCCATCGAAAATAAATAACTTCTTTAAAATCTTTCGACCTAAAATCATCAATTGAGAAAAAAAATTAGAGCTATTTAAAAAATTGATTCGAATGTCAAGTTAAGTAGCCTTTAACTTTCCCCATGCAAATGGGTTCCCTTGGTTCCTCGTGGATGGCGCCCATCAATCTGGATTCCCGCAGCTCTCTCTGTCTATGCCAAGGGGAATCTTCAGCTTCAGTTTCCAGCTTGATTCTTTACTTGCACTAAGAATAAATTACAGTTTTATACAGCCAATAGCTGTTAAATTCTTTCGATTGAGATACTTTTAGTGGCTTTATTGGGGGCATTTTTGTTTTTAAAATAAATAATCGTTTATTATTATATAACAAAAACATTATGCACCTCCAAACTACACAATAAAATTTATAGGCGGTAAGTATAGGTATAACTTCCTTTATCAGTAGAATTAAAGACACAATTCATTGTTAATCTATATAATAAAACTGTAGAGGTCTAAAATATATTCATAGGAAAAAGGTAAAAACCGATTCAGAGGGATGTAAGAAGTGATATAGAACATATCCAGTTTTTTTTTGTTTCTCTGTTTGTGCGGCTATTCCCGAAACCGTTGCACCAATTTGAATGAAATTTTGCATGGTAGTACCTTATATCCCCAATCCCCATTCAAAATCTTGGATAGTTTTTATTCCGAAAAATTAAAAAGTTTCCATGGGATAGTTAAAAAATACTACGTAAAAGTCGAAAAACAACGCGGGCGTAGCCGCGGGCAGACAGGTAGGTATCCTACGAGTATAAAAGTAAAAATTGAGAATTTAAAATAAAACGTAGTCTCTTTCGGGTCTCAATTATCTTTTAAATATAATTACGGAATTTTGAAATGCAGTTATAATTATGTAAGATTTGCTTTTTGTAACTTACATATTTTGTTTAATAATACGTAAAATTTGTAAAAACCGGCCAAGTGCGAGTCGGACTCGCGCACCGAGGGTTCCGTACAAACCTGCAAGGTTTACAAAGTTCGTTCATTACGACAATCGAGTCATAACTATGGTAATCTTATTGCAAAATGAAATTCATAACATTACAATGGGGAAAGATGGAGGAGCATAAATTTAAGACAAAGATCTCTTTATCGTTTAAGTAACTAAGTACTAAGTAAGTATTTCAACTTGATAGCTCTACGCGTTCATGAGGAAAAAAGTAATAAGTTTATATTTATTAAAAAATATATATTTTGTAATGTAACTAAAAATTTAAGGTTTTCGGAATTTTTCCTTTATGTGTGCTATAAAACGTTGCTTCATGCCAAATTTCAAGATTCTAGGTCGACTGGAAGTACCCTTTAGGTTTTGATTCCCTTGCGAGTACTTGCGAGTTTCAAAATATGCAGCTTAAATTGCTGTTTCTTTTGATTGCGTTGACATAGAAGTTTGATTTTGTTACAGCTTAAAGGTATTATAGACCTGAGTATTTGGTATGAATTTCAATTTAATACCTCTACGCGTTTATGAGGAAATGGGTAGTAAGGTTAAAATTATTAAAAAAATATATATTATGTGATGTAACTAAAAATTTATGGATTTCGTAATTTTTCCTTTATCTATGCTATAAGACGTTGCTTCGTACCAAATTTCAAGATTCTGAGTTCACGGGAAGCACCCTGTAGGTTTTGATTCCCTTGCAAGTGTCGAAAATTTGCGGCATAAACGGCTGTATCTTTTGATTGCGTTGGCTTAGAAGTTTGATTTTTTCACAGCTTCAAGGGACAGTAGACCTGAGTAATTGATATAAATTTCAGCTTCATACCTCCACGCGTTCCTGAGAAAAAGGGTCTTGACAGACGGACGGACAGACGGACAACAAAGTGATCCTATAAGGGTTCCGTTTTTTCCTTTTGAGGTACGGAACCCTAAAAACGAATTAAAGTTTAATTCATACGTCACAAAAGTTTTAAAGCCAGTTAAATGACGCCGCCATAAAATAAATATGGCGGCCATTGAGTGCCAGCAACATACACCTCGCCTTTAACTATCCATTGAATACAGTTGCTGAATGATATTGCGCTGAAGTTTAAAAATTCAGTGGTCATAAAAAAACTTACCAAAATGATCTTATGAGTGGTTTATAAATAGATTACTTCACTTATGAAGTAATGGTTTCCTGGCACAGGCAAACATCTTTTGCTTAAAAGGAAACTACAACTTGTAATAAATAACCGTTGTTTAAAGATAATAAATAATTTTGAATTTTTTGAGTGACCTTCCTTTGGGCCTACCTTGACTCATGATAGACAGGCTTATAGGCCGAAATGAAGTAAAAAAATTATGCAACTTTCCTCACAATATTATTAGAAAAGATTAAAATAACCTAAAAATTATCCACTCTAATCATTCAGGTAAAAAACAAATGCATTTTCCTCAAACAAATCCCCTTACTCACATACTTATAGATGACAGAGAGTGCTGTGAAAAAAATATGAGGCTTTTACACTGTATAAGAGGCAGTAATGCGACAGTTTAATGATTAATTAGGGAACCCTTCTCCGCTCGTGACGTCACACGCTCAGCCGCGGCAGATACGCTCGCGGGAGCGGATTAACTACTTTTAGGCGTGTGCACATGACGCCTTGTGAACGCGCCGGTAAACGGCCTTTCATCGTGTTTTTACCGTTTAAAATATTCCATGTGCTATAAATATCCTGTGGAAAAACATTTGGTGTATTTAATATACAAAAATATACATTGGAGTGATAGCTATATATTTTTTTTGTGGTTTTAAAGCATTTTTTGCATATTTTGTACCTTGTTATTACCTTTGTTCTTATTAAATACCTTGATAAAAATAAAAAAAAGTTTAAACGTGTTTCATCTAATACTCATTTAGATTTTCAGGTTTATTTTATGAATTATATATGTATTGTACTTATGTTACAGAAAAACAATCGTAGTATAGCCACGTATAGCATTAAATATACCGTATTGTATGTAATCCTTTATGATTTATGTATTTACATGACACAACTATTATTTATTTTACAGAACACAAATAATATTTTGTTCCTAATCTGTAAAAAGAGTAGAGTTTTTTTTGTTGCATTTGGGTAACCCGGCGTTGTAAATACGCAATAATGAGCCACTTTGCAAAAGCGCGTTTCATATCTGTGGTGTAGAAAAACCTATCCGAACATGAACGGTCGCACTTGCCTTTAGTTCCAGTAACTTTTTCAGGATTACGTAACAAATAAGGGGATTAATGAGAGCCGCCCCCATTTTAAGAGGATCTTTATAACTCGGGATAGCCAGTGTTGCCATGTGATTTAGTGGACAGTAAATAAGGACTCTGACGTCTGTTCCGACCAGTTTCTGGTAAACACTTCGAACTACGAAATTGTATGACGTAAGCTGCTTAAAGCACTGTAAGAAGTTTTCCAAACCTTATAATATACTACAAGGTTTTTAGTAAATACAAAAAATTCCAGGGTTTTATATAATACGAAATGTAATAAAGTAAATTAAAAAAAAAAACAACAATTTATACGTAGTGGCTCTATGAAGTTGGAGACTTCGTATGTGTTTCAAGTGTATCTCCATTTTTTATTCTATTTTCATATAATTTCCTTCATACCAATTATTTTATCTACAAAGAATTATAAAATATTTGTCGAACCTGCTTTAAAAAAATGTGAAAATCTTTTCCAAAATGCAACTTATAGAGAAAAACAGACAGCGTAAGCAAAACTGAAACAGAGTCGTTTTGCTCGCCTTTCACACTCGCTAGGTCAACTAAATCCGTACTCTTGTGCTTATTGATGACCAATTAGTTTGATTGTTACTTATGCAAAAGTATAGCTTAAAGAAAACAACAATTTCTACTACGCTCTGCAAACAGCCTGTTAAACCTGTGGATTATGACAACACATTTGCTAGTGTATTCAAGTACCTCTCACTGGTAGTTTCAAAATAGTTCTCTAGTAAATTCTAATGGAGCGAGACCCTCACAAAAAATGATTCCGGTGTCGGGTGTCGGGTAGCGATCGCACGCGCAAGAACTCGCTAATGACGCACTCGATCCGCCGTTTCTGGGGCGGTTTTTGCGAGGCATTGATAGCGCTGCGACCCTATTTCACCCAGCCAGAGCCAATGGACTGAGCCTGTAATCATACCGCAACTTCGAAATGTAGTTTTCGTAATGATTTCTAGGTTGTTACGAAACTGGGCTTGTACCACAGATGCATAGCTTAAAATGGAAACCACAATTTACTTTAAAAAAAGATACACTTTAATCTATTTGATTCGTAATAAGAAATTTTAAATCACGACCCTTTTTCTTGGCAAAAAAAAGCAAAGCACCTACTTTCGTCTTTTGTCTTCTTTAATTCAAGACATAAAATTGTGACAACCGTAATAAGACAAATACCTCAGAATAAAGATATTACAGACGTGTTATTCCCACCTCTCTCACGATACATATACTGAGAAAGACAAAAGAAAAATGCAAGGATGTTACAATTATAAGTGCAGAAAAATAGCCGTTGGATGTTTTTTTGCATGTATTTTGTAAGTACTACAAGCACCGTTGTACAGTTAGTTCTTGTCAAATCTATGCTTTATTTCTACTACAACGATAGTGAACACATATTGGAAAAATTGCGGGTATAAACAAACTCTGAAGTACCTATTAAACTAATTTTCTTTGCTAGTTATTGTATTAAAATGTCAAAACAAAAGCAATGGGGTGTTATTAAAATAGTTGTCGCTTAACTAAAATGAACTTCTAGAACTGTTTGTTTTGACGACACATTTCTAATTAACTATAAATTGAAATCGGAAAGCACACGCCTCGAGTCAGAACTTGGGAATTAAACTTGATTCATTTCCTGAAATCCAAGATGGCTGCACATTATTAAAGTATTATAGCTAGAGAACTTAAGCCCGCTTCTTAAGTTTGACTTTTAAGTCTATCTTCTGTTCGTACGTGAATTATTTGAAGTCATTAAATAGTAATCAAAGGAGTACGGTGCGTGTATAATGCTGCAGGTAATATTCTATCAGATTCCGGGAATAGTCAAGTATACCTTCAGGTCGGTATTAGAAGATATTTATAGCGGGCGGTGGATAATGCTGCGGGTTTTGTATAAAAAAAAGTAATAAAATTTATTAATATGAAACTGAAACATCATTTGTTTCAATGAAAATTTATCATTATATGATAAGTTAAAGTAAAACGAAAATAAAATAAAGTTAGTTCATTAATACTATCAATAGATTGTACTTAATATGCTCTTTCAAGAAGCTGCATCCTATAAACACATGAAAATAGAGTCAAATTAATCATAACAGCGGACTAAAACTAGTTCAAGTGCGGCTTTTCTAACTATTATTGTAATCTACGAGTACTATTTAAAAACAAAACATGTACGGTCACACTACTGCAATTTCAATACTCTCAAAAATAATAATCTAAAAGTATTATGAAATTGAACATCAACTGTATAGGACGCCCATTAACCTGAACTATCGTATAGGTAATTATTCTCTAGTATGTGGCGTGTTTTTTTGTCGCCCCAGCGGCTAAGTCAGTACATTAATCACGGTAGTGGCCGCTTTGCCTCAAATATTATTACTGGTAGAATTTTGCCGGCAGCCCTGATTGATTCCCTTTGGACAAATGAACGTGGACAAAGCTTGGGTTGCAGCGACACGACGATTTTAATGAGATCCTTAGCTGGGAGAGAGGTTGAGTGGGTTTTTCTCGCCAGTATTTTCAGTTGAGGACTGTTTGGATTATTCTCGGAAGGCTGTTGTTTGTGTCAATGTCAGGGTTAGGATTTAGATGTCTGCTGAAGATCGGATTGATAAATAGACGGGGATGTTTGTTTCGTTTTAATTCGCAGAACGTTTATTTACGTAGTGGTATGGTTTAAATTTGTTTTGAATTTAAGTTTTTGGGTAGCCTAAAATTAATAATTTATAAACTAAATCAAACATTTAAATAGCTCGATTTCTAGTTATTTTTCTTTTTAACGATACCTATGACACATTTGTATTAGAATTTTTGATATTGTGTGTTTTTATTAAGGGTCGTATTCGTATTATAATAATTTGGTTAAAGAGCAATAAAAGCTAATGCTCGTAAAGTGTAGCATAGAGAATATCGGCAGCGTTGTAGCTTGGATCCTTGCTTACCATTCGGGAGGCCCCAAGTTTGATTCATTTTACGTAACGTACCATAATTTTTAGATTTAAATACGATAACCAAAATGACAGTTCAGTTCCCCCAAAAAGAAAGTAAACAAACTACGCTGTTTTCAAATCAATGAATCTCTCGTCTCAAAACACAGTTGTAACAAAAAATTATATAAGAACAAGTTCACAACAAATCAGTATATTGCAACCCCTTGGCGGGGACTTTGTTTATCATTTGCGGGTTTACAGTCACTGTTATTGCCACTTAAAATATACCTACTCGCTACAATATCAATATCAGATTCGCTCTGCGGCGTCCGATACTCTTTCGTATGTACACTATCAATGAGCACTCCGAGTCGCGACGACAGCGCCATCTTCCCACTTCAATTAGGTCATGGCCCGGGGCGGTCGCACTTTGAGCCAACCATTTTCGGCTTATTCTCAATGAAAGTATTTCAACAATCTCCGTGGTCTAGTGGTCAAAAAACAAAAGCTTGTCTGGCGTTACGGAGATTTTGGGTTCGAATCCCGGTAGGGATCCATCGGGAAAACGTTTTTTGAGTACATTGTTTGAAACCAATGACAGGTCTGAGCCAGAAGAAGAGCTAGCACATGCGGTTGAACATTGGTACTACGAAATTCACCCTTAACCCTACAGAATACGGGCACTCTCAAGGTCAACATGCCCAGCCGCATGTGTTTGCTACTGTACAATTATAGTCCAGATTGTCCATGCAGTATTTACTAAGTCGTGACTACACCCTGTTATTCTAAAATTCAGAAATCAACTCATATTTATGAATGCCATAGGTTCAAAATGAAAAATACTAACTCACAATTACAAAATACCAAACAAACAGCTTCCCGCCAAGCAAGAATAACCCAGCCCAAGGACCATTTTTCAGAGGACATCGCTATTTGTCTCTGTCTCACGAGAAGCGTGCTCGAAATACCCAAATCATGTCGTAGTGGCGTAACGTCCCGGTACTGTCCCGGCAGCGGCCCGCCCCGACTGTTCTCTATTATTCAACGGTGTAAACTACTGGAGGCTGCACAATTCATCAAAAATTAACAAAGCGGCATTTTGGGCGTTCGTACCGCTCTGGTTGGCAACATTATCCTGTTTAGATAACTGGCAAGCGAGGGAGGACTATGTTTTGATATTAATATGTAAGAGGGAAGGCAGCTTTCTTACATACTTTCTTTTTCCAAATAATGAAGCCTAAATGTAGCTTACTCAAACCATTAAAGTTTTCACAAAGAAAAATAATATAAAATCTGACTTAAATAGCTAAGAGACACAATACTCAATCATTTCGTTTTTAATCAAAACATTAAAAACGAAATGATTTTAAATGTTTTGGTTAGTTTTAGAATTATGATAGACAATCGTTTTGTATTTCAATTGATGTTTTATATTTAATCTGAAGAATTATAAAAATTGAGAATAAATGAATCTAGTTTTTCATATAATGAGTCTGGTATCGTTTCTCAAGTATATAGAAACAAGAAGTTTTATTGGATTTTTAACGAATTAAAGAACTTTTTGAAGTAACGTCTTCTCCAGTTTGTGGTCAGTGCCAATTCCACGAGTGTAATGTTATCCAGTGCGAGTGGTTGGTTACGGCCGGGTGACCGGGATAGTGGCCGGGATAGTGGCCGGGATAGTCGGGAACAATAGGATCTCGGGGTGGGCTTTAAAAACCATCCCTTTACTACATGTTAAACTATCTGTAAGTCTTAGTTGTCTAAATGGAAGTATTCGATACTGTTAAATATAAAAAAAATATGTATTTTCTGTGCTAAAAAACGTATAATTTTAGCTTTTTTTTTGCACAGAATTAAAATTGGAGTCTATTACACGAATCCTTTTATCGCATAATTATTATAAATCCAGTAATCCTACCCTTAAAATAAATGTTGAATGGATCTTTCGTTCTTAACATAATAATAAAACCTTTCTTAACATGGTTCAATTTAAATGATCTAGCAAACTTATTACTAAAAATAAATTATTAAAGCATTAACACAAATTTTAATTGTAGTAAAACATCGTAGAAAAAGAAATAAATTATAAATTGGACATGAATTACAACTTCCCACGCAAGTGAATAACCTTAAAAAATTAAATTTCAACTGAAAGGACATCAAGCGTTTTATCTTTGTACCGCATCTCGTAGCTCTTTTGCTCGTAGCCCGTAGCGGAGTGCTACGCCGCAGCTACGCGCTACGACCGATTTAACCCTTCAAGGTCCCACACGCGCGCGTCCGGACGCTAATTGACCTGAAGATGGGTTGGCGTCACGGCACAGACTATACAAGGGAAAACTATATTCAAATTTAATTATTTTATTTAATCGTTTTTCATGTACCTTGGATAGCACGTTTGTTTTTTTTTGTTACCTTGAAATCATTACAATTAAGCGTCTAGGCATTCACGACTTTAAAAAGACTCCCATTATAGATTTCTCCGAAAACCGGTGCTGTATTATGTTTATCAATATTTAAGTTCATTTAATATTTATACTTGAATACACTTTAATAATACATTTTTCTTAATACATTTAGGTAAGAGGACTACCAAGTTACTATTTTTGATGTCTTTTATCCACATAAATAGTTGATTGGCATGGCATGGCATGGTTGCCACCAACTTAGTAACTTATTTGATAGCTCCTAATTGTTTGTAGATGTTTTAAATATTATTAAATTTTTATTTAATTCTTTCTTATCAATATTACACCTAATCAGACTGATGTATATAACTTATATGTATGTAATTATAGGGCAAAAGTCTCTCCTGTCCTATGTCATTATGTCTTAATATGAATGAATACTTTGGCATAAATCTGATTTTAGTGGCATCTATCCATATACTAGTCTGTGTCCTGCATCCTCAATTTTCCATCCCCTGCGTCCACGCACCCCTCTCCCCTCCCTTCCCTCCCTCACCCCCCTGCCTCAGCACATTGTCCCGCTGTAATTGCTCCTGATGGCTCCACGATTATCCTCACTCACTTGACTTATACGTCGCAAGACTCGACCTTTTATGAAGCCCTGGTACATTTCCTGCTCAATGCCTAAATGTCAAAGGCCTTTTTGTCAAAGAGAGCTGCTTATTTTTACGTAGTTTTAGAAAAGCAGAAAATTCGATTCAGAGAAAATTATGTTTTCGAGATTTCTATTTGAATTGAGCGTTATAAATTGGGGCTTAGTTCTGAATATGTTGTACGTATTTAAGTTTGATTTAAATTTACATTATTTTATTTAAAAAAATACCGAAAAGCAAAATCAAGATTTATACAATGAGTGGAGCAGTAAAATTTTAAAAGTAACTTAGCACTTTGAGAGGCTAATACACAACTGTTGAAATAACATAAAAATCTGTTCTTTTAATTCAAAAACTTAATGAAAATTTCATATGAAATGAAAATATTACTATTTTGGTCCCATTAAAAGTTGCTAAAAGCTGTTAGGGTGAAGAGACAAGGCGTGCATTGAATGGCGTTTGTATAACATAGTTTTTGTTCCCTATTTACCCTTGTATCCATCAACAAACCCTGCTCCACAAATGGTACAAGGGTTTTCATAAACATCGCATGCATACAAGTGGTCCGTATTTCAACAATTCGCGTGTTTTTTTTTCAAACAAATGTCCGAATGTTATGTATGTTTTATGCTCACTAGAACTATTTGTTCGAGTTGTAAATTTTAATGGCCCTGTATCAATAAATCACGTTTTGTTGAATATTATTTTTCATTTATCAGTCAAAGCTTTTAAAACTCAAAATCGTTTAAATTAAAATTTTACCGATTTATTTTATCGATCTCGCTTGTTGTATTATAATATGTTTATGTATGTATTCAATTTGTTATTCATATTTTTTGCATATGGCTTAATCTAGCTGGATTGAATTTAGTATGTAGGTACATTTGATTGATTCATTCATAGAATGACTCATATTAAAAATATGATTTCAATTTTAAATTTTCCGTCACTATTTATTAAACTTACTTTTCCAGGTAACACGAGTATTTTTGAATTTGAAATATAAAAGAATCTGCTTGAATTTGTTTCTGGATATTATAAGATCACAATTTTATAACAAATACTAACTTCACTACACAATTTAAAAACATTAATTGCTTAACTGACACATTATTCTAAAGTCAAATAAAATCACATAATAGACGGCTATTATTATCAAAGAAACAACAAGCAGCTATTACCGCCGCTTACCGGAATTAAATTTAAATCACGCTCAGAATGCTTTAAAAAAACAAGCATTGAAAATTTCTTTCAGTAGAAACAGCTTTTCTATGGAATAAACAATGCAGTAAAGAAGAACAAGAGTGCAAGCGACGCTAAGCACCCGCGCTGCTCGCCCGTGCTGCTAAGACTTTTATTTTATACCCCTAATCGCATTTTACCCGTTAACACTGGTTTACACTGAGCCAGGGAGACGAGCGAGTAGACAGTGTAAGTCACACTTTATACGACAGGACATATTATTACTGTATTATGGAGGTATTCATCGAGTCCAAATAAAAAATTGTAGAAGTTAATTTAAGATAAAATCATTTTTTTTAAATGCTTATGTCACTTGCATTATATAGTACGTTTTACAGGAAATTACAATGACTAAAGAACAGAAAAATTGTAAATGACTGATTTAACAAATCTTAAAGTATTTTTTTAGGTATCTTTGTCTTGTAAAACTATGTCATAATAATGTAACATAATTTAACATCTGCTTTATCTGACAACTACCTATGCAAACATTTAATATATTTTAAGTGCTACAAAAACAAATAATCGGGCTAACCTGGCTCTCGGTTTTTGGCGTCTACTAGAATGAAGAAAACGAGACCAAAGCATCGGGTTCAGAAACTAAAAACATAGGTTTAAAACGAACTTAAAATGGCAATTTGTTAGTGTTATTCTGTGCTAATGGAATTTCTTTACAAAACAATTTGTAAGAGATTTTTGTAAGGACATTGTTAGTATAAGTATTTAACGAACCGTTTTGTTTTACAAAGCCTTACTTTGCGAAGTTGAAATGAATCAGACTCATGTGTTTTCTTTTTTGAAAATCTGTTTTAAGTTAATAAGTATAACAAGATTCTTTCTCACTAATTGAAAACGTTTCATCTGTTTTGATATACTTATAGAAAGATTTACCAATTTTAAGTGCTTTTTACTATATTTTTTTATGACGATAAAAATTATTGTATGAATAATAATTTTACCTAAAATATTCAAAATAATTTTGAAATACAATTTTACGAGTAAAAATTTCCCCATGCTTTCCTTAAGAAACCCGCAAAATAAACTCTTCTACGTAACAATAAAACATTTTAAGAATTCGTAACAAAATGTTTTATACACAAACAAAACAGTGACGTGAAGGAATTATTTTTTAATTTTCCTCAATTACTTACATTTCCGTACTACAGGGGTATCCTTTTTAATAAACGGGTAATTTTAGAAGCGCTCACATTTTTTTAAGAAATGTTATTATACCATTTCAGTTTATCTGTAGAATTAAAACAAAACAGGGACGTTTTAAAATCTTCTGCCGAAGGCCAAAAAGACTAACCCAGGCCATGTTTGTAATGATTTTAGCTCTTATAGCTCTTACAATATGAGCTTATAATGTCTATAGGATCAAATGCATTCATTCGTTGTATTCACACTTCTTTGCTAATTATTTTGTGTGTTTGTTTGTCCTTCTTTCTCACTGAAACCACAGAATAAATAATAGTACTAGGTATTGATACTAAGCAACGTATAGTCCCGATTTTTTGCAGAGATAGATTGAAGGCATTATTAACATAATATTCGCCCGAAACGCTGAAAAATTACGTGGGCGTAATACCTCTGAAATAAAAACTGTTTCTTTAAAAAGCATCGCAAAAGTTGAAACCAAAACAATTTATTAGACGAACCACGATCAACTGAGGGGAAGAAGGATAATATTTATCATTAAATTTGACTGTGAGATGTGTGGAATGTTTGTTTACCAACTAGCTCTGTATTGGGATTCATTACGGTGACGTCACTGATTTGAGCAAACTCGAACCTTGGGTTGCGATCAAAACTTATTTAGGTCAAAACAAACACCATATTACTCGTCAGTTCCATGTTTGCTTTACAAGTATCACTTGTATTTTGAGGTATATTTTGACATTTATTTAATCGTATCGATCCAGAGTATTTTCAGACAGATTTGATCAGAGATTATCTGACAAACAAAAATCGCATTAATTGCATAATGAAGTCATTTTATTCAAAAGAAAACTGGCTGTTTGCCCTGTGGTTCCATCCGCTCTCAGGGGTATAAAAATAGATAACAAGCTATTCTTAGACCTACTAAATATACATATAAAATTTCTTCAAAATCTGTCAAGCTGTTTGTTACGAAGGAGTATGGTAGGTAACTAACACTGTGTGACACAAAATTTTTATATATTAGATTAGTAACATACGAACATGCGTTAGAAAGATCCAATCAATAAACGTAGGTATTCAAAAATATATATTTAAGTTCCGGCTTACAACATCATTGAATGAAAGTAATTTTATAAATATGTTATGAACAATGTTTGTTGTATTTAACGATGACTTTTTTTATTGCAGGTAAGTTCCAGATCTGTTTTGCTGTACTAAAGGTTTGCCAACTTGCAAGAATTTTGTGTATAAAAGTTACATATCATTTCCAAACATGACTTAGGTAAAAATTAGGAAATATTACCCTTTCACAAGTTCAAAACTTCAATGGTGTATATAATTTGTTTATTAATTAAAAGTATGTTTTTAAAATAAAATATGTATGATCAGATTAATCTCAGCTATGTTTTTTTACTAAGATTCCGTGGCCTGGAATTAATGCATACGATGAGTTAGGTCAACTCAACTTACGATTAAACAAACAAATATTAAAAAAAATCGATGAAAATTCAAAGCGGAAATTTTTAATACCGAACGGCGTCAGTGGAACTATATTCTCGAAACTCACGCATAACTCGGAGCGGTCGCGAGATCGCCCGGAGTACCGCCGCGGGCTTATTAAGGAACTTTCGCGAGCTCCCAGCCCTTAATTAGCTCCCTGCTCAACGGTTATTAACGATTTCTGGTAAAAGTCAACGAATTTCCTAAACTTTTCGGGAACATATTGGCTATGGCGGCGACCTTCGGTTTACATAGAGATAAGTTTGGCAACTCCGCTCTTTTTAGTTCTTATGTTAGGGCAATGTTTTATATTTATAATTAGTTTATTCATTTTTCTGATACGGCTGATAATGCATTATGATAAATTAGAGCAATTATAATGTTTTATATACTTTCAAGTATGATCACAAAAGGGATGCTTAATTGATTTAAATACAAATACAAATATACTTAATTGACACTAGAAATAAATAGTAACCTAACCTTAACCTTTAATTGCAATTCAGAAGTTTGAAATAAGCCGCAGATTTAAATTTTGAGAAAACAAAGTATTTTACTATCGCTATTATTAGCGAAACATAAAATACTTCCAATATATCACATTTGATTTACCAGCAATTATGAAGATCAATAGATTCCAAAATGCAAAAGTTCCTCCTGACTTTTAAATTAGGAATAAACGAATAAGTACACATTAAAGCCGCCTGTTGAAACCTAATGTTTTCTTTATTTGTGTTATTTGTCTGTATTTCTTGGTGTTAATAAAGAATTTGGTATTCTATTGTATTGTAAGTACATACATTTCTATTCTTTTGAAGATGTAATCATTTAACTAAATTAATTAGCCATTACTTCACTGTAAATCATAAAGTATATTGGTATTGTAATGTATCATATAAAAATGTTTAATATCTTGAAGTCTATCTGATAAAATGCTTAATATTTTCGTTAAAATTAGGTACCCCGCTATACATTCAGAAACGCACTTGTCCGTACCACTAAAAGGATGTTCCTTCAGAGGCGAGCTCAAGAGTTATTCATTACGCTCGAGTCAGGCTCAGCCACGGCCGCGTTCCGGCGCTGGGCCCTTCCGGCTGCGATACAAACTATACACGCAAACAGCCCTTGAATGAATTACTACACAGTTTTGGATAACTTTAGGTTATGAGTGTGCTATGTGAAATATATTTTTTTACATTATGTTTCAAAAATGTAACGTATTTATCAAATACTATTATTATAAAGAGGAAAGATTTGTACTTTTGGGTGTGTGTAGGTTTGTAATGAATAACTCAAAATATACTGAACCGATTTCAAAAATTCTTTCACTATTAGAAAGCTACATTTATCCTGAGTAACATATGTTACCTTTTACTACAGGAACATGCCTCATTCCCACCGGAAAAACTGTTAACTTCTAGCGGCGGAAAGCTAGTTCATTATAAAACACGTGTTTAAAAAAAATAAAAAAATAATGATTGTCAACATACAGAAATCCCTACCGCTTCCTGGCCAAACTTACCCATAATACCTGCAGCATTACCCTTCTGAATAGCGATGGCGATCTGCTGCATCAAGAAGAACCGAGAGCGGGCATCCTTACTTTTCTCCCTCAGCCGGCCCCCAATCTCCTCCATTAAATTTTTAAATACCTATTGGTTAATTCCAAAGGACATTAACATGGATAACAATTCCCATCACAATATGTTTATTTTCTATAAATGAAAAATAATAAGATGTATTTTCTACAAATCTATGTAATAAAACTAAAGAGGTCGAATGTCTATACATAGAAAAACAATACTCATTGATACGTGAAACTGTGAACGGAAAAAAACAAGATCTATTCCCATCCAATACCACGAACTAATACCATTTGGTATTAGTTTATTTCCGAGTTTATTTTCTATTCCTAACGAGTACCACGTTATTTCAAATAAAAAAATCTATTCCCAACGAATACCAAAACGTTACTTTTTGTACACTCAGCTACACAAAGTTTTATTTTATTATCTGACATTTACATACTATCTTAATTGAATGTTAAAAGTCTAAGGCGTTGTCCTAATAGAACGCGATTACGCGATCATCGCAAGTTCGCGCGAACGCGCGATTGTCAAATGTATGAAGAAATCGTTCAATCGCGCGATCGTCTATTAGGACACCTATTCGACTTCAATATGTTTGATCGCGCGTTCGTACGAGTAAAATTCGCGCGAATCGCGTAATCGCGTTCTATTAGGACAACGCCTAAAACTTTCCAAACTAACTACGTGCCACGATTTTTAGAAACAAATCATTAACTAAATTCAATTATAAATAAAATTTAATTATAAAAAAAAAAAAATCATTGTTGAAATGAATCAATAAACTCCACTGTGCCGAATAATGCGAATTTGTATCAGCTTTTAAAAGCTCTGAAAGAAGACGCAGATTTGCAATCAGTGGTTGTAAATCAATACATGACCAATGTACCCGACGCAAAACGACGTGCAACAGAAACGATTGCAAAAAATCGGTGGATCACATACGTTACTGACTACTGACCAACTCCGCGAAAAGAAAATTAGCGTTGGTCATTGTTTAGAAGAATAAAGGGTCTAATCTAACCTATTTGGCTATATTTTAAAATTAAGAAATATTTTATAATTTTTAAATGGCAGATTACTTATATTTGATGGTTTTGCCAAAAAATGATGATTTATGATTACTAACTTATCACTACTTAAAGTACACAATTATATATAAAAGTTGATTGTGATATTTTTATGTGATTCATCAAGATACGCGAATTGTTACATTAAAAGTTGATTGTCTGTGATACTTTATACGTACAATGTACATTGTAAGTAAATGTTCCATTTTTGAAGTTTTTTCCAAAAATATTTTTATATTAAAAGTTGATTATTTGTGATATTTTATAATTTTGTTAGATTTTTTGTATTATTCATATTCGTTTTTTGCCAAATTTTTACTTGATTTATTATTATTATACGCAATTATATCAACCAAAATCATATGAGTCAATAGTAATAGTCCATTATATTTAAAAAAATATATATATGTGTTTTATATATATCAAACCCTAATCTTATAAAACATTACTAAAATCACAACTCAAAGCATTTTAATTTTACTGAACCTGACTGTACCTAATTCCTTAAAACTTGTTTTGGGATTGGTTTTTTTATGTGGTACTCGTTAGGAATAGAAAAAACATTCGGAAATAAACTAATACCACATGGTATTAGTTTGTGGGATTGGATGGGAATAGATCAAAAACAAAAACGATATCATACGCGGGCGTTGCCGCGAGCGAACAGCTAGTTAATAAATAATTGGAAAATGGTATTTAAAAAGTTATCCTAAGATGACAAAAAGAAATTTATGTATGGAAATATTGTAAATGTATGTATCTATGTAATGTATGTGTGTGTGTATGTATGTAAATGGTTGGGTCTAAATGACGTGGCCAAAAAATCCTGTCGTCTTCCGTAACGTGATTTTAGACAGTCTCTTGTGGAGGTCCACAGACTATACAAACATACAGTTCATTTTTATTTATATCGATGAAATAAGCACGGTAAATGGTTATTATAGTTAGCACAATAAACAAAGCTAAAACAATAATGAACTAACCCACTTCATGTTTTGATCATGTTTCAAATTAAATTTCAATCCACAAGCAAATAATTGCTATAGCATTTAAAACAATTTTCTAGGTCAATAAATCTTAAGGACGCGAACTTTGATCTTTCAAATTCAACGTTTTACAAAGAAAGTCTGATCTGTTACTCACAAATCAAATGGCTTTATAGAAAACGACAAAAGAATTCCGAGTCTTGACTTAGGTCGTATCTTTGTTACTCGTACAATCGGATTGGTAACTCTGGATACCTGTTTCATTTGGTTATACGCCTATACAAGGTGTTAGGAAAAATATTATTATCCTAAGTTTATTTATATTATCCCAACTCAGTATCTTCTTAATGATGTGTAACAAATTAAAAATAATTACGAACTTTTGTTTTTATTTCGCTTTACGCGCCAAATTTCATTCATTAAGTGGATAAAGTACATACTTTAATATACATCGTATAATAATTACTATATATAAAAATATAAAATATAGCAGAATATTTTTATATATAAAAATATTTTTAAAATAGTAATTAAACGCCAAGAAATATTTTTTTATGTTTAGTAATATGTATGTTACTCTGACTCGGATGATGCTAGGAATTCATTGGACTAAGCATCGGACCAATTAATCTATATACTAACCGAGCTCAAGATTCCAGAAAGATTCAATACCACTGTTTACGGAGAAATTTTGAGTTCTTTGGGCACATTTCCAGAAGAAGTGGTGACAACTTGGAAAAGCTGCTACTGACGGGAAAGGTGAGCGGAAGAAGGCCTAGAGACAAAAGCCCAATGCGCTGGTCTGATCAAATCCACTCTGGCCTAAACACCGCAGTTGGTGATGCGATCCACGCGGCCGAGGAAGTGAGCTGGCGAATAGTCCAGACGAAGATCATTCAGAAAGACCACGACCCTCAGCATTGAGCACAAACGACGCAAGGAGAGGGATGAACATTACTCACACTTTACCTGGCCTAAAGGATAATGATACTTTTTGTAACACCCTGTTTAGTTGATCTATAGGGATAACTTATTAGAATGTACCTATTTGGCTTATGAATTTATGTGCGGTACCGCTCGGAGGAGAATTAATGTAGGTTCTGTTCCCTTAGGATCGCTTCACGATGGTGAAAATATTTTTTAGGTATGTGAAACGACACATAAAATTAAAAGTGGTAATAAGGCATCGTACGTAATACATACCTATCTATTTAAAATTATCGCGCTAAGACCCGTAAACAATTGTAATAAAATTAAAAGTACCTAACCGTTCAACAGTTTCAAATCATTCATTCATTATAGGTATTACTAGACTAAGTATTAGAAATAATGATGGGATTTGTTAGTAAAATAAAGATCAATCTCAGAGTCTACAGAATTTCACTATACATTATCGACATAGCTGTTATGTAAATTGTCAAAAGCTTACGGCGAATTTTATGTAAAAAACATATAACTGACAGATAAACTTCGAAAAATTACTTAATACAGCGCGCTACAAAACCCAAAAGATATTTTTGAAGCATTTTATTACGCGCTTATAAAACATTTCTTCGGGAAGAAGGGACCAATATAAATATAGGCACTTGTTCAACATCTGTAAGCACTATCTCATGCGAACCCATATCTATCGCATGGACATTTCAAGGGCCACCGTGGAAAGCGGAAAGGGTAAATCCTGCGTACCATACACCAGTGACCAGTATAACTTGACCCGCCACTTGCGACGCCGCCTTTACATTCTGAAAACTGGTAGGGTTTCACAATGGCGGCCAGAGGTCAGTTTGTCTGGTTTAGATTTAGGTATTGGTGTCGAAGAAATGGGATGGTTGTCGAGTCGTCAAGTACGGTCGGGCTTACCTGCCGCCGCCGGCGCGATTGTTTGCTCTCAGGGTTGTCAAGATTAATGTTATCTGGGATTAGCTTCCCGAAGGAGGCCTAATCTGCAATAATAGCACCTTAAACCTGTCAATTTGTAACTGTAATCTGTGGCATCCTTAGTTAAGTATACGTGATAAGGATGGCAGGTTGAACGATTTATTTTAATCGATTGCTGTCATCAAACTAAAATATGTAAATCTGAATTTCAAGTAGTATTTTTTGCTACATTTAATTTTATCACGTGGCACTCAAGACCTGCCATATGGTAAGTAGATAAAAAATATTATCTTTAAAAATTATTAGAAATACAGCGTATAATAATAAAATTCTTTTAAAATTAAAATTGAGTTTTTGCACTAAGCTGTAGAAGTCAACATTATAATTTTAATAATCAAAATGAATTTCTGAACTTCGTAGATCGCTCTTAATTAGATATTATAATTACGTGTCTGAGTACTCGTAGCTAGTTAATTATCACATCATTAAGGTAATCTTGGTACATGTCAAATAAACATAATTACACGACTCGTTATTAAAACAAAATTAATGAATTAGAATATACTAATCCGAACCGAAATTTTAATTGATATTATAAACTTAGAGTAATTTTATCAAAATAGATACTCTTTGAATGGCTAGGGCCAAGCGCCTCGGTGGAAACGCAAAAATATTAAGTAATTAAAAAGGATAAACTTTTTATTTACGCCCGTGTTACGCAATTATGTGACCTTACACATATAGTAATAAAATCACGCAGCTACGTACGTACGTACAAATTTCTAGGAAAATATTTAATACCAAAAATATGCGGTATTAATTAATAAAGTTACAAATTAAAGCTACCTTCTTGGCGTGCCGTTTCAATTTGCGAGGAAAAGTACTTTGTTGTAGGTACATTATTATTATTATTAATAGCTACGTTAAAAAGGAGTTACTTGCTTATCGTAAGAAAACGTACCTCACACACTCTAATAACGTGTATAAATACATCTTTAGACTTATAATTACTGGAACCAATTGCTTGACGTGCCTTCCGTAGTAATGAATCAACATTCAGAAAATCTAGTGATTTAGCCATGTATATTGTATTAAGTATGTCAATGCCCAAACCGAAGTGGAGAAAGTTTCACAAAGTGATATTTGTTCGCCAAATGCCCTAATGGAAATCAAACCTGGAACCTACCGAATATGAGGCTTTACCACTCGACTGGCTGTTACAAGTTAGTAATATCCACATTAACTGGGTGGACATTGCGATCAAAAAGGTTAAACTTTGAATCCAGCTGACTCCGCAACTCGTTCGGTCGCTCAATAAATATCTCGTGTACCACTAATCGAGGCCCTGGGATTATCTTACCCTCACCGAATCCACACAGAAGGCCCTAGTGTTGCCAAACTGTCGATAGTTTCAAAAACCTAATTCGGATAAGATTTTAAAAAACCATTTTTCGACGTCATTGTTAATACCCAGGACCAGACTGTCCATAGGCTCGATAATTTCGAATAAATAAAAAAATTAGGGACTTCCACGCACAATCATTTGACCTAAAACTAGTTAGAAACTGTAATACGTAGGACTGAGGCAGCTAATAATATTGCTACCTTAATTTAATTTGTATGTGCTATCTTGTATTCTTGGTGTCACTAAACCATATCATTATATTTTTTATAATTGTACTAATATTGTTCGCCAATAGCATTCATTCTTTTGATACATACTTGTCGCTATCGATAGTATTTAGCTTCTTCGATAATAATGTTTATCGATAAACTATCGATGGACATCACTAGAAGGCCCTATTTAATGGCCCTGATTCAGGCCCAGGGGACCTCAATAAACCATCGAGACTCCAAAGACCTTTATAATTAAGCGAGCCCGTAATTGAAAAGCCGTTTTTGATGTTTGAATTACGACCGCTAAAAGTAGTTCTTTATATTTGTCCAAGGTATTTGTATTTTGTGATGGGACTCTGACCATTTTAATTGGATTTAATTAGTCTTTGATTTGATATGTTCGGTATCTGGTAATGAAGTTAGATCCAATTAAATTACATTCTGTTAATATCTTTGTATGAGAATTCAATCAAATTTTTAATGGAGGTGAATAAGTAAAGTTTTCTTATTATTTTAACACTAAAAACCAAAATTACACAGTAAAATCTCCTGTAAAAGTTTAACAACACATACGATTTTACATCAGCAAAGATCCGAACAGCAAAGAAATAATCGAAACAAACGACTACCAATAAAAATAAAGAAAAACCAGTCGGCTGCTGGCAACATTTGATCGGGAAGCCATTCGCCGCTCTGCGCTATGAAAGCGAATTGGCCAATCCGCGGCGGTGTCGCCACTAAACTGCAAAATTGACCAATAAAGACGGAGACAAAAGTGTGACGTCACAGCGTTTGCGACGCTTGCACGACCACTGTGGTTAAGAATTTATAAGAGGTTTAAAATTGATGACCATGTTGGCGCTATTTGTACGTGAAGCGGGCAACAACTACAGTAAATTCCCACTAACATGACATGTGATCACTTATGCTGTAAGTATGATAGGATTTGTTTTTTTCTGGTTTATAATCATTCATTCTAGCCATTTATAAACCATTCATTATCTATTTTACTACCACTATTTTAACCGACTTCAAAAAAGGAGCAGGTTCTGAATTCAACGCGTATGTTTTTTTTTTGTGTTATAGGATATCTCCGCCAATTGTGAACCGATTTCCAAAATTCTTTTTTTAATCGACTAAGTTTACTTACAGGGTGTTCCCATAAAAATTTCGCTAAAATCGGATGATGCAATTTGAAGATATGAGGAAATAAGTCCTCAATTGGCGATGCCGTTATCCCCGATTGGTAAATTGTTTTGGCAATATCTTGGCTTCTTTTCAATCGATTTCAATTTTTTTTTGAAAAAAGTTCACACGTACGACTGTAACGGAAACATAAGGAGAAAATCTGCATAATATAATTATGTACTAAACAAAACAAATAAAAATTTTGTGTTTGTAACTTATCATGGTTAATTATCACTAAAACGGTAAAATAAAAAGATTAACCCTTTAGAGTATGAGGCGTTGTCCTAATAGAACGCGATTACGCGATCATCGCAAGTTCGCGCGAACGCGCGATTGTCAAATGTATGAAGAAATCGTTCAGTCGCGCGATCGTCTATTAGGACACCTATTCGACTTCAATATGTTTGATCGCGCGTTCGTACGAGTAAAGTTCGCGCGAATCGCGTAATCGCGTTCTATTAGGACAACGCCTGATAGGACCTTGAAGGTGGTTTTATATATTTTTTTAATTATCTTTTTATGGGTATTTAGGTTTGAGATCATAATCTAATATGCAATTTATTTTATTTAAATAGGTTCAATTACGATTTTGACATAAAATAATAATTGCAGTAAAATAATCAAGAGTACCGTGGCTTGAAATCTGTGTAATTAATATGTTGTAGAGTTTGACAAATAGAAGTAGAAAATCGATGAAATTGGAAAACATTGTACACATTGTAACAAATATAACAAAGTTACGAAGTTACTTAAAAAAAATCAAATTAAGTTAATCCATAGAATCTGGGTTGCTATGATAATTTTTTTTTTCAAATTTGCCTCGTTTTTTCTCTGTCTACTTTATTAGAAAGCTAAAGTTTATACATAATATATTAAATTCTCAAATCCTCGTACAAACCCGACGCGACGCATGTTCTTCTAGTTTAATATATAATGTAGAGAGATCCTTGCTAATAATTTATTATGATTAGAGTACCTATGCTCGCCTGTTGTAAAATGTTTGGGTTCAAACGTTGTGCAAACCTACCGTTCTCTTACTATTTGCTTTGTAACTAAAGGATTTTCTCAAATATACGCGTTCCACGTTACTAGTTCACAGAGATACTCGGTTCTCTTTGATATTGTTTATAAAAGAGTTCTTTTTATAATGGTCGTAGAATAGTTTTCATTGCTGAATTGCAAATACATATATGCTGACATGTTTGTTTTAGAGTTGGTACGTCTTAAGTAATTGTTTTAATATTAAGGGGCCTACAGGTGCTAAGTGGCGCCCCCACATTTTAAAAAATAATAAGTCGAAAAATAATCAAAATTTCAAAAATCTAAAACGGCGAAGATCTAGACGGTTTTCTGTAGGATATATTGAAGCCATTAACTTTATTTATTATATCTCGCTAGTAGTTATTGATGGAAAGATTGCGGAAAACGGCCACTTTTCGCAATGTTTCCATCAATAAGTACTAGCGAGTTAAAATAAATAAAGTTAATGGCTTCAATATATCCTACAAAACATCGTCTAGATCTTCGCCGTTTTAGATTTTTGAAATTTTGATTATTTTACGAGTTATTATTTTTTTAAATGTGGGGGCGCCACTTAGCTCCTGTAGTCGCCTTAACAGATTTTTGAACAAGAAAATGCTTAGTTGTTGCTTTGAGATAAGTGTTAATTAAAATAAATTCGATGTTCTAAGTTGGGTTCAGCAAAATTAACACAAATACTTATAAAATAAATGCTTGATGTAGCACCTTACGCTGAAAATTTAATGAAACATTAACATTTCTTCTCAAGAGCAAGCGCTTTCTTGTCCAAGCACTTTAATAAAAAAAATCTTTTTTTATATCCTAAGATGCTTCGAAATAGAATCCGATACATCATCCTATTATAGAACGCAAAAAAATCACGTGTTGAGTCTTTTTTAGGGTTCCGTAGCCAAATGGCAAAAAACGGAACTCTTATAGATTCGTCATGTCTGTCTGTCTGTCTTTCTGTCTGTCTGTCTGTCTGTCTGTCTGTCTGTCTGTCTGTCTGTCCGTCCGTCCGTATGTCACAGCCACTATATTCCGAAACTATAATACCTATACTGTTGAAACTTGGTAAATAGATGTATTTTGTGAACCGCATTAAGATTTTCTTACAAAAATAGAAATAAAGCAATAAATTTAGGGGGTACCCCCCCCATACATAGAACTGAAACTCTAAAAAAATTTTTTCATCAAACCCATACGTGTGGGGTATTTATGGATAGGTCTTCAAAAATGATATTTAGGTTTCTAATAACATTTTTTTCTAAACTGAATAGTTTGCGCGAGAGACGCTTCCAAGGTGGAAAAATGTATGTCCCCCCCCCTCTAACTTCTAAAATAAGAGAATGATAAGACTAAAAAATATATATGATGTGCATTACCACGAAAACTTCCAACGAAAATTGGTTTGAACGAGATCTAGTAAGTAGTTTTTTTTTTAATACGTCATAAATCGTAAACCGCAGTTTACCTTTCACTATTATTAAAACATCGATCCAAGTCACAACGAACTACAAAAACTTTTTTTTATATTATGTTACTGGCTGCTATGGAACCCTTCATGGGCGATTCCGACTCGCACTTGGCCGATTTTCTGTATTTCCATTGCCAAAAGAGTTCCGCCAAAAAAAACTTCCAATTTAGAAGTTAGTTCAACAAAGCGAAGTTGGCGCTGCACATATTAGTTCTGCTTTTTTACTGACAGTTAGAGTAGAAATTCCTTTTTTGGCTGTTCCGTAAATTGGACTAGATTACAGGGGTGGCTGTGGACATTTGCACTAACCTTTGTATCTGCAGCCTTTGTTTAAATACAGTTTAAATGTTGTGGTGAGAATTTACCCGTATGTTTAAGACCAGTATGTCATATGTCTACTACTATTATACCAGGCCCTCTAACATGCCCGGTCCACGCGTGACAGACATAATTTTGTCGTGCGTATTCTCTTATCCTATTGGAGGATATTTCAACATGGCGGGTTACTCGCAAATTTTTGACAGTTAAATGTGCGACAAACTTTTGCCATAGCACTTCATGTTACGGGGGCTGATGTCAATCAGTATGTCACTTACGCATCTCTCATGTCGCGTTTTGAAAAACACCTCCTCTAATAATCTCCCTCCATAGTGAGTAATCCTTTGCTGCATACATTCTACTGCTGTTAGTAAACTTCATTTTGTCATCAATTGACGACCCCATAGCCTAGTGGTAGTACGCCGCCCGTCTTTGATACACAGGGTCGCGGGTTAGAATTCCGCTCAGGGAAAACTTTTGTATGTATTTGGATGTTGTATATTTATATATGTATGTACACAGCAGACAGCTGTCTGATACCTATGATACAGGTTCTACCTGGTTTGGTATCAGATGGCCTTGTATGAGATATCTCCAAATATTGATTTATCATCAGATTCCTCGTAATTTATATAAACCGTAATAATAACCGTAAACTAGTGGTTTCACACAATCGAAACTATAAACCAGAACGCAAAGAGATAATAACGTTGCAGACAATAATATACTGTTATTATAATAACGTGCGGTTATCAGCGCCACTAAAGAGGTATAATATTGTAATACAATATCGACGGAGCCCCGGGCATCCGCCGTGCGAGAACGATACTCGGTATTACGCGCGTATCAGTGGGTTTGTGTACAATAGCGCTTAGAAACAAAAAGATATTTTATTGATAGGTTTACAAGTACCAACAGATATTTAGAAAATATAATTATTTCTTAGATTAATATCTTAAATTTATAATATAAAAATGAATCACAAAATGAGTTGGTAAGCGCATAACTCAACAACGCCTGGACCAATTTTATCAATTCTTTTGTTTAAACGTTTTTTGAAGTCCAAGGATGGTTCTTACGGAGCGAAATTTTAAAAAAAACCTCATTTCCACGGGAAAATTTTCATAACGCGGGCGGAGCCGCGGGGCGGACAGCTAGCAGCTGCGGCGGGCAGCTTAATAATAATATGTTGGAACTCATTCGAAGATGTGTGCAATGTTTTCATGTTTTTTTTTATTTTTCACCGTTCCTAATGGCGTTAATCAATTAAAATTATAAATTATAAGAAAGTTAGCTGATCAAATTGGTACTGCTTGGGTTTTAACCTGTTGTTTCTGATAAGAACCTACGAACCTAGTAGGTAGGTACCTATACACCTTCAACGTTTTTTTCATAATTGTACAGTTAAAAGCAGTACGAAAGAACGGTGTAAGGTACAAAATGTTCAGCTTGACTACATAAGTATACTAAAACGTGGAAAAAAAAATGAAAGTGCTTATGTAATTAATAGTAGCTATTATTCGTACAAAAAGGACATTCGCCTCTCTGCATCAAAACGCTTTCCCCGCCCGCATCCCAAAAGCGCGCTTTCAGACTTCACTGGGAGGCATAAAGACAAATTTCTTTAATTTTATATACGTCTGTCAGCTGTTTTTTATCGCTGTGTGTCTGTGTGGATTATACTGCGTGTGTGTTGACTGTATTTAAATAAGGCATGTGCTATCATTCATTCACATTATTCGTGCTACGCTTCGCTTGCTACACAATATTTCACTTATCCGACGACTCTCCTATCCGTATCGCCTCCAGCTCTCGTTGCAGTATTATATTTTGTGCTCAAAATATCTGCACATATTTATCCTAAGTGCTTAATAATTTAAATGATAAGTTAGTGTCTTAAATTCTTATAAATTTGTATTATTATGTATAATATTCATAAAACTCAACGTTAAAGAGACCTTTGAGTAGAATAATTATGATAATAATGCTAAACTATAAGATTCCCAAAAAATAAAGAATACTAACAATCTATAATTTTAGGTAATTCAATAACAAATATATCCGCCCATCAAATTCAAATTTCATAAAAAATCCTTTAGTCATTTTCACGTAAAGAATTCACAATGAATGTCAATTACATACCACAATCACAGCAACATTATTATTCTCTGATAGGTTCAAAAATTTAAATATAAAACTGCCACACTTGCAAAATCCATACATGAAGATAAGTTGTAACATACTAGGTACTTTAGAAACCTTTTATGTAGTAATTTATCTAAAATAAAACCCCCAAACTCAAATACATTTATCAGCAAAAATAAAGTGGACAAAGTATTAAGCACAGCTTTAATAAATGCTGACCACTTATCAGGCGGGTCACTAGTTAATAAATGTGAAAGGGCATATCCAACATTTTGCTTACTTAACGAAATATATCAACTTTATTTATAGAACAAGTTTTATTAACACATATATCAGATTTTATCTAATTCTTTTTGAACGAGCTTTTGTCTGTGAAAAATGCCTTTTTATTAACATTAAAAACAGACAAATAATTTTTGTAACTCGATTTTGAAAACTGCAGTGCCTTTATAAATTTTTTACACGTTGCAAAAATAGACCAATTTTCTATATTTCCATTTTTTTATCAAAGCGAAAGTAATAAAAATATACGCAGACAGGACTTCACTCAGTACTAAAACTGTTGAAGCGCAATATGTATTGTGTTCAATTACTAAACTTCCTTCCACCAAAGCATAATTTATTAAAATCAAATTCAAGATTGATTATCTACAAACGGTTCAATATAACACTGCGATAAAACGTTATATCGCTGTGTATCGAATAATATCCCACCATATAGCAGTTTCCCACGCCTGATTTATTGCGCGTAGTAAACCTGCTATTACACGTAAGTCGGCGTTACGACCTTTTACTTTGTGACCTTTATGCTGAATAATGTTGGTGAGGAACTCACATTATTGCATTATTTGCTTAAAAGTGGCAGATGTGCTGGAGCATTTGTTACGCAAAGTAATTTTAAGTAGGATGTTGTGCAAATTAATGAATTTGGACTAAACGCGATACACAAATTAGAAAGATTTTTAGACAATTTCACACTTATAAAATGCTTACCGCGGTTGTGTTTTATATACACGAATAAAGACACAGTGTGGTATTTTTTGAAAAACGAGATTATATTAATTTTAAGTAGGAAAATACTAAAAGCAATTTCAGTTAGAAAACTTTCATGCCTCAATTGGAAGTATCTTTTAAAAGTTTTCAACTATTGAATTGTTATGACATTGCAGGCTGAATCACCTGATTGTCCGAAAAGAAAGATGATTCCGTGCTTTAGAAAGCACTTAAACCGTTGGTTCCGGCTACTATCTACGGATGTAGTCGTTATATGAGTCATGTCGGAAGCTTAAGGCGGCTCTATAATTCCGACACCAGGTTTACCTCGTAACCCACACGAAAAGCTTTTGCTTCTGTACATAGTTAAGTAAGTACATTAATGTATTAAACGGTTATCTTATTTATTTATTTTTAAAAACCTGTGTACCATGTCATGTCTATATAATAAAACTGTAGAGGTCGAAAAACTGTTCACAGAAAAAAAGATAAAAACCAAGTCAGGGGCATGTACTCGTAAGAAGTGACATAGAACATAATATTATCCAGATTTTTTTTTGTTTCTCTGTTTATGTTTGTCTGTTGGTATAGGTTAATCAACAAAACTGTTAGACCGATTCGAATAAAATTTCGCATGGTGGTCAACAACTTAGGAAGCTTTTACCGCGGAAAAGTCGAAAAACAACGCTCGCGTAGCCGCGGGCGGACATATAGTTTTTTTTATAGTATAAAACTTCGTATTTGTATTCATACCTTTCAGCAAAAAATATAATCAAAAATGGCGTAGTTACGTAAGTTTATTGAAAAGGCCGTAAACGTTATCTCACCCACGACGTACACCAAAAATAAAAATTATCTTCAAGAATCTCTAAGGAAACGACAGAAAGTCAACACAAAGGCTCTTATCGGCCTTGTGACCGAACATCGTAAATTCTAAGCGCTTGTGTATAGAAACAGGTCCATTTTATTAAAAAATAAGCTTTTATAAAATACTAGCTATTACCCGCGAAGTTGCCTAAGAGTACAAAAAGAAGGCCTTGAGTTTTGTGTTACTACGCCTAATTAAATAACATTATTTAGTTCATTTTTCTCACAATTCGACAAAACAAACTCCTCAGCATTGATATAAGAGATACCAGTGGTTCGTTATTTGACTATCATTCAGAACAATATACTTTTCTTTGAAGAAATAGTTTCCGGTCATATTGAATTAATAGCCCAAGGACCTTGACCAAAATGTACGGAGTCTGGTCCAAATACAAAACTGACAAAGCCAATGTGAACCATTCTGTTCATTACGCTTTATTTTAAACCCTATTCCTAACAAACTTTTAAACTTTCACATTTAATATAAGTGAGGAGATGGTGTTACGAAAAAGGCTGGTTTTTGGTAAAAATACGAGTATTTTGGCAGCCGTGGGCAGTGCCGGACGCGGCGTACATCCATCATCCCTAATTTGACGCAGCAAAAATGCTCCTTTACTGTGTTTTGATATGGTTCAAAGTCGAGTAACAAGCGATTCATAAATTAATTAAATAGTTTAGTTTTGATGAGAATAGAAAATTTTTTTCAAGTTCTAAAGCAAAGTTCACCTTGTTTATTAGCATGTTACCAAAGTTTAAAGTTACTGAAAACATTGTAGCAGGGTAAAACTCATTCTAACAATAGGTATTTAAGTCCAGATAAAGAAATGTAAATCTTCCAGAAAAAGGTTTAAATGCCACGTGAAACGGCATCTATGTAAGAATGCGTACTATGGATTGGATGAATATTTGAATGATAAGAAAGCTTGGTGTGTAGAGACTTCAGCTCGACACGAGAACGCTGTGCTTAATCTAAGGTAATATTATTACTAAAATTTGTTTGTAAAAACCTACGTAATTGTGCAACATTGTAGTGCGGTCGACTATGCAATTGGGAAGCCATTAATTAGATTGTCGTGATAACATCTGGCTGACTGAGTATTCATGCTCACTAAAGTGTCCTGACTTGCGGTGGCGTGTGGGCCGGGTCGTTGGGTTCCCTCTAATATGGTTGAGCCCGGCGATGGCTGTCCCATACGTCAAACCCGTGAACGTGGTGCTGCTTGGGGGGACTGGTCTGCTCTAGTCGATTGCCGATTGTTTTATTGTTTATATAGTTTAGTTTTTCTACTTTGACTGGTTGCCTTCCTTTAATTTCATATTTCGGCTGCACTCTTTGTTATATTAATCAAATTGTATAAAATAATAATTACCTATGTAAAAATATTTTGAAAAGATGCAACGCCTGTGGAGTTTCTTCCGGAGAGTTCTTCTCCACAGAAGACAGCCAAATCGTGAACTCTCCTCGACGTCAAAAAATGATTTGTGAAATCTTACTTTGAATAAACACTATTTGACTTTGACTTTGACTTTGAAAGAGGAAGATTAAACAACACGTATTAGTTTACTTGGTCACTTAATATTTATAATATTTTTTATAAATATGTGCGAATATAATAATACAAGTAAGAAAATAAAATGCAAAACTGTGTGATTAAAATGTGGAAAAAGTACTTACAGGACGTTTAAAGGTCAAAGTAAAAAAAGCCTTATTTTTCTTGATAGTCCTTAAACAATTATTAATTCGTATAACAATATTTTTAATTGTTTATTACCATTCAATAAAAGAGGTTATTCAATTGCAACTTAAGTTTTACAACAAAAGTGAAACTTCATCTACAAAAAAATAATTTCACATTTTTATTAATAAAATCAAAGGCAGAATTAAATTGTACGCTCCTGTAACTTGTACCACACGACAAAGTCCCGCATTTTTAATATTATTACGAGTATATTAAGTACCGTTTTTCGGCAGAAAGAGAAAAATAAAGCAATTATGGACGGAAAAAGACGCAAGAACAATTTGCGATAACAAAGAGCCCTCTTGTTCGAGAGTAGGCATTGCCGATCAATTTCGCTATAGAATCAAGATTACGAAGCGTGACAATTTAATGAGTCGACCAGGCGATCCTCGCTCTCCCTCCCCCACGCCGCGACTCTGTTTTGTTTATTTTGTCCCGTTTAATTGCAGGTGGCTTTGTAGGCTGCTCGTTAGTCCACCGACCAATCCTGTTCCGATGTTTATTATTTCAGAAACATTTACCTTTATGTTGGTTTCGCGGAGCAATTTCTCGGTTGGATATTTCTTCGGTTTTGTTACTTATATTTGTTTTATTTTTTATGAACTCGCGCTTGAGTGATATTTTTATTTATTGCCTAACTATGCGGAAAGGAATATCGTTGGATGAACAGTACCCCTACCATGAGTTGCTAACGTAACTTACGCGCTCGATATCGACTACGTAAACGTGCATTTAGTATGGAGAAGTTTTACTTCAGATAACTGTCAATAGATGGCGTAGTTTTAATTCCATACTAAATGCACGTTTACGTAGTCGATATCGAGCGCGTAAGTTACGTTAGCAACTCATGGTAGGGGTACAGGTTTGTGAGAATTTTGTAAGCGGATGCAGATTTACTTTACATAGGAAAGCTTGTAATTTGTAACCCACTGACTTGCATTGGTTTTGTACAAATATCATTGGAATTGGATTTGAACTTTGTTTTTTAAGCTTGTTGTTAGTTTAAGGGAACTTTAAAATTACCCTAAACGTTATAATTTGCAATTATATTTAAATATAATAATACTGTTATAGCCTTCATCAACCCAGCGACCAAAACCAGCCAGATTTTCTTTTTCAAAAATCTTAAAAACAGCTCCTAATGGTTTTCTCACGAAAGTTTAAAGTAGACCGTGCTGCATTTTTTGTGGTGGCAGTATGAAGTTGGTCTAAATTCTAATGAAGTGGCGACATTTGGGCCGCTCGGACCGCAGTTCGCAACTGCTGCGGCACAACATCATGCATTTTAATCACGGTTGTAACTTGCCAAGTTCCTCCGGTTTCTCGCCTCACTTAGTTATATACACACTGCCTGATTTGCGGTGCGATAAGCTTTTGAACAATCTAACCCGAGGGTGTTATACTGATAGAGGTGACTAAAAGCCCATAAGGAAATCGATAACAGCATTTACCTTTGCTACCAACAATAAGCGCGATCCCTAATCCACTCTGCCAAGCGTGAATATAAAGCACCTACCTTTCTTTGTTGTTTATCCATCTTCTTTATTAGCATATGGACACAAAGCAGTAAATATTAAAACAGCTTTTTAATACATATTCTTGCAATGTTTCATTTGTTTCGAGTAAAGACCTTGCTCTGCTTCTCCGCAAGTCCATTGAAGTTTGATTTGTCGATTCCGCGGCACAAACGTATGTCCATTTAAAAAAAAAACCTTCTGGCGCCCTGGCGCCTGGCCTGGATCTACTTAGCAATTGACCGATTTCTCATTCCGACTACTTCTCAATTCGCAAACGTCCTGTAAAAACAAAGGTCTGACACCTGATGACCCTGGGAAAACTAAAAACGCAGGCGAAGCCGCGAAGTGGAAGGCTAGTTAGCTATAAGTTAACTATTACGTACCTAATCATCTGACAAGGTAAGACGCTATGTCAATTTGTTCATTACCCGAGTAGGAGTTATCGTGATAAACACCGTTAGCAGAGTTGGCCAAGTCACACCTTTATGTGACTCACAGATCAGTGGACTCCTAGAATGGGGCGTTGTGATTAACACCGAACACTGAACTTCATTAAGCCTCGCTGCCCAGTTTGCAGATAGATTTCAGTTTGGTGGCTTGAGTTTTGAGTAAAATGGTTTAGCTTAAAATCGCACTTGAGCGAGCTATTGCCCTTTTGAAAGTGTAGTTGATAGTATATCAAGAATAATCTCTCTGCAGCTCTCAATAGTTTAGGCCAGTATTATGGCGAGAATTCGCTTAAGCCAAACCCAACCAAGACTGAGTCAAGCGTTTTCCATCTACGCAACGCACAAGCGGGTCGTAAGCTCAAGATCACCTGGCGCGGAGTCTCCATTGCCCATAACAACTCCCCCAAATATCTTGGCGTCCTGTTAGACAGATCTTTAACTTTCAAGAATAATTGTGACAGTTTGAAACGAAATGTACACAGTCGTAACCATTTACTGCGGGGCGTCTTGTACACACTGAGTGGGGAGTCGCGCCGCAGGTGTTGCGAACTTCTGGTTTGGCGCTAGCATTTTCTTTCTTTTATGGGGCCGCTCTCCTCATGCTAAGCTGGTGGATACAGCCTTAAACGAAACATGTCGGATTATTACTGGGTGTTTAAAGCCAACCCCGGTGAAACTGCTGTATCCATTGGCTGGCATAGCGCCTCCAGAGGTTCGCAGAATCGTGGCAAGCTCGCTGGAGAGGGCTAATTTGAAAGACGACATACGGCACCCCCTACATGGTGTAGCATTCGCTACTAGTTTGAACTCTTTAGTTACCTTTTTTCTTTTTTCGTTCTTTCCTGAATTTGAATTTTTGATTTATTTCCGGGTTTTTTTTGTTTGTTTTGGATTTTGGCAGATTGATATTTGCTTTAGAAGCGAAGAGACGATTTTTTCTTCAAAAAATATTAGAAGTTAACTTTGAAAGTTTTTTCCTGTGGTTTTCCCAGGTTAAGAGTGGTTTTTCAGGATTGTACTGTCGAAGGGTTTTATCTCCTCTCAGTGTTCTGAAGATAACTGATTCGTCAGCTGTAGACGACGTTCCTCGACCAGGCTCGTTGATGGAGTTGGAGAAGTATATTAAGAAGGGAGTATCTATCATGCTAGCAATACGGACTTAGCTAAAACTGAGTGCGGACTTATTCAAACCCCAACCCTTTATCACGGAGAACTGTAAGTTTTTTTGGGCTTGTCCTTTTTTTGAAGACAAAAGATCTGACTACATCTGAGCAAGGCACAGTCCCAAGCTCCTGCGAGACTTTTTCCTAACTTTACAACGCTACGTGGATAGCATAACGCGAGAAACTCTAGTTGCTGCATTGTTCTCTCTAAGCAGTCGGAATCTGTGCGAGTGGAATATCCATAATTACTTATTGTTTTATTAAAATTCGTGTTGATATATCTTAAGTGATTTGCGTGTTACATAACTTTATTCTTTTGTAAACTTAACCCCTCTTCAGTAAACTGCCTATTTGTTTATCTTTTCAAAATTCTAAAAGCGCCGTCAGTCGCGCCACCAAGCTTTCGTCATATACCTTTGGCATTCGAGTCTCTTGGTTTTATTGTGTAGTTAGCTGAGCTCAATTAACCACGTGAAAACCTACCTTTTACCCATTTAAAATCCAAACAAATTACACCATTATATGTTCTGAAGTGGGACACTTTTATACTCTAACTCTGTTTCTTAATTTGTTGTTTAAGTTTTTAATTTGAAATTGAATGTGATAAACCAAATATACCGTAAGTACTCTGTATACCTTTATTTCATTTCATGTTAGGATAAACTTCCAAATTCAACGTTAAGTAGTGGTCCACACGGCCACTACAAATAGTGTTATTTTTAATTATTTTCCTTTTAAAAACACTATAATGGGCATAAGCTACCGCCGCAAAGACTAAAAAGTCGAAAAAGCTTTTTAGAATGCGTAAAACCGCCCACGGACGTGCCCTCTCAAGCGAGACGCAACTTGTGGCGTGCTCGAACACCACTCCCAGATATGTTCCGATCTCTGAGAGTCTCCCGGCTGGACATGGCCATGGCCAATCTGGAAATCTTTAAATAGACTTCGGACTCAGGTTGGCCGCAGTAAGGAAAATATGTTCAGGTGGGGATTTTCTGAGAACCCAAATTTGGAGTGTGTGTGTGGGACGGTGCAATCTATGGCCCACCTAGTGTCCTGCTCTGCCACCTGCTCGCAGCAGGACCTGATGGATGCCACAGATAATGCAGTTGAAGTAGCTAGGTTCTGGGCCAAAATTATCTAAGGAATTTGTCATCGACACGATAAGAAGAAGAAGTGTATCACGTCAGTTGATTGAATACGCTTCTCGGTTTTCTTACTTTTGGGAAACGGACAGGACAGAAAAAAAAAACCGTTTTGAATAAATTGTGCTGACGATTGAAAACAAGTAATTAACATTTGATAACGAAGACATTATTTTATTATGATTACTACCTACCTACTGATACCTACGAAATTAACCTTATTGTAATTTTTGACAATTACACACTTAATACCGCATTGATTGTTTGAGCCGCCTTTGATGTGTAAAACGTATACTTAGGAAATTATTATTGGATAAAATCTATTAAAATTATTAAAAATGTTTTTTTTTTCTTTACTTTATTATTTATATTTAAGAAAATTTACATTGTGCTATACATACGATAGCACGGAAACTTCTATGGTTTTAAACTTTGTTTGTGCCACAGTAAAAATGGTATAAAATATTCCTTTAAAAATTAATGTATGGCAATTTGAAATGTAGAAATTATATTATTAATGTATCTAAATTCATTTAACTCTGTATTCGATTAACACTTATCGTCCTTAACTAACAGTGAAATGAAACTCCTAACTTAGCTAATATAACTTAACTTAGTTCAAGTTTATAGGTCTATCACATGTTGCGTATCGGGGTAGCCTTGAAATAATCTGCTTAACTGTAAACTTAGTGCGGGCTGACCTCTTAGTTCCGAGACCCCAATTTAACTAATTAAGGGACACTTTAAGGTACCGTTCTGGAAGACAAATTAAATTGGAACAAATTAAAAGTTAACGGAGAGTTTTTTTGTATTACCTGAAAAGTTCAATGGCAGCTCGTAAAGCCGTTGTTATTTACCTATTTTTGAATAGTTCATTCATGTCTGTCTGTCATAGTTCATTGACTCTTGTTCATTCATTTGTGACGAGATTCAATCTTGGACGAAATAAATTGAAAACACCTGTGAAGAATAATGACTTTGAGTTTAAAAACCAACTCACACTTAAGTTCAGGGTAGGCTTAAGTCCCTTACTGAGTTATAAATAAGCTGATAACAAAAGAAACATTTAAAACGCTCATTCCGTTTGCTTACCAGGTTAATGAAAAACAAGCAAAAAAGAACACCAAAACCAAGACAAATCCGATGTATAAATAAAATCAGTATTAAATTACGAGCCTCCTAAAAGATAAAAAATAGGGAAAGGCAAACGCTAAGGGGCTGTAAATTTCATTTTGCAGGTCCGCGACTTACGGCAGCTTGTTTGGGGTAAAGATTGAACCGAAGTAATATTCTTTTATATTTTAAAAACCTTTCTATCCTTTTTAGCGTAAAATTGTATTGTAAAACTTCAATAAATATTATAAAATTTGACATTTGTATTGTCTATTCTGCCTTGGTGGAATAGCATGAGGATATTATTATTATTTTTTTAAAAGACGATAATAATTATTTTTATGAAGTAAAAAAATATAGATAGTGAGGATCTAAAGTTCACTGTGTTTGTGAGGTAGGTAAACCTCGAAACCCACACGCTAGTAAAGTTGACGAGACCCAATTTTGTCATGCCTGTACTGATCCTGTTGAAGACATTTTTAATATAGCGCGGCGGGTTCCTCACACAACTTTGATAATTTAATTTGAGATAATATTATCTTGTCACGGTGCTTTCATTCCATCAGAGGGCCTGCTAGAGAAACGCAATAAGTTCGCGAGGGTGTGTCTAAATGCGATATAGAACTACCACATAAACTATTGGGATCTTTATACACCTTCCCGAGCGTTTCGCGAATTGCGGGCTAAACTTACATAGTTCATACTTTTTTTAGGTAAAAAAAAACATAGATCGGCATTATTGATCAGGTACATGGGACACCAGGGTTTGTGGGGTAGTTTAACCTCGGAACTCACATGATAAGCAAGCAGATTAAAAGAAACTGTTTCGAACAGAACTTATAAAATAACAGGAAGAAACCAAGTCTTAGTTTCATAACAAAAGGTAATTTGCTTACGCCACTATGCTACAATCTCGCTTCTTGTAGTAAACTAATAACCCTTTGAAAATTTCGTAGTCAAAGCCCCTTAGTGACTAATGAATGATTTATTTATTACTACAGCTCACAAAGACGCCATCCCAGGTGTTCAATTACCATCGCCTCAGAGGTTTCTACGATTCCTGTAAAGAGCCTTTGTAGGTCACGTGTTGGCGCGTAACTACGAACCACTTGCAGGTTTTCTCAACACCCTGTATAAGCTCTATTAAGCGTAAATTAATCCCTGAAGAGAACTTCACGAGTTGCACATTCTGTTGTTTGCGAGTATTTGAAGTATTTCATATAGATTAAAATTAATATTTCGTTTCTAAACGGTCGAGTTTTTGTTGACTTAAAGCTTCAATGGTCGCTGCAAAACATGATTTAAAATGTCAATTTTAAGTTTGTCAAAGAACAATTTTTTTTTTACTATAAATCAGAGAGGTGGGTGTCGCTTCAAGCGGCTCCCACCTCTCTGTTATAAATACATGGCACAGAATAAATAAGTTAAGATAAGATAAAATCTTAGTCTAATATAAAGAATGTATAAGTTTCTTATGTACTACACAAAATAATAGATGCATAGTAAGACAGATTAAAAAAAAAGTTTGCAGCATCAAATTTAAATCATAAAAGAACCATACCTACTTATTCAATATAATCTGTAAAGATATTTATTTAGAAATGTTTAAATGAACTTTTTTTCTTCTGCTATATTTTTTTCTTCCCGGCTTTCTACCAAACATTCCGCCGTAATAAGGGACCGTCTAATCCCATTTAACAGCGGCCTTACTTCATTTAAGATCCGGAGAATATTTTCGATATTTTTGTACAACCCTGAAGATATTACGTAATAGCTCTTGTTCTAATCTCAAAATTCATTTAATCCTCGTTAAGTTATCGGAAAATATTCAATTATAAAGTTCTGTAACCGCTCACCAGTAGGAAGGTACATTCTTGGTTTGAAACTAGTTTGAGAAGTCTAGTCTTTAATGAGCGTCTGGGAAGACCTTTTTTACACACCCAAATCTGTTTTTTTTTTGTTATCCTACGTCCTTTTAATATTAATTAATGGATTTATTATTATGATTATTATATCCTACTTAATATTATGACCACGATAGTAAATGCGGATGTATGTATAGATGGATATTTGTTACTTATTCACGCAAAAACTACTGAATGGCGTTTAATGAAACTTTACAATCTATACCTGAATAACATATAAGCAACCTTATACCGCGGGAAAATCCCTCATTTCCACGGGAAAGCCTTTAGCGCCGGCGGAGCCGCGGGGCAAAAAGCTAGCTAGTGTTCTTTACTCGTAATATTCCTTCGGCAAACATAAATATTGTGGAGAAACTTGCACGAAGTCCTGCAAAAAAATTAAGTGTTTTAATATTCTTGAACCAAGCTTGTTTAACTTAATTTGGGATAGGCTCAGCTGTTCTCGGAAATGACTGTAATGTTTTGGACGATATTTTAAAAAGGCGCTAATATTCCATCTATTTTACTTTTATTACCTGAATTACTGTACCCGAACAAAAGACTAAACTAATCACTAACCTTGTGTAAGTTTTGTGTTAATAAACGTTTTTTTTTTAGTAAACTCGGTCATGCAGATATTTTACTTACCTAAAGCAGATTTCGCTCGTAATAAAACAAGCAATAATGAAATTCATAAATCCAACCCATTTAAAAATTGATACTGGTTAATGTCTCGCAAAATGGAATCACTGCGCGGCCGAAAGGCCAAAATCGCATTAAAGCCCAAAGCGACGCTGGCAAAAAAGGTTTTAAACCCCAATTATTACCCATTCGCTATCTGTCTTACATGGGCCGTCGCAAAAAAGGGGCAGGCGCAAAAAGACTTGCGATAATGGCGTACGCACTAGTGCCAACCAACCAACCGGCCCCGCTAGTGATGTCACTATATGGGGAATTAGAGGGGACTTGGCGGTAGTGAATATATTTTTGTAAATATTGTTATTTCCAAAAACTTGACCCGCTGTCAAATTTTAAAATAAGAATCAGAGCTAAAAAATAAAATAATAAATGTTCTTTGAATTATACTCGTTATTTATAGCGAGAGTTAACAAGAAAAAAGAAGCTTATTGCTGAAATGTAAATGTTGTAAAGCTTTCAACCTTACTTACTTAACTATACCTACTACGAATCTACCTAAGTTTCAGAAAAAGTTGTAACTTATAGTGCTTATAGTTATTAAATAACTTCTAGAATCTACGATTAGATTTGGGTTAGAAAAAGGTACGGTAAAGTGCAGGGTAAGCTGAATACGCGCATCTGATTTTGTTTCTAATATATACAACGGTGCAATATCTGAAGTGTTTGACTTAGCGTGCTTTTGACTGTAGGTAACTTTTTTGGCTTTTGTAATACTCTTATGAAAGTTTTTCAACAGCCAAAGACCTTTTTTTAAAGATGAAAAATCCTAACATAATCTTTAAAAGAAACTTGCGATGTGTGGCGATGTGCAGCACTGGTCTTCCCTCAGTAGGGTTTAATACAATGGTGGTGCTTGAACAGTAATCGGCGTTTTTTAAGAAACGCGTTCCGTTCCACTCAGTACCGTAACCCTTTTTAACCTTTGTCCCTCTATCATTAGGGCCACTCAACCGCCTTTATCGCAAAATACAATATTAGTACCACCGCGCAATTGAAACAGAAAATTGTACCGCATTTTTTGAGCGAAAGTGTCATATTGTGAAAATTGTGACGTTAATAGCTCCTGCGTGAATAAAATTTACGTGTTTCGTTTAAAAAACAACGACTTTCATAATATAATAAAACCGTTACTGTTGTTTCAACAAAGGACTCTCTTATTAAGTATTCAAAACATCGAGAACAAAAGAAGTTGGAAACTGGACAAGCCGCGTTGTCAAGGCCAATAAATTGTAATACTAATTCAATTTGTTCAATTACGCTTAGAGGAGAAAGCTTCAAAGAAACAAAATAATAGTACAATATTTAAATTTGGCAGTTGAGTTTCATCGTAATTTGATTAGAAATGGCGTCGTCTTCAAGCGCACCTTTAAGGGAACCACGAAATTTGATAAGACGCGTTTGTAGGAGGCTCGATTTATTTAATGTAAGATAAAATTTAGACATTCCGCAATACCGGCGACGTTGTTCGCTAAGATCTTCTCTAAAAGCGGAAAATTCTCAACGAAGAGGAAGCACCCGACGGGACGCTAATGGTGCCGCTTTAAAAGGAAACGAAAATAATAAATTATTGACATCACTCTTTCTATCGTAGCTTGAAATTATTTATTTTATCTGTGGAAAGCGCCACATAATGCTTTATGCATCGTTCAATGTAACGGAAACAGATGTTAAATGTATGAATGAATGCTGATGGTTTTTGTTGGTGCTCGGATTTTATCGGAAAATGTGTTTCGCTTCGTTCACTATTAGATTTTCACTTTGATTGCTCATTTTATCTTTATTTCCTTCTACATTTTTGTTCATTAAATATTCATTTTAACGATAATTAAATATTAAATAACAAAGGGACTTATGTGTAAACAACCTAGCAGCAACACAATGAGCTTAAATCTGAAACAGAAACACAGTCGTCCACAAGTTACAAACTGTACTTAAAACTGTTCAGTTAAACTAATTGTGCAAACAAGGCAGTATTTGTGTGGCCCTAACAATCGCTGCAGGTGGGGGCCTAGTCTTGGAATAGACCACTGATTGTATAACAATTGAAGACCCCGATGATATAAAAAAAAAGATATTGTTATGAAAAAAGAACATGGAAAGCAGAAAAGCTACTACTAACATTTTATTAAGCATGATTATTACAAAGACTCGCAAATTATTGGTAGAAGGAAAATACGTTAGGAAATTTTTTTTATACTTTAACTTTGTAAAGTGGAAAGATTTGTATTTTTGTATGTGTGTATGATTGTAATGAATAAACTCAAAAACTACTGAACAGATTTCAAAAATTCTTTCACCATTAGAAAGCTACATTCACCCTGAGTAATATAAGCTACCTTTTACCGCGGAAAAATGCCTCATTCCCACGGGAAAACCGTTAAACACACGGCCATCTGACCCCAAACCAGACAAAGTCTATACTATGGGTGCCAGACAGATGATAATATCATTTATATATTTTATGGGTGTATTATACACCCATAAAATATATAAATTATACAACATCCAGGAACAAGGCAAATACAAGCGCTCATCACATGAATGTTTGCCCTGGGCGGGATTTGAACCCGCGACCCTGTGCTTCGTAGGTAGACGTACTACCAAGGTTGTTATTTTATCTTCTGGTTTCCTGAATATTCTACTCATATTATCAAAAAATGCATAAAAACTAAACTGCTCATAAAGTAAAGTACATCGGAGTTGCTCTGTCAACGATAGGTACTTTCAGATACACGAGCCACACAGTGTAACTGTGTACAGACGCAACAAAGGAGGCATCGCATGAGATAACAAGAGGGAGAAGTGGCGGCCCCATTACAGAGCCTTGAGGCACTCCACTCTTTAATGAACGCTAGGACAACGGTATAAGTGTAGAGCACTCGGACAGCATAAAAGTAGTATTAACACGTTCAAGGGGCTTTTTAAAAAGTGACTGCAGTTTATATTTTAGTTGCAATTGCTGTAAAAACCACTTACACACTTGATAAAATTCTACTAAAGACATCTCAAAGCACTCACATTCTTACTAAAGTAGCAAAAGAAAAAGGAATAAAAGTTTGAACGGAAAGCAATAGAGCGCGCGACAGCAAAGAAGAATTAACAGTTAAGTTTCTTTATAGCACTTTGAATGTAATAAATGCAAGATATTTACTTTGGGAAGTTAATAAATTCAGCTGTAAGGATGGAAATAAAAAACAGTAGGTGGAATATGGTGCCAAGTGACGATTGGCGATCGGAGACCGACTGGCGTCGACGTTGGGTCGAGCAAGGAGAGAACCGATAATCGGGCCTTGGCAGCATTCCGAGGGCATCGGAACCCGTGTCGGTGGTATTAAGTTTAGTGGCTGTGAAACAAACGCGCCGATGAGGAATGCCTCATTCGAATTCCGTACTCAGTTATTTGGCCAACGGATTGAAATAACAAAGCGAAATGAAAAGAAAACTAAAATGTAGTGCAGAATGAACATTTTGTTCCGCTCAAGTTTATTTTCTTGACCTAAATGGGCGCTTGAACTGAATGAGAATGAAGCTTATTTAATATTATTTTCTGCGTACAGAAATTTTTACTTAGGTAATTATTAAAGACCTTAAGTTTGTATTTTTACTCTGCATTTCTGGCGTAATAACTGAATTATATTTTAAATAAACCAAGTAACTAATTGTGTGCGTTTGTAGTGGTTGTTAGGTACTTATGTTTTTATAAACACCAACCAACACAATTTTACTATTTAATTACATTTAATTTATTTTAATAATCTACTTTTAACGATACATAATAAATTAATACTAATAAATATCAAACTATTAATTTAATTAAAATTATACTATAATGTCGTTTCAGTATCATCAAATTAGTTAATCATAAATTATCATGCAAAAATATTAATTTCTTAATAGTGGTGTCATTGAAGAAAATAATTATTTAACGATGTTAAATGATCATGATCATTATTCCAAACATTACGCGCACAGCACCCTTGCAATATCAAATAGGCGCAATAACTCATACAGATTACCGCTGAATTCACTCAGGGTTCGATTTAATCAGGACGCTCTCCAAACTAATCGGGCTCCACTTAATGTACAAATAGAACCGCGCTGTAATCTGGATTGAGATTAGACGGGGCCTGAAGGGTCATCGCTCGCATCGCACTACTAGGGCTCTGCCATCTCCGGTTTTCTGGCGAATGTCTATAGACACAAGTGTGGGTGGTGAAAACACCGGTTGAATAGATTAATACCGTCTGCTCGCTCTAATTCCATTTGTAAATGGACCACTAGTAATAATTAGAGAATTAGGGCAGACCAAATTAATTTGTAGTTCGTCGGATAAAACTGAGTAAAATTATAACATGGGGCTAGATACCAATGAAACCTAGGCAATCTATGTACGAGTATGATTAACTCTCAAAATAACCTAACCTAACCCTACTACTAGTACATCATTTGTTTTTAAACTATTTGATGCTGATGTATGTGGAATGGTACAATTTAAGTAATTGATAAATAATGATTTTTCTTTTAGTAGTGGGGATAGAACAAACAGTAAAGGAACAAGTGAATGGTCAATTTAGAAATTCTAACGAACCGATCCAGAAATTTGGGAATATTAAAGAGGACGACAATAGAGCTGATCGTTTAGCCGGAGCTGCAGCGCCGCCGCGCGTACCGTCCGCAGCAAACGACGGCATTGCTAGTGACTTAACTTCATTGCGCCAGATAATGAGTACAGCAGCGTGGCCGTTTGCCAATGCGCCGAATCTCCATAGTTTTAGTGAATCTTCAACAAAACCTTCCATTTTCATTCATTATTGCTTAATCTAGCTAACGTAGGTAATCTCTTTAATTATTTCAGAGCTGAATGTAAAAGTTAAAAAGGTTTTTATTTGCTATTTTTTCGGAAATTTATAGATGTAGTTTATTAGAAATTATATTTTATCATAAGTTGCAGTTTTACTATTTAGGTAACCGAAAAATAAATTGTCAATCGTTACACTCGTATAGAATCGGTTGTAAAGGGAAAACAAATTTAGTTTTTTTATTTCAAGAAGTTCATTTTTTAAGATGTGAAGTACATGCAACAAACAACCTATATATTAAAATAAAAAATTGTTTGAAAGAAGGTTAACTTCTAAGAGACGTTGTAAATCCAACACTTTTAATTACGACCCTAATTAATCTTGCGAGGACAACAGCCCTGGGCATGCGCCGATGGAGTCGTTTGCCAATTAGTGGAAGCAGTTTGAAAGTAATAAAAACTCCAGAGGCACTGAAACAAACTGTCTTACCGAACAACTATAGTTTTGTACTTGTTTTAGTCCGTCCGTCTCACCGGGGCGAGTTTGTTCGAGATCACCCCCAGGGCCTTTAATACTAAGAAATAAACTTCCAACTCCATTACTTATTTTATCATTCCCTCGCATATTTTAAGCGCCTACCTTAAAGCTATCTTCACCTAAACATTTGGATTGAAGAAAAATACCGAGAAAAATAAAATAAAAAATGTTTTATTCAATATCTTGCAAACTCTTCAAATTATTTCTGGGAGCGTAATCCGCTGTGCCACCGTAATCCCCCAAATCAAATGAAGAAAATTTTTATGTCGACGAAATGCTATTACAGGGAAAACATCCTTTAAATTCATGGTGACGTCACGACATGGAGTATTCTCATTTCCATCGAGCACAATGCTGACACCTAGCTCCCGGCTGCCCCGGGGGGCATGTTTGACAAATAGAGGGCTCGTGCAGCGAATTTGGCTCGAAAAAAATTGTCGCGGAACGCGCCTCACGATCCACCACGGAACCTATACCTAGCACCAACGTTCACTGACCTTCTCCTCCCCGCTGGAACGGACTAAACTAATGCCTCCGCTGGGAGTGTTTTCGCCAAACGTAGATCTAGAAACACTGGTGGCGATACGCCGACTGCAATAAAGTAAATTGCGAGCATTTGCTATACGAATTCGGAGCAACGACGATCTTTATAGCACCGATAATGTTATGGGCAGGTAATGTTGTGTTTCGAATGTACAAATGACCTATTTATTGTTTTACGATATACCTGTACATTTTTAAGCATTTACTTAGGAAAATAAATGTGTTTATGGTATTCGATGTCAGTTTAGAATGCGATTCAACACCTTGCTGTGGATATAAGAAAAATAACAGGAGATAGGCAGCAAAAAAGAACTGAAATTTCCAACCAGTTACGGTAGCACAAATCACTGTGACAAAAGATGAGATCTGAGAAACCCGTTTTATTAAAATTTACTACAATGGGATGAGAGTAGTTACGACAAAACTATGTTTTATCACTATTAAAAACTCGTGTTACCCCGGTAGCCTGGCTAGCGTGAGGTTCATGGTAAACCAATTCAAGGGCTGTGGACTGTTATAAGTTGTTGTTAGTACTAAAAGCATAACATTGAGTTGTCGACAAATTCGTTCGCCTGATAGGCGTACTTATGTTTGTCTTACGTGTGTGTGTGTGTGTGTGTGTGTGTGTGTGTGTGTGTGTGTGTGTGTGTGTGTGTGTGTGTGTGGTGTGTGTGTGTATATGTTTGTAATTAATAAACTCAAAAACTATTGTGCCGATTTCAAAAATTCTTTCACCATTAGAAGCTACATTCACCCTGAGTAATAGGCTACCTTTTATCGCGGGGAAATGCCTAATTCCTACGGGAAAAACTTGTAACGTGGGCGGAGCCGCGGCGGAAAGCTAGTCATGAATAAATTTAGAACCTAATCGGTATTCAATGAAGAAAATTTCTTAGAATCTGTGAATAATTTTATGTGTTCATTTAAATACGCCAGCGTGATAGATTTTGGTCATTTTATTTTACCTCTATATATTACACATTAATTGCAGACTTTATATTTGTACATACAGGCGTTTTTTTTTAATTGACTTATTTTAAAGTCGAAAAAGTACGACGAATCAAGCTCATCGGACTTGTGAACAAACAGGCATCAAAGTTGTAAGCAACAATCCTTGCATATTATTTTATTTATTATCAAAGTTTTATTATTTCATCCTTCGAAAACAATGGCCTTTCAAGTAACTCTACTGCATATCTATTCGGTAAATAAAATTGACATGTATGTATCATAATTTTCTTTCACAGTACACTAAATTATGTAATACTAATTTATGGTTTGGGTTCCACTCTGCATAGTCTTAAAACCTGACCAGGAAAATAAAAAACCTGCTCTCGAGGCGCGGACGTATGTATTTTTACGTTTCTGGCGACAATTTATATTACAAAATTAGTTCCACATAAATTCTGCAATATGGCGAGGTTTCTTATTTTTCTGGTAGGGCATTTATTATTTTATGTTCATCAGAGAAGGACTGTCTGAAGGAACAAGTAACATGGACACGAACAACGTTATATTAAGTACACTAGACGGCAAAAAAATAACTCAGCTGCAGTGTACCACCATGACGGATCACCACAAGGATCGTCTATCTCCGCAAATTGGAAACACGATCTCTGTGACCATAAACTAGCGGCGGCCATCGCGCTGTTACCGTCGCCTAGCAACCCGTGACGTCATTAGCCGCGTCCAGTAGTCAACGAATTGCGGTGTCCTATGCGCGTGATCATATTACCACAATATTACCACAGATGTTACTGTAACCGCGCTGATTGTCTGGGCTTGTAGCTGGATTTTGGAATTGAATCAAAGAATGGAAATTGTGAGCGTACAAAATAGGTGTGAAAAATGATTTATTGATGGATAAATGTTTATTTGAGTCTTTCCCACTTTGAGTAGACAAAGGCAAGATCGAGAGAGAGGACAATATTGAATCTACCCACATTTCATATTGTAGTTTTTACTCATCGGCTGTGTTATCGTTTACCCACTTAGTACTTAGTCAGCTCGCGACCACGGCGGCGGAGACATGGCAGGTCGAAGTCCGCCGAGATGTTTGGAAAAAGAAAGTGTTCGTAAAGTACTTATAATCGTGAGAAAATCAGTGGAAATGTGATTATGTGTATTGTTACGTCCTTGTTAGATAGAAGGTATGTCCTAATTAGCGTCTTTATTACAAGACTATCTTTCCGCCCCGCGGCTCCGCCCGACTTAAAAGGTTTTCCCGTGGAAAAGAAGTATTTTCCCGCGGTAAAAAGTAGCCTATGTGTTATTCTGATGTATAGTCTATATTATTTATTGTAATTAATTATTATTTATAATAAATAATACTATATTAATTATTATTATTGTAAAGTTTCATTAAAATCTGTCTAGCAGTTCCAGAGATTGGCGTGTACAAACAGACAGACAGCCGGTTTTTTTTTAAACTTGTCATTTTGTGATCTACACTCCCTTTATCACCTACAATCGGTTTTTTGAAAAACAAATCAATGTACAGACACGCCGATTCTTCAGTTTTATTACAGTATAGATATAGGAAGATAGAAGATAGAAGAGAAAAAATACTTAACAAGCGTCCTACTATCAAAAGTTTGTGAGGATAATAATTAAATCGGCGCTTTTTTAACAACTAAAGGTTAGGTTTCAGTTTTAATAGCTCTTTTCTAAAGAGGAGATTACGTCAGATTGATGGCCGCCATAAAAAAACCCAACTTGCTTTGAAATTAATGGGCGTTCTCTTTTGTTTCAGATTGTACTAACAATGCAGTATCGTGGAAAAATGTAGCGGGCATTTTGAATTCGGAAGATGTTCGAATCGCTCGAGCTATCGTCGGTTAAGTGGAGGATTCGTATGATGAGTTCGAGAGAATGAGCGGGGTACTGAGCGTCATGAGTACCAAGATGTTGCTGTCTCTCATGCTGCACTGCTTCTGCGTCGCCACCACCGCGTCCATCAACAGTGGAGGTCAGTGTCTTCTGTTTTGACGTGACAACGTCTTATAATTCGATGGAGCTGGCTGCACGCACGAAAAAACATGACGCAATGCGGCGTTACCGCGCGGCTGAGGCGTTCCATTTAAGGCTTGAAGTGCAAGCGAGAGCGCGGAACGAGCGACAGAGAGGCACAATCGTTGTCACGTTCAACTATCGTCAGTAAACCAACTTTACAGACAACAGCTTTTTATTTTATTAGTTATTTGTTTGCTTATCGTGAGGGTTTAGAGGTTACCCTATCTCAAGGGGTGTCCGAGTCATTGAGTTGCATATGGCTCCTGACATGGCTCATATAACGATTACATCCGTAGATAGTAACCGAGACCAACTGCTTCACATGCCTTCTAAAGCACGGAATAATATTTCTTTTCGAACAGTCACGTCATTGTTCGGCCTGTAATGTCCTTATCTAACTTTACTGTCTTTTAAATAGCGGATTTTTTCCTTCAAACGGCGAAACTAATTTTGAATGAATGATATTATACAGATGTCCAATAAGGCAAGTTTTAAGTGGTTATTAAAACTAAAATTTACAATTGTAGGTATGTCCTTTTTGTTCTCAAAAATGTTTAGAGGACGTTTATACTTTAAACATAATTTAGAGCGTTTAGAATAACCGTCAATAAGTAGGTATGTAAAATTTACCTATCCACGCTGCTAATAGCAATTAGCCCTAGAATATTTGTACAATGACCTTTATCCCTCAGGCTTGTAGATCAAATCTCAATTAATTCTGATGTGACCCTCCAAAACCACACGTTTTACGATCTATATCACAAACATGCAGCCTTTGAATTAACAACTAATATAAAGCGACATTGTGTTGCCCAATATTTGATAACGAGAACCCTTCTCAGTAATGCATTCCAAAACTAATTTGTAAATGCCCAAACTTTCGATTGAATCAATACTATACAAGCTACAATATAATTCTATATAATATGAGTTGTGTACATTTAGGAATATAATAGCTTCAAATTTATATTTGTTATTGATGAATCGTTACGACCATTACGTCTACCTGGGACAAACAGTCCAGTTAGGTAGATCCAACTTCGAAAAGGAGGCCAATCGTCGAATCCAACTCGGCTGGGCAGCGTTCGGGAAGCTGCGCAATATATTTTCGTCACAAATACCGCAGTGTCTTAAGTCTAAAGTCTTTGACCAATGTGTATTGCCAGTGATCTGATGACTTATGGATCTGAGACGTGGTCGTTTACGATGGGCGTCATAAGAAGGCTCAGAGTCACCCAAACAGCGATGAGAGGGCTATGCTTGGAGTTTCCTTGCGTGATCGAATCAGGAATGATGAGATCCGCAGGCGAACCAGAGTCACCGACATAGCGCAGTGGGCGGGGTACATTGCACGTAGAACCGATGGCCGAGGTTCTTGAATGATGGCCACGCGCCGCCGGAAGATGTAGCGTGGGCAGGCCCCTTCCAAGGTGGACCGAGTGAGGGTCGAGGGAAGCCGCTGGATGCGGGCAGCGCGGGACCGATCGTTGTGGAGATCTTTGGGGAAGGCCTTTGTCCAGCAGTGGACGTCTACTGGCTGAAATGATGATGATGAATATTTAGGTATCTTATCTTGCTGGTTAATTTATTGTGTTTTTGAAATCTCTATACGTTCTGGTTCTTTATCTAATTTATGAAGCAACCTTACAGACATCGTCATCAACTCAACAAAACACAGTACCAGATATTTTTATTTTTTCATACAATTTACTGTTAAAAAATTTTACTCCTAGTCGAGTTATATCAGTTGAACGGAATATTTTTCTACAATGAAAATTATGTGCTTTTGTTCTTAACGAAGATTACAATTTATCAAACAAGGCTAGTATTTGACCTACACTTGAGCAGTAATATAATGTCTCCATTAATACAACCGCAGCTGAATACAATGAACAGCTGACCAAATTTAATAACTCTCGGCTATTGGCGGCGACAGAACCACACTAAATTGAAAGACCGAATGGGACCGAATCCAGTCTGGAAGGATTTGACCTGAACAGTGTATAAAGCCTTCACGACCTTCGGATCTGGGATAATAATTTGGCTTTAATTGGAAATTGATTGAAATAAGTTTCAAAGTGAACGATTTAATTTAGTACCTACATCTAACTATGTTCGATATTTTAATATTGAAAATAAATGATACAGAAAATTATAAATCAATTTATTGAATATTAAGTTAGTAAATTTAGATGTTAGATTCGCTTGAACGCTGATATTTAGAAAGCAAATAGTTTGTACACTGAACTAAGAGATTTATTTTTACCATGTGAAAATACTTCATCACAACGTAAAAACATTTTACGACTAGAACGAAACCACAAGCGGAAAGCTAATAAAGTATTGAATAATGGTTACTTTACTAATAATTAAGTACTACCAATATTTTCATAAACTACCTAAGATCTATACTATCTTTAATATTATTAAAAAGAAAGATTTGATTTTTGGTTTGTTTGAATTGAATAAGCTTCAAAACCACAAAACCGATTTAAAAAAAAAACACGTTTGGAAAGCTACACTATACAATATAGGCTATATTCTATTTACAAAAAAATTAGGTTTCCTTACTAAAACTCCAATAACGTGTAAAAAAATCCTAATAATTGTATAGGCTCCAAAACCAAAGAACCGATTTTTATGAAACTTGGTACAAAGATAGAATGAAAATTGGGAAAGAACACAAGTTGCCTTTTACCGCGGAAAAATTCCTCATTCCCGCGGGAAAAACTGTTAACGTGGGCCGAGCCGCCGCGAAAAGCTTATTATAATGTAAAAAGAAACGTTTAAACCTTAGAGTCTTAAATAGAAAAATTTCTGGGAAGTAAAAAACCATTTTAAACGATCAATAACAGATCGTTCATTAAGGCTTGTTTACGCCCGCCGTGATCAGCTCAGTTACTTTGTCCGCGCCATGTGTACTATGCACGCCCAATATTTGTTCAGGATTCAGAAACCTTTCATTTTGCGTATTCAAAAACCCCGCGTCCGCGATTAGCCCATGTTTGCTTTACTGGGATATTGAAATACATGCGGCCATCAGGTTGACGACAGGTCAAATGCAAACGGGTTTTTGATGGTGAATATGGCTATAAATATCGTTTGTGGCCATCAGTTCATTTCTATGAAAATAAAATGCCAGTAGTGTACATTAATATACCTACTTTGCTAAGTGATAACTTCACATTGCTGATTTTACTGACACATACTTATACCGTTAGAATTAGTTATGATAGCTACAATACAAGAGAATTTCTGTAAACTCTAAAAGGCACACTTTCATTTACCTCAATATAATTACTTTACCTTTTCTGGGGGAGGTCTTTGTCCAGCAGATTTTTTAAGGGATTTTAAAATTAGACATTTTTTTAATATACAAATGTAATCTTTTAAAGGATCGGTCGTATAAAATGTGTATAGACGATATATGTGTTTGGTTTCAATATTAGTGAGATGTGATGTGACCCAGATACGATTGTATGTAACTTACCCCATTCATCCCACAAATCCTTAACCCCTTCAACTTTCATGTTTCATGTTGTTCTGTGTCTTCCCAGAAGTGTGTCTATAAATAAGCACGTATGAAAGCTCACCAAACACCTTTCCGTTTCACTCAAACCATATTGGATGTACCCAAACGGGTTTTATTCGACGCAACATCCTCAATCCCTTCTGAATTGCTGAAATATTCCCTCCAAGCCTTGCGAATGTTACATAACTTATAATATCTCTCGAAAGCAAAACAAAAAAGAAGATCTTTGAATGTGAATATGTGTAAAAACACGTTCCATTGCCGTTTTAGTGCGGAGTAAAAAAACAGAGACGGGCGCCGAGCGGGATTTGATAAAAAGCGTACGAAAGAACGAATGTGCAAATATTTCTTAAGTAGACGGTGCTTGAGATGTGTGTATATTTGCATATACGGAGCTGTTTAGCTCGTGATTATTTGCGGGAACGAGTTTACTTTTTGCGATATTGTAATCTTTTACATTAGTCTGAAAGCTAGACATCAGGCGCGGAGAAAGATGCGGGTAACCTTTTTGTAATGTTTTTATGGAAATTTTTACTTCAGACTCATTCTTGCCTATGTAGTACTAAATTAAAGTACGTACATCTCAGGCAACTTCTAAGCTTCTTTTTTTAACTTTGATTATGCATTATGTGCAGTTTTCTCTATATAATACGTTAATAAACTTTACAACCGTTCCATCGTTAGGTAGAGGAATTAGCCTACGGCTTTTTCGTATGGTATACTTACTAGATAATACTTACTTTATTCATGCACCGCTTGCACCTCACCACATGCACCATATACTCTACGCCTGTACACCACGGAGTCATCAGGAGTTATACACCGTGAAGTGCAGAAAACAGTGTGAAAAAGCTTCATAAATATGGAAGTACAAGTAGCCAAAGATTCATCACAAACTTCTTGTATTACGGACTGTAACTGGCAAAAAGTGGCCAGCATCTATAATTCAAATTTCGAAATTGATTTACCTCAAGCCACGACTAGTTCAGATTATAAATAACATTAAATTAAAAAAATTAATGACCCTCGACACAAAACCGTTACTTGATCCTTTCAACAACTAGAAAAGAACTGATAATTTCAAATGGCTGAAGATATTTTTTTGGATCATAGCTAAGAACACTCTCGTTTGTGACACCTTTTAAACAAAAAATACTAGATCAAAATAAGCGCATCCGTTTAGGAGTTACGATGCGACAGACAGACACACACGTTAGACTTATAATACACCCCTCTTTTCCGTCGGGGGTTAAAAACGAAACTGTTCGCGTCGACGTCTCGCAATTTGACAGGTGAAACCTGCCGAGCCCCGCCACCGCGGATTAGTATTCCGCCGGCGAAGACGCGCGGATATTAGGTTCCGCGCCGCGATCCGGATCCGCGCGGCAATGCATAACAACGTCTCGCGCGATTGGACGCGAGTAGCGGTGGACTGACGTCGCGTTTGATTGAAAATATTTTGATGGGAAACTTTTTTATTTAAACCGAGAGTTTGGAAGATTGCTTTTGGTTTTAAAATTGAAGTCAGTAGGAAGAATATTTGAATCGACGTCAGACAAAAGATGAATATTGGAATGCCTAATAGATAAATCTAACGAGTTTCTGTTTTTGTTATGAATTTTGAGTATAGAAATAAATCGTTATTTAAAAATTAAAGCCATAATGATTTGGAACTAACACGTGATTCTTGTTATTAAGAAAACTCAAATAAATTATATATACCTCATTGATGTTATATTACAATTATTTAAGCCACACTTAATCCAAATTTAATTGGTTAAGATCACAGCTACGCAAAATGTTAAAGGAAAACATATACAAAGCTACAGAAAGCTACTTTATATGAAAAACGAGGGCGTCCATCCGGCAAATACAAATAAATGCTTTATATCCTCCAATCTAACGCTCCAGTCACCAGCCCACATTGTGTTATCATAAAAAATCACCCAAATGTTTACAAATTGTAGCCCCGTAATGGTTCTGATGCTATATGTTTATCACATGCGACATTTCACAGTGTTACGCGTCACTGAAAATCATTGAAATGTGCGCATGGTAATACATTTGAAACAGAAAAGTTAGATAAGAAGGTATACGAAGTAAATATTATAAAATTAATATTCCTCTATTTCAGCCAATAAAGCCTTAGGTCAATAAACAAATAAAATAAAAATAAAACATTTATAATCTTAACTTAGCAGAAGTTAAAAAGCTTTTCTCAAAGCAAAATCGGCTCTTGTCTAAAACGAATGTACAGGTCTAAGCAATGAAAAATAGATCAAACAATCAAACTCACTTGAAATTTTGATAGATTTCTTTCCAGTTGACATTTTCTTTTTCCAACGGAGTGAGTAAACAAACATGCAGTGATTTATGTATTAAAATCTTTGCTATGCAAAATTGTAATCATATCACAAAAAAAGAAGTAATAGTGAGTGATACATGTTGTTGTTTCTTTCTGAAGTTATTCTTCTCAAATGTCGTACTCGAGTGACCTATTAAATGTATGAATGAATGAACGAGTGAGCGCCTACCGGTACCAGTCGGTCGCTATTCGACACAAATCGCTCGGAAAAAATCCTATCAAAATTCGTAAAGGTATTTCGGTGAAAAAACGAAGTCTCCGAGATATTCGTGGAAAGTGTAGCTGCAAAACATGTTATATTTTCATGGCCTCGTCTTGATGTTTTTGTGACATGACGACATTAAGAAAATGTTGAAGGTTGGCGACAATAAGAATATGGAAGGAGAGACATATAAAATATAAATTTTAGTCGATCGAGGACACATTATAAAGTCATGAGCGTATGTATATTAAGTCGTTTCTTTTTTTAAATAGGTGGACATATTCTTATTTTTCAATAGAAATAAAAATAAAAAACATTGAGTTGGGGCAGGGACTTGAACCCGCATTTTCTTGGCTACCGGGGCCAACACAAGCGCACTACCAACTGTGCTACTGTGTTATTGTACATTATCCACGGTCTGTAGATTAGGTCGTCTTTTCTTAGTTAGTAAACCATAACTTAAGTTTTTGTAGAAATATTTAATTTACTCATGTTGTTCCACGACCTAATATAATATAGCTCAGAACTGTATGTAACTAGGTCGACCCGGTAAATTCCCCCACCTGTATAATTAGGACAACGCGACCCACACCGAACTAATGAGTCTCACTTAGTCTAAGAAATAAACCTGTCCCGATCTCGGGGATTAATGACTGGCTATAAAGCAAGTGGAGTAATGTTATTAACGCCTGCACCTATAAAAGTGCTTATTATAGGCTGACGAAATAGGGATTGCAGTTGTTGTTGCTTGCTGAAGTAAACACTTCTACCTATTTCCTGGACTATACGATTAAAGATGAGTACACTACATAATTCCGAATAATTTATTTACGAATTTGAAAATGACGATTATTAAAATTCCGAATTTCATACTTCCGAATGATTCACAATTCCGAATTTAAAATTTCCGAATAGTGAAAATGACGAATAGTTAATTAACGAAATTTCAAACAACCGATTTATTACAAATACGAAAGTCAATTTTCCGAATATTATAATTTCGATGTTTCAAATGTACGATTTTTTAGTATATCGAATATTCAAAATTACGAATCCCGAAGTTTTAATATTCCGAAAATCAAAATTCCGAATTTTACTTACAAGTAATCAAATATTAAGAAATATTATTAAACGCCTGCTGCTTGCAGTAAGCGTGCAAGCAAGCAAGCAAGCAAGCAAGCAAGCAAGCAAGCGTGCATTCAAGCATGCATGCATGCAAGCAGGCATGCATTCATGTCAACCTAACCCCGAAGGGTATGGCAGAACGAGCGGGCTCGCTCCGCTCGCCGCGCTCCTTTCTGCCATACCCTTCGAACCTAACCTATCCGTGTCGGGGTGCCCAGAAGTCCCGTGCTCGCTTCGCTCGCACCCGCTCCTGTAGTATTTTTGCCAAAAATCCTTACATGCATCCTAAACTATAAAACCAGATCTAATCAGGTACTTGAACCTATTATATTCGGTTCGGATACTATTTTTCTTTCAACCTTGAACTTTATTAAGCTTTTTTCTAAATCACGAATTATCATATTTCCGATCGGGATTTTAATTTTTCGTGATTATAAAAGATCGGTATTTTATTTTTCGTATAATAAAGTATTCGTAATTTTTAACATTCGTATATTTAACAATCGGAATAACAAATCTTCGTGATTATAATATTAGGAATTTAAAATTTCGTAATTTTTATAATTCGTTATTTAAAAATTTCGAAATTACAATATTTCGTAGTTTTAAAATTCAGTATTTTCAAATTCGGGAAAAAGTAATTCGTAATTTTTGGGTGTTCCCATTAAAGATACCTTTAAGTTCAGCGGTGTGGTACGAAAACTATACTTAAGAGTTTTTATTTTACTATACTAATTTATTATTCTGACACACACACACACATTTACACTAACTTTTCATAAAGTCTTCTTCCTAAAAAGGAAATATTCAAACTTATTTATTGATAAATCTTTTTACAATGTTCGTTCAATTTGTAATAAACTTAATGGTTGTACCTTATCTGTATTACCGTTGATTTGAATCGTAATGAAACTCTCCCTGTTTTTAAGATTCACTGAATATTTGATTGTATCTGATTTTTTACGAATGAAATTCGCGTAACGTCGTCCCTTTGGTTTTCTTTAGATAAATAAACTAGATTTGACGGCGTCGTTCGAGAATACTGCTTAGGAAATCTGTTTGTTCGTGGCAAATAACGGGCCCGATTCTTTATATTACGCTGTAACTTAAATTTGAAAACCATATGTCCCTTTCACGTTCTTCAGAACAAAAGTGACAGGTGATTGTCAACTTAAATTAAGAGACGTCAAACATCGATTTTACGCGTAGTTCGCAGGCATTTAAAAACATCCCAACTAAATTAAGCTGAATTTGACAGCTGCGCTGCTTATTTTAAATATCATTCATTCAAAATTAAATCCATTCATCTCCCATCCTTTTCGATTCCCCTAAGAATGAAAGAGACCAACAACTTAAATTTAGAGATTTTAGCGACCACGCCAGAATTGAGCCCAATATGTTCCTATCAATTCACAGAAGTAGGGACTTGGACTACACGAAAATATTTTCAAAAGTTGAATAAACCCGCGAGGTATTTGAGATTAAATCAGAAAATATCATTGTGATTTATATATTTAAGTCATGTGTAATAAATAGCATTTTATGTTGTTTGCACATAAAGTACAGAAGCCAGCACATGCGATTGGACATTTGCACTACGAAATTATCACCTACCGCTGCGGAATACGGGCGCTTTCAAGGTCAACATGACCAGCCGCATGTGCTGCCTACTGCACTTTATTTTCACTTTTTATGTTTTTTTCATCATTATATTTCAAAAACTGTTTTCACAAAATAAAAATCTCATAAAGTTTTAAAACCTCTTAGTCTGCTGCCTCTTACATTCCTAATCACTTTTTAGGCATGTAATACAAAGCCTTAATATTTCTTATTCAGTGTCTTCTCAGTATCAAAACCCATCACCTCGATTTTGAAAGTCAACTATTTTAGCCACCAGACCACACACGATAACTGTGTTGTTCACCATTATGTTAACGCGGGGTAAAAGATCGCAACACCTGACGCACTAAAAGGGTCGTCCTTGGTCTAATCCCGACTAAACTCTCGCTATTCACTTCAATACGAACATGTTCAAGCTTAATTTTGGGTTTGTTTTGACGGAGTTGTGGGTACAGCCACGTACAGCGGTACAACATTAAGCATTTGTTACTGTTTTACACTGTAACAGCTGTTTTATTTGAATTGAGTATGCTTGCTTCATACTACCTCGTCTATTACTCCCGATGAAGTGAGATTTAATATGGTGGATAATGTGCATTATTTGATATACTCCTTTGTATATGAACCAGAACAATAATAATGATCATGTTATTTTAGGTTAGTTATTCCAGATTATTATTAATGTATTTTACAGTGTCGTAAATAATAGTAGGGACACACACGGTCATCTGATCCCAAACTAGGCAGAGCTTGTATTATGGTCGCAGACAGCTAATATACTCATACATTATTCTATATAGCGAACCTCTATGGTTAAAATCTGTACATGGAAAAAAATGATGAAATCCGATTCAGGGGGATGTAAGGAGCGATATATAAAACATATTATTAAGTATTTTTTAAATATTTTTGGTCTGTCGGTTTGTACGGGCTAATCTCCGAAACTGTTAGACCGACTTGAATGAAATTTCTCTTCGTGGTACCTTACATCCCCGGTCAACATTTTGGATATTAACCGTGGAAAAATAAGAATTCCCGTGGGATGGTTAGAAAACTACCACGTAAAAGTAAAAAAACAAAGCGAGCAGCCTTTCTAAATATAGAAACTTACCTATCTTGTGTAACCATAAAATTTAGAAATTTACTTTAATGTTTTAACTAACTAATTCACAAAATTGTTGCCTCAGTCTCCAAGTATCATCCCTCTCCCTCTTTTATATTATTGATAAATAAACAAGTATGGGCTTGTAGTTAGTAATTATAAAGCCCAAGTTAACGCAAGATAGCAAATACTTCCATAAAGTTATTAGAATGATGAATATTCTTGAAGTTAATAAATAGAAGAACCTACTCTGGAAGGATTATAGTTTTCAATAGTTTATCTATTACCTATACTTACACATTTTTTTGTTTCTCCTGTGGCGTAGTGGTTAGGGCAGGTTACATTGTGGTACGTTAGTTCATGTTGTTTTAATGTCGAAGATAAATATTAGAAATAAAATTGTGATGTAATATTGATCATTTTTTTTGTACAGAAGCCAGCACATGCTGTTGTACATTTGCACTACGAAATTTACCCTTATTGCTATGGAATACGGGCGCTTTCAAGGTCATAATGTCCAACCGCTGTACAGTCCAATATAGCCAAATAAAATAATTTATTTCGTAGTTTAGTCAGTTTTTATTGTTTAAATTAAAGTGAAAAAAAATCCTTCTGGCAGAACTCGAATCTGCATCTCCTGGCTATTGGAGACGGACTAAAAAGGTATTAATTACCCTGTGTAGAAAATTAGAAAAATATACTAGTTGGAAAACTAATAAACTATAGTACATTTTATTTACATTCGAGACTGACAATATTTCCTTTGCAATATTTTAAGTTGCATCAAAATAAAATATCTTTTACTTAGTCAAATAAGCAGAAACCATTCAGGTTTTCAACAAACAAATAACACTTGTTTATTTATTCATACATACGCAAGTAAAAGTAATTTAATAAATGGAATGCAGAACCTCGGCAGACTACCAACCAAATGTAAATAAATACGCAAGAGTTTTAGCGTAAAAAAACTTATATGAATTTCATTTCGGGAAAGAGGGTAGGCTCGTTCTTTTTTGTGACTGTTCTCCACAGAACACTGAAGTGTAACCCCTGAAATTCATATCTAAGAGAACGCCAAAATAAAAGTAACAATTAATTACGCACTATGGGTCGGCACACATTATGAATTGCTGTTCTAATTAGGACCGCGAGAAGCCACTGTATTTGGGTAGCTTGTTATGAGTTTCTTAAGAGTGGTCATCATCATCATCATTAAGCAGAAAGACTGTCGCTGCAGGATAAAGGCTTCTCCTAAAATCTCCACATGATCGATTCTACGCTGCACGCATCCTGCGGTTTCCACCTCCCTTCTTTCTTCTTGACACATTCTTATGTCATTCTTAGGTTCTTACCGCGCTCTTGTCAACAGAGTCTACGCCATTCTGTTTCGTTTTTCGTCTTTTGTTTGATCTCGTGTAACGACACCACATCAACATTTATTGGTATCATGGACTTACATAGTTGTAACTATGGTAATACTTCCATGATTGGTATATATTAATTATTATTATTCTGTGGTGATATTCTTATTCTTATTCTTTTTTTGTGGATCTGGATCCAAATCCTTCAGCTGTAATTTGTCTGTCCACAATAAATCAATGTTGCCATACGCTTTGTTATGTTACGCCACCGAGCATGTCTATATTTCACAAGTCTGTGGGGTGGTTTCGTTTTTTTTGGGTGATCCTAAAACGGTTTGATTTTAAATTGAGTAAATATTTATACAGTGAGTACATGTATTGTGTGCCCTGTGTAATGCGAGGCAGGCTTACCCATAATAATGTTTACTTTTGTCTTTGTAGGATAAAATATGTTTTTCTTAGTTTTCGTATTTTACAGTATCCAATTTTATATTACAAAATATATTTATATAACTTTGTTTATATGTCTGTCACTCACACAAAAATGACTAAACAGATTTTCGTGATGCCATTTTCACGTTACAAATCGGCATTACAAACTATTTAGAAAAGCACCAAGTATGATTCGAAAATAAATTGCCTATTATAATGCAAAAACATATCCAAAGGTGGTTCTAAAACAATTTTATCATACACACACCTGTTCTTTGCAATGAAGATTAGTAGTCATGAAAATCCTTATATAGGTACAAGTGCAAATGAGCACTAAAAATAATGGCGGTTGCATTTGATAGCTCTATAAAATTCACAGCCCAATAGTGCGGGCTGAGTGCCTTAAGCTGCGCAAACAAACAGCTAAGGGTATTAGAGTCATAACTGAGTAAGCTTCGGTGAAGGCGGTCGTGAGCAACATTAAACGGATACCTAATTTCACCGCAAAATGGATACGGATTTTATCCTTCATATATTTTGAAAAACTAAAATATTACCCAGAAAAATATCAACACGAAAATATTACCCACTGAAAATATATAATTTGAATTGAACGTGTCTTTATGTACATATGTATATATGATACGTACACAAGCAGGCTTATTGCTAAGGCAACAATCTCTCCTAGGCAATTAGGTGTAGACGCAGAAACAAAAAAGCCAAATTTTGGCTGTGGTAATTTATACCTATATCGTTATTAAATTTCGTTGTCAAATTCAGTACAATTTGTTAAAATACAATGTATTATTATACTTTATTGCACACCAGAAAATAAAATGAAAATGTAAAAGGACATGGATTTTTTTGGGCTATTATTCACAGAAAAATCTAACCACTATATAGAAAAAATATTTAGATTCTAGACATAAAACTGAGTCCACATGTCCAGTTGTGGAATTTAAATGCCCCCCATTTAGGAGATATTAATTTTTTTCAATGTGAAAAAGTTGTCCACTCAGCAAGTCTATAAAACGCACCTGCCACTACCTATCTCTTTCTAACACCTAGCTAAGGCTACTCTTGTCTTCTCTTTTGCTGAGTGGACAACTTTTTCACATTGAAAAAAATTAATATCTCCTAAATGGGGGGCACTTAAATTCCACAACTGGACATGTGGACTCAGTTTTATGTCTAGAATCTATATATTTTTTCTATATAGTGGTTAGATTTTTCTGTGAATAAAAGACCGGGCCCCATACGATTTTTTTCCTGTCCTAAAGGAATTCACGAATACAGCAGAAAGTAAACTTGTAGGCGGTCTAATAATTTTCAATGTTATTTATTTATTTCGACAAACGCCAGAAAAAATATTATATGTATATTTGTTTATTAATAATATCATAATGAAACACAAATTACAATGCTACAAAAATATTTCTTTAAATTATATACATATTCTCATTATTATTCACATGTAGTTCTCATTACCCATTCTTCTAAATTACAACTTAGTTTACTTACAAATAAGGATAAATTAATGTGTCTGTTTTTGCAAGGAAACTTGAAGCCAAGTAAACTGATCCGTATGCATTATTAAGTAGAACTCGATGTAAGATCCAAATGAGGGTTGTATTACAGGATGAACTGCGAACTATCAAAACAGTTGATTATTTTATTTTCTTATCCAATAGTAATCAAAGAATATACATACATACTTAGGGATAAAATTGAATTAGGATAAAATAAATAAAATATGGAATCCTTGGGGAGGCCTTTGTACATCAGTGGACGTCTTTCGGCTGAGATGATGGTTATGATGATGAAGTTAAAGGCAACCGTTACTGACTTTTGGCAGATTAAACTGCGCCTGCTATTCTTCTAAGTCTGTGGAACAAAAATGATACGTCATCTTTTAACATTAATATAATCTGGCTATCTTGTTTGCACGTAGGGTAATTTATATTATTTTGCTTTTTTTCTGTCACTGACGTAGATATTTTGCAGCCAAGAATATGTCTTCTAAGCCCATGGACTGACTGATGATACATTATCACACATTTCAAAGCACTTAGAGATTTTCCAAAACAAAGGAGATTTTAACGGGGCTCCGAAAATAATTACATATACTGGCAAAGCCGTGGGGCGGTCAGCTGTATAGTAGCCGTGTGATCTTAGAAGCAACGAACGGTAAATAAGCTGTAATTGTAAAAACAGTATAATTTTATTACTGAAACGAAAGTTGTTCTAATCCAAATTCTATCGCCAATTGAGACTGTTTTAACGGTTATATGGTAGGTAGAAAGCTGTTCATATTATGTGTAGTAGGTGTGCAATTTATATTTCATCAAAAAGTGTTGTTTTCCGAGAGTAAATATCGCAGGAATTCCCGAAAGCATCTAATCGTAACGCAATAACCGTGTTTACATAACCACGCGGGAACATCAAAGCGCCGCTCAGCTAATATCACGGCAGATATAAAATAATATCGGAGCACACGCACCGCCCTTCAACTTGGATATCATGAGTCGTTTTTGAGAACCTTCCACCCCCCCTTCCCTCACCTTACCCCCTTAACAACAAAACAATGTCACATTACCCCCCCCCCTCCGCGAATGGGTGCAGTATAATGCCGTTAACTCTGTTTTTACCTTTTTGATATTTTATTTAGAACGTGCGTATAAACGGAATGAGAAAGGATTTTTGTTCGAAAAACGCTGAAAGCGCGACAAAATATAAAGCATATTTACTGTTTGTCGGGTTATTAAAGTGATGTACGGCTTTGCTGAAGATTCGCTTTGCTTTTGTTTTTGAATTATGAGGTTTTCCAAGCATTGAAGTTTCAAAAATATGTCTGAATATGACACGAAATCTCGTTGGATCTTTTTGTTATTTGTAGCGATAAAAGTTGGCTCTAGCTGAGAAATATATTAAGATTATGTTGATCAATTTAGTCGTTTTACAAATTGTTTATAATAATAATAATATTATCTTCCATTCAGTTTAAGTTAGTTTAGCAGCAAGATTCAGATTTAACAAATCTCAGCCGCTTAGTAAGTAGCATTGTCTGAAATCACTGGAGAGTTCATCTAACAATCTACGTTCTGTCCGAGTGCGTTTTGTGAATAAACACAAAGAACACAAATTTGATTTAAGATTAGAGATACTGAATTATTACAGTATAATCAGAGTAATGCTAGATATAAACTAAAACAAAGAAAACATAAAACAGAACTATTTAATAAAATTTCATGTTTCAGACTTGAATCCGTATGTTAAAACATAAAAATACAACTTTATACTAAACTACTACTAAATGGAATTGAAAAAAAAAACCTTAACCAGTTTTTATTCACTAATAAAATTAGGACAACTTCCTGTCTATTTGAAACTAATAACAACAAATACTTGTTAAACTTCCAGGGCTTCAAATACATCCAAAGCAGAGTTCTAAGTAGTTTGTTCTAAAGTCGCAATGATGTTGTCTAGTATAAGGCTACTTGCAGATTCCAGTGAAGCCAGCCGTCTGCTTCAGACAGACTTCGTGCTATAGCATAAACCCAGCTGCTTAGATGTACCCCGAACCACACAGCGCGTCCGACCGAATTGTTACTGACAGTTGTTTAGGAAAACAGCAACCTCGTGTAATAACTTTAGATGGATGGTGTACACATGTGTGCTTGAGTAAATCATGGGAGTAAACTCTCGAATTTCTGTGTGTAATAACATCGCTCGGAGTCAACTCGCGTCTCGTGAGCGTAATAAACATTGACCCAAATTTTGATGTTTTAAGTGCAATTTCATCGCGTACTTAATGTTAAAATTTTAAACCTTAAGCGCTAGTCTAAATAAATACGAGTATATCGTTTTAGTAAACACATTTTAGATAGAAGGAAAATAGATTTCTATCTAAGATAAAATTATCGACATAATTCGGTTAATTCACAGATATTGAGGATATCTGTGATATCTATATTATTTATAAATGATTTCATTGCATTATTGAACAGAAAAAGACATTATTTAAAGATTTAAAAATACTTAATTTACGATAATAATTATTGTTGAACAACGTATTTATAAAAGCGCAAAAGTATAAAATATAAAAATATTTTCAACAAACAGTGCTCAAAAACATGTTCCATCCTCCTCATTCATTGTAAAAATAAAACTGGCAGTCAAAGAAAATTTTTAAACAGCCCCATAAATAAAAGTTGATGCTAAAATTTCCGTAATATAACATCGGTGAGTCTGTTCCCTTTTTAATGTAATCTTAATGTGCTTTCTTATGAATGTTTGTCGCGGGGCTGCCGGCTGTAAAACACTTTTACTATTCCTGGGGGCACCTGGGGGCCGTTTCATGAAGCGACGAATTACAAGTACCATTTGGTGTTCAATGCGTAGCTAGTAAGTCTTAAATATGAACCATACAATTTTTTACATGTAGAATACGCAATGTACTATGTGATTTGTAAAGTGTGTAGAAAAAAAGCTTTGTATGACGTCAGAAGTGGCCCTGGAGTGAGTATGCCTCTAATCTGAGTCCTGCTTTTATTACATAACTAGCGACCCGCCCCGGCTCCGCACGGGAAAATGGTTATTGTGGGTTATTCTTGAGTATATTATGCATGTATTATAGATATAAACCTTCCTCTTGAATCCCTCTATCTATTTAAAAAAACCGCATCAAAATCCGTTGCGTAGTTTTAAAGATTTAAGCGTACAAAGGGAGGGACATAGGGACATAGGGACAGAGAAAGCGACTTTGTTTTATACTATGTAGTGATGATGTTTGAGTAACGTACATTGGGTAGAGTTTTTTTTAGTTAAGAAATCTAAACAGCGCATGGAACGATCATTGCCGAATAACTATAGGTAATTACTTGATGGATAAAAAATATATTATTGAAGAAATTTTTACATGAAATCATTTGCAAGAATACATTTCATTAATAAATCTATTAAAGGCATATTTATTTATTATATTACAAATCTTTAAAGCCTTTTCCTTATACGTTTACTGTACGATGGAAAAGCTAAGACTTAAGATATGTGCTTCTGTTGCTTAACATTTTAAATTATCTACACATTCTTGTACTCAAATTTATTTTCCGGCGTAAAATGTTTGCTTAAAACACGAAAAAATAATTCAAAGGCTTTCTGCTCGCAACAAGCCTCATTAAAACAGCGTGAATTATTAACTCCCGTAGATTGTGGCGGTCAAGTGCGTATCGTACCTTCACCCTCTTAATCCTCAGGGGCGTGCGAGGTCCGGGCTTAACTCCTGTATATTTAAAGCACTTCACAGGTGACGCGGGTTTTCAGTAATATAGCTACAATTTACAAATGTATATGTACACTTTGAAGTACAATGCGCAAGCTCTATGACAAAACATGGACAGTTGAAATTTGAGACTAACTAACTAGGCAATGAACATTAAATTATTCTAGTTACTTATGAACCCCGTCGTGAAATAGACTCCTCGTTTCACAGTCAACCAAGGGAAAGTCAACCTTACTACAAAGAGAAAAGTGACGGTATGTTGACTGCGAATGTTTTGTATGATTATGGTGATATTTTAATCCAAGGGTAGTGTGAGGGCCTTTTTGTTTAAAAAATAATAATAATTAGAAAATAAAATTTTGTTGTCCGCTTAAGCTCTTTGGAGGGGACATTATAATGAGTTGGTTCATACTTTGTTGCAAAATTTGTGACTTTTTGCATTGCCAAAGACAAAAAATATTGTGACATGTGACGGTAAAACCGGTTTATGCCGGTCAGTGATATTCATCTCTGTGGTGATATTTTAAAGATTAAAAGCCGGTAACCAGGGGCCTGTTTAATAAACGTGACAGGCGACAGGTGACAATCCGACATTTTGACAATTTCTTGTTTAATAAAGATTATCCCTGACAAATTTGTTACGGTGGAAAATTTACAAATATGTCGACTTGTCACGACATTTTGACATATTTCTGTTTAATAAAAAAATTCTCTTGACAGGCGACAGGTGACAATTTGTCCGAAAAAACTTGTCAAATTTGTTTTATTACAGGTAGACATATTGACAAATATGTCTACCTGTCATGACAATTGTCTGAGATTTTCGACAGGTATCCGCATCCAATGTCAAAGCAATTCGGCAGTTACATTAATACGAGTAATCACGAGTAAAAAATGGTGTTAATGTCGTCAACGGATAGCAGTGATAGTAGCAGTGAAGATAAATATTCTCTATTTACAAACGTCTCTATTTTCATAAATAAGACCAAAAAATGTTAATTTGACATCCAATACAAATAGCAAACATAAACAAAAGTTGAAGTCGATTACCAAAGTGAAATTATAATATTTTTTAAATATTACCCTCATGTTCTCCCATAAGCATGCTCGGATATTATGTTGTGACAAATATGTCAGAAAAAGTAACAAATTTGTCAAAGACCATGACAAGGACTAAGTCAGAGGACTAAGTCAGAGGATGTTTCCTTAGACTCGACAGGTAAAAATTGACAATTTTTGCCTTTATTAAACGGATTTTTATCCTGACAATTATGTCAATAGTTACCTGTCACATTTGGACATAATTGTCATGTTTATTAAACGGCACTTGTCGCGATAATTTGACTTATTTGTCAAAAAGTGACAAAATTGTCGGATTGTCACGTTTATTAAATAGGCCCCAGAACAATTTTTGAATAAGTTCCATCTATTAATCGGTTAATCAAGGAATGAAATTATACCCGTCTTTCGGATGATATTTAACAGTATTTTAAAACCGGTTGCGATCTCTGCTCTTTTCGTCACCTTCAGATTTCTAAGATTTAATATTTTTCTCTAGTGATGGCGTTTATTTGGTGTTTTAGGAGATCATACTTCTTGTTAGTGTTCGCTATCAATCTGTCATTGCTTCTCTTTTACAACACTTATTTGTGTATTTTTCTTTTACCCTACTTTCTTTATCTGCCTTAGTTTTTGTAACTTGTATGTATTTCTTACATAATGTCTAAAGCATTATGTATGATTTACAAAGGTTTTAATATTTCAATGAAATATGTAAGCACATTTAAAAAACTGGTAGTATATTTGAAGGTAGGTAAAATTCACGAGCGGCGTCCGTACGCAATTTGATAAAAAGCCAGGCCGAGGCGTGTGCGCGGTGTTTCACAAAACGATGATAAAATTACTTTTAAACTGTCGGGAAATTAAAAAAAGAAAATTTTACGACCAGACACTTTAATAGTATTTTTATTACAAGGGCTCTACTTTAAGTTCAAGGGCATTTGAAGGACTGAATAGAATCTTCGACGGCGTGAGGTATTCAAATATTTTTAGGACCGAGAATATCTTCCACGTAATGCGAAATAAAATAAGAGTTCTTTTATGTAATTTCTCCTGGTCAAGTGTGTTATTAAAGGTCACGGCACATTACACCAACTCAACCCATACTATGGCATTGAAATGTAAGCTTCATATCGTGTTATTAAGAGTGATTTTACAACATGTCAGTGGAAACTGGACGACGAGTCCAACCTGACAGATTTTTTACGAACAAAATTATAGACAAAGATTCGTACTTATAAAATAAAAAATAAAATAAAAATAAAATGAAATAAAAATAAAGAAAATAAAAAATGCTTTTGAAACTGATTGTCACTAATCATAAAACGTGCTGCTTATTTAAGCCTATTTGTTGTTTGATATCACAGTCTTTGCCTAGTTTAACCATATATTTTTATTAATTATTTATATCTCTTTTTTTAATAGACCAAGAGCAGCTACCAGCTCTATCAGTTAACCAGAAAAACGACTCTATTATTAAAAAAACACAAAAATATGGAATGTTTCTTCACTCACCGCATCGTTTGATGCCATGATCGAGTGAAAGGAATAAAACTACCCCTCTCGAGTAACATAGAAAAATAACGGTTGATTGTGCAATAAAGCTTGTAGTTATTTTTTATCATTTCTCGAATGCTTACACCAGCTCATAAACTGTGATTCGCGCAAGCAAGACTGTGCTCGCTTTCTCGCAAATACCACTTATGGGCGAATTTATTTTCTGTGGTGGCTATAAATTTGTGTCCCGAATTGTAAGTAAGTGAGGCACGCCCAGGAAACTTCGTTGCTTTGTCCCGATTTCGAGAGGTTTCGGGAGAGAGGTTTTTGTCTTCGAATTGGTTTTATTGAACTAACTTTCCATGTCGAGGCTTCAGTGGCGTTATTATTTTAACCTTGGAAATGGCTTGTTGAATGGGAAATGTATAAATACGCGCATCGCTTGAAAATGGCTGCATCGAAAAGTTTTTTTTTTTTTCATCATCGCCTAATTATTAATAAGTAAGTAACTTTTTACAGCGGAAAACATTTAATTTGGGAAAATACATATTAAGGGTGGCTTAGCTAACAGCTATTTTTTTTTACGCCTGTGTTTGATTTTTTATTTTTATATTGAACCTCTTTTTTCATAAGTTTTAGAGATAATGCTAAAAAACATTTCTGCACTAACGAACAGTGAAATAGATATCTAGCAATACATCTTTTATAGCCACGTATTTTAACATTTACAGCAGTATCTATGAGATAAATTTGATAAATTAGAAAATAAGGCAATGTAATGTATACAAGGCAGGTTTCATTTATATAATTTATAATTATTGAGCTAACAAACACATTAATTTAAAAAATGTTTGTTTGGTAAAAGACTTCTTTAACCCTTAATTATATTTGCAAACAAGAAAGGCTTTCACGCAAGAAAAAACTCAAAACGCCAAAGAGAAAAGATTCTACAATCAAAATAAAGGCTCGAAATGAGATTTTACTCCGCGAATTGTCTTAACATTGCTAATTTAACTGTACGTAGTTTACGCAAAGACAAATTGAATCCTTGACAAAGACACTTCGCTGGAGTCGGATGGAGAGAGTCCCTTAGAGCCTCTACTCACTGGCAGGCGAGGTTGGATGACTTGTGCGATTAATCTGACCGATCTGACTGAACTGATTGATTTTGTAAGATGATTATGTAGCACGCCCAGAGCTACATAAGCATCTTACACGTGGTCGAGTGGTTAAATACTACCCTCACGTTACGGAGGTTCCTGGTTCGAATCCCGGTGGGGCTTACCAATCAAATATAACTTTCTGAGACTTTTCCTAATGTGGTTAGAACATTGCAGGCTAAATCACCTGATGTAACGTATAACGTTACATAAATATAAATCGTAACGTTAGTAAGATTTTCGTATATTCGTATTTCATAATAATTTAGCTAAAAAATACAATTTTATTAAATGTGTACAAAATGCGGCCGTCCGACTGTACCAGAACTAGTTTCTTTTGTTCTGCGGTTCCATATTGCTTGACGTCACGCGCTGACCGTTGGTCGGATCTGCGCGTTCGCATTTGCCAGATCGCATCTTCATTCACTAGCGTGGACACGTAATTGTCCTCTGCTCGACAACGTATTTGTCGAAATATATACAGCAGTTTCTGCGTGATACATTTTAATAAATCTCAACGAAATAATATTGTACTAATCTTGTACAAAATAATTGAGTTTGTGTGTTTGACCCCTTTGGGTAAGTGTTGAACATATAATTTAGCACCTAGAATTATATATCATTATTTGCTGTAGTTCATCGTAATGCTTTTTGCATCTAATTATATTACTGTTTTTTTATAAAGTGATAAGTGATTTTGCTAGCGCTTGTGCACTATTTTATATAGAAATTCACGTAACGATCCTTTGTTCTCTTTGTTCTTAACATATATTTTTCTACCCGACATTAAAATAAAATAATTAAATTATTATCTTCTTGAATGTTCTTTTAGGCTTCATTGTATATTGTAATCCGCTCTGATTGCTTTCACCGCACTACACCTGCTACTCTTTTAGTGCTTCTCATTTTTCGTGGTACGGTGAACACGATCAGGCGGACCTTTTGGATGTCCCCCTAACACTTGCTTGTTGGATGCCATTCCAGGGTTTCAAGTTCACCTTTAAGGACGCCTATATAAACCTGAAAAGGATCCTAACCCTATCTACCTCAAGTACAAGCCCACGGTCGGACTATCGAGGACGCCGTCGCTGTCGCCGTCGCCGCTCGGGGGAAGTACTGAAACTCAAATTACCCACAGACGGGCCTTCTGCCCCCGACCCTGGAATTTCAGACCTTTTTTATAATAAACTACTATTTGGAACGTAAGTTATCTTTTAATTAATAACTCATAACGTTACATTGGCGCCTACGTGGATTTTTATTTAGTTGGTCTGTGGGTACTTTGTAGTAAGTAGTTAGTGTGTATGTGCTTCTTTTCTTTTTCAGATGTAAAACGTCCTTTTATTTTTTTTATTTTTTTTTTGCATAGCCAAAACTGTGCTTTCTGCAAGTAATTTTATATTCAACTTGTAAATTTTCACTAACGATCCTTGTACGGTCGTCAACCCATAGGTTAGTGTACAATATTATTTTTATTTTTTTGGTGTACCTACTTGTAGCAAGCGCAGTTGGTTTTCAACGCTTTTTACTTTTTATTTTTCCTTTCTTTCTTTTCTCTTTTCCTACTTTTATTTTGATCTACGGCTGATTTTCTTCTTTTATTTTTCTTTTCTTTAATTATAACAGAAGGGCGTTCAGTAAGTATCTAGTTGCTTTGTAACAGAGCTGGATAGATTTAATTTTGTTGTTCAACATTTACCCAAGCGTTTTAACAAACATATATAAATAAATAAATAATAATAATGTCGAGACCGGTTAAGTTTCTCTCTCTTAATAAAGCGGAACTTGAGTATGAAATTACTATTAGAGGAGCTACGCCTGCTTCTACTGTTCAGGAGATGCGTAAACAAATTACGACTTTGGCCACTGTGTATCCAACAGAGGATATTTTGGTGAGCAGCCTTGAATTATCAGACGACATTTCTGGTGTCGACTCAACGTTAAGCAAGGTTGAAGAAAGCTTATGCGGTGACGAAGTTCCCGATAAAAACACGTTTGCTCGTATGCAAAACTTATTAAACCATGTTTATCACCGTTTAACAAGGATAGTGTGCCCAAAATTAGATGTGACGCATGAAACTAAATACCAGGCTCTTAGACAACGTTACAAAGCTTGTTGTGTTATTTGTAATAATATTAAGGATAAAATAATAGATCCTATTGATGTTGGCGGCGACACATCAAATGCTGATAATGCCTTAAATATTAAAGTTACTTGCGATCGTGGCATTACGGGAGAATTATCTAAGCTCAAGTATGATGGGAAGACGTGTGTGCATACATTTATACAACGTGTAGCGGATTTTTGCAAAACAAGAGCGTTAGATTCTTCAAAGGTTTTAAACTTTGGCCTTGAAATTTTTACGGGCGATGCTCTTCATTGGTTCCGTGGCGTAGTGAATTCAGTTAAGACTTGGGAGGAACTTGTGGTTCTATTAAAAAAAGATTTCGGATTAGCTGATTATGACTATAGGCTCATTTCTGAAATTCGTTCTCGAACTCAAGGTGAGTCAGAGAATATAACGATTTACCTTTCAATAATGTCAGGAATGTTTTCACGATTATCCAAGCCCTTATCAGAGGATGAACAGTTAGAAATCATTCTTCATAATATAAGACCATGTTACGCAGGTGCCTTAGCTGTTGCCTCAGAAATAAAGAATACCGAAACATTAAAAGTAATTTGCCGTAATTTTGAAAATATACAAGCCCGTTCAGCACTCTTTCATGAGCCACCAAGATCAACATCTGATACAATCGCTCCCGAATTTGCATATTCTGGGACTTCAAATAAAAATAAAACATTTCAAAAAACAACATTTAATTCTACAAATACAAATAATAATTACAAAAATCATCATAATGCCAATAATTACAAATCAAATTTCAATAATAACAATTACAGATACACGAATAATAATAATAATAATTTTAATAATCACAAAAACTTGGATGCTCTAAATACAGAGAATAACAATGAGAAAAAACGTTTCTGCCCTCGTTGTCGGGTAGACTCACATAACTTGCGTCAATGCCCGGCTAATAAAAGTGAAATATTTTGCTTTGTTTGCGGACGGAAGGATGTCAAGACACCTCAATGTCCTGATTGTTCAAAAAATAGGTCTTCCGGGTCAAAAAACTAAATAGTGAGAATTGTGTCAAGCCTTGTACATCTAAATTTGTTGAATCAGAGTGGAAAGATTGGTTAAATGTTGTTAAAGTGTTCTTTCAAACTTACAAGACTGACACAATTCTTCACAAAAAACCTGATAATGATTGTAGGCCTTATCTTACTATACAAATTAACGATAAAAATATAACTGGACTCCTTGATTCAGGCTCAGCAGTAACTATTTTGGGTAACAATGCACATTTATCTTTATTGAATGATCTTATTTTGCATGATAACACTCATGATCATATCACAGTTGTCGCCGCAGGTGGTCAGACTCTGCAGAGTATTGGTTATATCGATTTGCCTATCAAATTCGAAAACCATTTGCATATAATAAAAGCTTTTGTAGTTCCAGCTGTGACAACCAATCTTATATTGGGTGTCGATTTTTGGCGAAAATTTCAAATCTGTCCTAAATACCTGAACTGTATTACTATGGCCTCTAGCGACCAGGAGACTGCTGAGTCGGATCAAAAGTCATTTATAATGGGATACGAGAATCTGTCTGATGCGGAACGGCTTATTGCCGACAATGTTATAAAGCAGTTTGTAGCTATCTCTACAGAGTACAAAGGTTTAGGGAAAACCGAATTGATTAGTCATCACATTGACACGGGTGACGCACAACCTATTCGTCAACGATATTATCGCATGTCGCCAGAAAAACAGCGTATATTAGTTGAGCAAGTTGACGAAATGTTGTCTTTAGACGTCATTGAGCCGTGTGAAAGTGCATGGTCTTCCCCTACTTTACTTACACCAAAGAAGGACGGCAAACCCCGATTCTGCTTGGACAGCCGTAAACTGAACTCCATCACAAAAAGAGACGCTTATAGTCTACCGTATGTATCGGAAATCTTAGATAATCTGAGAGATGCTCACTATTTGACAAGCATCGATTTATCTAAGGCCTTTTGGCAGATTCCAATCGTTGAAACGGATAGGGACAAAACAGCATTTTACGTTCCGGGTAGAGGTACTATGCGTTTCAAGCGAACTGCGTTTGGCCTTACCAACGCTCCCGCGACCCAACAACGTCTTATGGATCTTTTATTTAACGAGTTCGAGTTAAAGGTTTTCGCCTACTTAGACGATATCATAATTGTATCTCAAGACTTTAACAGTCATGTCTCTTTGCTCTTGCGAGTCCTTGAGAAATTAAAACAGGCTAACCTTTCAATCAACTTGGAAAAATGTAAGTTTTTCCGCAGCCAACTCAAGTACCTCGGATACGTTGTCGATTGTTCCGGCCTTCGTACAGATCCCGAAAAAGTCCAGGTAATCCTCAATTATCCCACTCCTACTAGTCGAAAGGAACTTAAAAGGTTCCTTGGAACTGCTACATGGTATCGCCGTTTCGTACCAAACTTTAGTACAGTAGCTGGACCCTTGAACAGGCTAACTTCTTGTAAAAAGGGTGCTCCTCCTTTTAAATGGACGCCTGATGCTGACGACTCTTTTCAAAAGCTTAAGGAAGCCTTGGTTTCAGCTCCAGTTCTGTCATGTCCCGATTATAACAAACCTTTTGAAGTCCACACGGATGCGTCTAATTACGGTATTGGTGGCATGTTGACCCAAACTATTGATGGCAAAGAGCATCCGGTGGCATACATGAGCAAGTCCTTGTCAACAGCTGAGAAAAATTACAGTATCACGGAAAGAGAGACTTTAGCCGTGGTTACCGCCTTAGAGCATTGGAGGTGTTATTTAGAGAACGGCAAACGCTTCACTGTCTATACTGATCACAGTGCTTTAAAGTGGTTCTTGTCGCTAAATAACCCTACCGGTCGTTTGGCTCGTTGGGGTGTTCGGTTATCATCTTTCGATTTTGACATTAAACACCGTCGTGGCGTGGATAACGTTATACCTGACGCTTTGTCCAGAGCAGTTCCTTGCAATGCCATTTCAACTGCTAATAGCTATCAGGATACCAAGGACACATGGTACAAAAATACATATAGCGGTGTTTTAAATGTTCCCCAAAATTTCCCAAACTTTATAATTAAAAATAATGCTTTGTACCGGCTGACTAAAAATAAACATGAGTTGACGTTGGAGTTTTCGTGGAAAGAGGTAGTGCCTTGCGAGTTACGTGAAGCGGTTCTTGCTGAGAATCATAGCGAACCGACTGCGGGTCACCTTGGCGTTTTTAAGACCTACCGTCGTCTTGCGTTACGTTATTACTGGCCAAACATGCATGCCGATGTAATAAAATTTGTTAATACTTGTATTAAGTGTCTTGAGTATAAGTCTCAGAATCATAAGACCTTGGGAGAAATGGGTCGGCCAAAACAATGTGTACGCCCATTTCAAATGATTTCAGTGGACCTTGTAGGACCGTTGCCTGTAAGTCGTGCTCGAAATAGCTACGTTTTAGTTATTACTTGCTGTTTTTCAAAATTTTGTCATATATACCCAATTAAAAAGGCGACTAGCGACATAATTATAAACATATTAGAAAATAAAATATTCTTAGTACATGGCGTACCACAGACTGTCTTTATGGACAATGGTAGTCAATTTATCAGCGGATCTACTGAAAAGTTTTTTAAGAAGTATTCCGTTCCTAACGTATTTTATACCCCAAAGTACACTCCACAAATTAATACAGTGGAACGCTACAACAAGACCATCATGACTTGTGTAGCAACTTTTGTTGAAGATGACCACCGGACATGGGATTTGTTCATACCCAAAGTTCAATTTGCCATCAATAATTCGGTGAATGAAGCGACGGGTTTTACCCCATCCTTTTTAGTCTATGGCCGGGAACTCGTACCATGCGGAACTCATTATACCGATTTCGATCTTGGTAATGAGATTTTGTTTTTACCCCGCGACATTTATGCCGAAAATGTAGGACACTTGGCTTCGGTTTTCAATGATGTGCAAAAGAGACTGTGGCACGCCCATGTCAAAAATACTTCTCATTATAATTTGCGTAGGAAGCCCGCAGAATTCAATATTAACGATATCGTCATGAAACGTACATACGTCTTAAGTGATAAGGACAAATATTTTTGTAAAAAACTTGCTCCCAAATTCATTAAATGTCGTGTCATCGAAAAAAAGTCGCCATTAGTCTATGTACTTGAAAATATGCAAGGTAAAAATATTGGCACATGGCACATCAAAGATTTAAAATTAGTAGGTAGTAGCAAATAAATAAAAAAAAAAACTTTTTTCTATTTTTTTTTGTCGTTCCAAATAGTTCCAATAATATATTTACAAAAAAAAAAAAAAACTATTTTATACAAATCATATTATATTAAAAATAGAATTCACGTTATAATACCCGTTAACAACCACCTTGTCTTTTAAATATTTGCAGGGTGTCTACTCCTTAATAGTATGGCACCTTATTTTGAACTGTGCGTCGGTAATTTCAATTATCAATTACTGTTGTTGTATTGATTGAGTGATGTATGGAAGATGAGAATGAATGATAAGCAAATAATTAGATTGTTAGAAGAAGGTTAAAAGAATTTTATCTAATAGTATAAAATTCTTCACTGGCGAAGGGGGTAATGTAACGTATAACGTTACATAAATATAAATCGTAACGTTAGTAAGATTTTCGTATATTCGTATTTCATAATAATTTAGCTAAAAAATACAATTTTATTAAATGTGTACAAAATGCGGCCGTCCGACTGTACCAGAACTAGTTTCTTTTGTTCTGCGGTTCCATATTGCTTGACGTCACGCGCTGACCGTTGGTCGGATCTGCGCGTTCGCATTTGCCAGATCGCATCTTCATTCACTAGCGTGGACACGTAATTGTCCTCTGCTCGACAACGTATTTGTCGAAATATATACAGCAGTTTCTGCGTGATACATTTTAATAAATCTCAACGAAATAATATTGTACTAATCTTGTACAAAATAATTGAGTTTGTGTGTTTGACCCCTTTGGGTAAGTGTTGAACATATAATTTAGCACCTAGAATTATATATCATTATTTGCTGTAGTTCATCGTAATGCTTTTTGCATCTAATTATATTACTGTTTTTTTATAAAGTGATAAGTGATTTTGCTAGCGCTTGTGCACTATTTTATATAGAAATTCACGTAACGATCCTTTGTTCTCTTTGTTCTTAACATATATTTTTCTACCCGACATTAAAATAAAATAATTAAATTATTATCTTCTTGAATGTTCTTTTAGGCTTCATTGTATATTGTAATCCGCTCTGATTGCTTTCACCGCACTACACCTGCTACTCTTTTAGTGCTTCTCATTTTTCGTGGTACGGTGAACACGATCAGGCGGACCTTTTGGATGTCCCCCTAACACTTGCTTGTTGGATGCCATTCCAGGGTTTCAAGTTCACCTTTAAGGACGCCTATATAAACCTGAAAAGGATCCTAACCCTATCTACCTCAAGTACAAGCCCACGGTCGGACTATCGAGGACGCCGTCGCTGTCGCCGTCGCCGCTCGGGGGAAGTACTGAAACTCAAATTACCCACAGACGGGCCTTCTGCCCCCGACCCTGGAATTTCAGACCTTTTTTATAATAAACTACTATTTGGAACGTAAGTTATCTTTTAATTAATAACTCATAACGTTACACTGATTGTCCGATAACAAAATTGATTCCGTGCTTCGGAAGGCACGTAAACGAGTCATGTCAGAAGCCATAAGCGGCTCAATGATTTCAGAATCATCACTGGTGTCGGCACCAAGCGTATAAAGCCAATATTGAATAAGTTTTGCTTAAACAAAAATTTTGTTGGATGAAAAATGGTCATCGCGATCAATTTGAGCAAAATAATAAGGACGACATTATCTAAGATTGTACATTAAGCAACATGTCAGGAGGGAGACGACTTGGATGGTCACATTACAATAAACTGTCGTCGCAAAGTCTGTAGAGTACTTTACACGCTCGTATACCCCCGACTTTTGTTCAGCGAACAAGAATTAAATGTCAGCTTTATTACAGCTAATTTGAGCTTAAACTTGAACAAATTTTGAAATAATTTAGAGAGTTGGCGTTATGAGGCGTTACTTGTGAGCGGGCGGCGTTTCAATCTGTGTTAATTACTTGATAAATTTTCGTCTGGGCAATAAAATACGATACCTATATGAAAAAAAAAAAGTAAATCTTGTTTTTTTTTTTCGGGGATGAAGACTAAAAAATCTGTATTTGAATAGTTGCCATAAGATAAAGCTGGGAATTGTAGCCGCGCGCCGGAACACGTAGTGTAGGCAGGCCCCCCCCCACAAGGTAGACCGACGATCTGGTGAATGTCAGCTGGATGCGGGCAGCGGTTGTGGAGATCTTTGGGGGAGTTCAGCAGTGGGCATCTTTCGGCTGAAATAAGTGATCGAAATATTAATGGAGCATATTATGCAAAATATTCCGTCTTAGCTATAAGAATCCTACATTGCATTAAAAATAGATCCACAAAACAAAAAAAAAACCGCGGGTATATAAAATTCTAAAACCGAAATATTCTGTATTCGAAATTCATACTTGCATTTCGGGACAATTATTAGCTGCAATGCTTGCCCGACACAACAGCGCTGTTGGTAATACAAGAAATTTATCACTCGTAAGAGCCCGTGGCTTTGTTCGCGTTTACTAATAATATCCCGAGATACACCTCTATTACTCTAATAACCGTGCAACGGATATAACGCTGCAATTTTCAGAGCTTGTAAGGTATATGTGTTTGTACAAGGACATGATAATTTTGTTTGTATATCTCCATAATATTTTACTTTTCTTAAAAAACCTTTGCTTATAAAATTATTGGTTATCACAAAATGCAGCTCATTTTTCGATTGTAGTATAAGTCCATATTCCCATTCAACATTTATTTTTTGATCTAACTGTTATTTTTTTCGCTACTGGGAAATTAGTATTTTTTTAAAGTTGATCTGTATGATGTGTGCATTGCCTGAGCATGTTTTTTCGTTTTTTAACAAGTTACCACTGTGTACACTATAGTCGCCATGTTACAAAAAATTGGGTTGGTTTTAACCCGACTACTACACGTGCCTCTTTTATATTTTTTCAACCAGAATTTAAAACGTTGCTAACGAGTTGATATGCAGTTGGTTCGTTCCCTAAGCGTCGCAATGTGAACATGTTAAAATAACATGTTATTTATGTGCCCGGAGCGCCGCTGCCGATGTCATAATTATATTAATGTAAAACTGCAAATGGAATGTGTAATAGAGCGAAATGAAAACTACCATGAATATTTCGGATGCAAATAACATACTAAGCATTTCAATAAAATGTTGTGGAGTGAAAGTTTAAACTTGTTTTTTATAATGGACATGTATTGAAGTTGTTTCAACGACCCAGGCCAAGGTCCAAGGCTGTCTCCAGCTGCAAAGTCAAAGTCAAAATTAAAGTTTTTTTATTCGAAGTAAGATTTTACAAATCACTTTTAGACGTCGAGTTGCACCTAGACTTGTTGGTATATGACTACTTTGGGATATCATAACTTATCTGTTCTATCTGGATCTATAAGTTATATTGCGATATAACGGAAGCAACTGCAAAAAATTGTGAAATGTTTAGAATGTTGAGAATTGGGGACCAGTGTTTGCATGTTGTTTGAAATATTTAGAGTTGACGGGATATAAACAAAAAATATTCTTTGCCCTTCCCCTCATCTTTTACAAGATACGTAATATTACTATTTCAGAGAATATAATAAAGTGCAATTTTAATAACATCCTTAACTTACGCTATAGTAAAAAATAATAATAGGTGAATGAAAATTATAATATTTTTTTATTAAACTAGTATGAGCACAATAAGCAGAATCGTATGCAAATCTAATCTTATCTTAATTAGCCATACGTGTCCCACTGCTGCGTAAAGGCCTCTCTCCGCTCTCTCCATGACTCTCTTTCCTGTGCCTCTTCCTGCCATACTTTGCTGAAGGCGTCTAGCTCGTCTCGCCATCATCGTCGTCTGGGTCTGCCGCGTCGCCTTGTCTCAGTTGGTGGCATCCACTGCGTAGCGGTTTTTGCCCACAATATATCTGGCGTATGCAAATAATTTAATATTTTAATTCAGGTAACACATTGAATGGTAACCCTAAGTGCATGTATAATCAGCTTAATTTATTATGTTTGGGAATTAAAGTATCCATTTAGCGCATTAAGCAAATATTGCACGCTATCGCTGGACACATTAATGAATTAGTGTAATGTAATTGAATTATCGTTTGCGGAAATAATCATTGATTAGCGCGTTGATAAACCTAATTAATATTGTAACTATAATGATGGATAGCATTTTGCATTCTTTTCACTTATGTATTTTTACAGATTTAAAAACTCATGCATTACGTTTAGAATTTTATTAAAATAAGTGATTTAAAATTATTCTATTTAAAACATTCTATCTGGAAGGTGACGCATTATTAACCGCCGCATCTTAGAGTATAAATAGAAAAAATTCTGGCGCCGCAATAATATGTATCATTTGTCTTTGAATTTATATTTTATGTCGCTCTGACAGTGCACACATCTGCGAAAAATCAAACTTAGCAAACAAATATTTGTGAATTTTGTGTAATCAGAAAACGAGGAGACCTGCATTTTCATGGAAAACTAAAAAAAAAACGGTGAAAAGATTCGTGGCCAGACACTGCTAAAATTCATTTTCTTAGACCGTAAACTGAACAACAGTAAGGTTTTTTTTAACCTACACTTTTGTCGCAATATCAACGTGTCAAGCTTCACCGAACTTGGAAGAGCGAGTCGATGAGAGCTTGTAGAGTAGAGTGCTCCATGGTTTCTATGGATCGCGTCGCTCCCCGCCCCGCGGCCATCGTAATCTCTCCAATACCAAACTATACATTTGATATCGCTACTTCCCGGACCCCGCAACGTGTCGCGCCCCTAATCCAAATTTCAGACTTTACACACAAAACCCAATTCGCTCTTTTGTGTTTCCTTAAAATATGTAGTTTGAGCAAACAACTAGGTATGGTAGTGGGAGATCGACCGGCAAATCCCGCGGCTTTGCCCGCACCTGCCTTCTTGCGGGTAAGCAGCTTTTGCGGCAAATTGTATACAGACACTTGGATTATTCTGTCTCTCGCAGGTTCTTGCAAAAGGACGCCTTGTTCGTACGTTTTGTATGAAGGAAATATGAGGATGTTGAAGAATGGAAGCTTTCTGCCGGATCTTTGTTCCTCATTTTTGAAGAAGATTCTTTAGAAATAATAAACATACTTTTTTTTTCTACCAGCGTTCCGTCTGTTATGTTTCTTCAACTATTACCATAGAAATAAGAAAGAAGGTTTTGTGTTAACCTTATTTATCTAACTAACAAAATTTGCCAAAACTTTTCAACTTTCAACTTAACTAAACAAATTGGACATCCAAATATACATCCTAACGTAATAAAATATTTATATAAAATATTATTACAAGAAAGACCATCTGTCGTATAAATTAAAATATACAGTGCAATTATAAATTTTATTAATTACTATAACTATATTTAGTATTACAAAGACGCTAAAATGTTTAATCAAGAAAAGCCTTCAAGCAAATTGTTAAATCAAGACTTCAGTAGCAGTTAAGTCAGTTTTAATCCTAAGCGTTTCTAGAAAATCAATTTTCCTCGTATTAATACTCAGTTTAGCATTCCGTTCACGTCAAAAGTCTTAAGAAATGAAAGTGCAAACGAACCTTTCCCAACTTATTTAATAAAGGCGAGTCAATGAACTCGACAGCTGAAGTTTAGACGTTACTTTTTCATAATCATAAAAATAAAGGTATTATTGTATGTACGAGTATTAGAATATTGAAATCTTTTTTTATTTATTTGTTGGTATCGGAGTGGTATGGCAGTGTATTGTAATAATGCATTTTATTAGTTTTATGGTTTTTAAAATACGCCAAACGAGACAGTGATATTTCATCAGTTATATGTTCTCTGTAGTAGTTTAAATATAGAACATGACATATTACTAGACTTCAACAAACACAAAGTGAAGTTCTTCCATCATATATTCCTGAAACTTTCATAACTTTTATTATCCAAGTCAAACTTATTATTAGGCATAAGTGGCGGAAAATGATAAAAATTGGTTGTTTGCGACAACTGAATCAAAGACTGTCATATATAACGGCAGGCCTGGCTGTGAAACAGGGTAACTCCGGAACTAACATTAATAATAATGCGAAAGCTTTTACTCGGCGGCGCATGACAAAGGACGCTACTACTGAATTCTTCTCGTACAAAATTTATATGTCGCCCGTTTCGTAAATTATCTTTGGGAGTGAAGTTACGGCATAAATAGGAGAGCAGAGAGGTTGCGAGTGTGGAACTCAAATAGTTTGAAACTGTCACTTAGATGTGAGACCTGGGGCAACTTAAAATAGAAAAACCTTTTGAATGCGTACTGATTTTAGATTTTTACAAAATCGAATGTATTTAAGCATGTATTATATTGTTGGTACTTAAATCACGCGTGATGTAGTCTTTGTAGGAATCTAGAGAGTGGAAAATACATAACACAATGATTTCCCATTTCGTTTCCGTCAACATTAAATAGGGCTAACCAATATTTTTCTATATTAATAATACCAAAACTAGTGATTTAGACTTAATACTTTCAAACTCTTGGTATTTTTAAGGAATAAAACTTATAATTTGTTAATTTGCTTGAAGAAACCATAACAGCTGATTCCATTTTCAAAGTTTTGTCCCTGTGATGACTACTCTACCTAAATGTAACAAACCCTTTAGCGTTGTTTTTTTCTGTTGCGTGAGTTACGACTTTTTTCCAGTCAGCCGTGCGATATTAATTTAGAAACTTTTTTCATGTAGGTACTGCGTGTTTTTAGCAAAAGCGCGCTTCATGCGGTATCGGAACAAGGCAGGAATTTATATTGTCTTTGGTTTTCAGATTAAAAGCAACCTGCGCGAACAATAAACGCCTCGTTTAATTTTCAACAAAATATTTTTACGAAAAAAAATAAACCTAATTTTTTTTTTTTCAAAAAATAAAAAACTACTGGCGTCTAGTCGATATAGACTGATGGTTACGGAGGTTCCGTGTTCGAATCCCGATGGGGACTCGTCGAACAAATATCACTTTGTGAGACTTTCCTCAGTTTGGTTACGACATTGCAGGCTGAATCATCTGATTGTCCGAAAAGAAAGATGATTCCGTGCTTCGGAAGGCATCTAAAGCCGTTGGTCCCGGCTATTATCTACGAATGTAGTCGTTATTGAAGCCATGTCGGAAGCATAATGCGGTTCTATGATTCCGACATCAGGGTTTGTAACCTCAAAACCCACTCGATAAGCAAGCAGCACTGGCGGTGGTGTAAAATCTAGCTTTGATATTACTGTAAGGAACCACACGGCATAATCCACTTATTCAAACTTAGCTTCATACAACACAGAAACTGCAGCAACAGTTTTGTGAAATCAAACTAGAATTTAATTTTAACTGGTACGTTGCACTGTAAAAATAAACAAAACACTCTGAACCATATGATTCCGGATTCCGGAAAGGTTATGAAAAATAGAAAAATAGTTGGTATTTATTTTTTAACTATGACAAAGGTTTTTGGAATCGCAATTGTGCTATATTGGGAATCCATTATACGTACGAGTATTACACAATAAAACTCATTCATTTACAATAAAACATCCGTTTTTTTTTTCAGGTAAGTACTGTTTCTGAAGACACCATTTAAACAAGCGGGCAGTAAGTAAGAACGCATTAACTAAAAATTTAACCCCCGACAAAAAAGAGGGGTGTTAAGTTTAACGTGTGTGTCTGTCTGTCTGTGGCATTGTAGTTCCTAAACGGATGCGCCGATTTCGATGTCACAATCGAGAGTCTTCTTAGCTATGATAAAAAAAATATATCTTCAGCCATTTAAAATTATCAGCTTTTTTCTAGTTGTTGAAAGGAGGGGTTTGTGGTGGTGGTTTTAATTTTTTTAATTTAATGGTTTAATTAACCCGCATTGCATACTTTTGTAAAAAAAACTTATTTCATTTATCCATTTGTAGATTTATATCCATAATTAATTTTAAAGCTCAAGTGAATATCAGTGCGTTGTGGTTGCGTGACGGAGTAACATACACACATCTTTACAAATTTTAGTGCCATAAGTAGGAGTATTAAAGATATTATATATTATTTAATACTAGCGACCCGCCCCGGCTGCGGACGGGAAAATGGTTATTGTGGGTTATTCTTAAGTATATTATGCATATTGTATTATACATATAAACCTTTCTCTTGAATTACTCTGTGTACTAAAAAAACCGCATCAAAATCTGTTGCGTAGTTTTAAAGATTTAAGCATACATAGGGACATAGGGACATAGGGACAGAGAATGCGACTTTGTTTTATACTATTTAGTGATATAGACTTTAGAAAATAATTCTAGTGTACTTCCTACTTTGATTTTCATGAGGGAACTATTACTGTTTATGACAAGATCGCAAACTACAAAAAACTTCTTTGCATGAATGCATGAAAGGATTTCCAGAAGGGTTATAAATTTTACCTAATCATAGATATGGAACTTGTGTTCGTACCCGTTTTGAAAGCATCAATTAAATTACCAACGTTATCAGTAATAACGCTTCCGTTTGTAGGAATATAAATTACGAGTAACATTTGGATGCAAATATTGCAAATGCGTTGTCATGAATAAAAAATACTATAAAACTTTAAAATATTTTCCATGAATGAATGAAGATCAAATAGCTTACGAATTCTATAAATAAGACTTACAGTAATCAACGAAAGCTCCGGCTATTTTATCAGGAACGGTCGCCATTTTTGAACCTTGCAATAACAATATTTAAGTCGGACAGCACCAATCCCGGCTCATGCATATTAATAAAGGCATGATACATTATCGTCCGGCTGTACGTGGCATGTGCTCTGTGCCTCTTTGCAAGTATGAATAAAATATTTAGCTTGTGAATTTGTGACATATGTAGAAGAGTTTTTGGAAGGAATGAGAGAGACAGAAATTAATTTCTTACTAATGTTTCTAAATTTATTTTTTTGTGGCTCAATGCGAGAGGATTAGATAGGTAATTTTTTAGCACTTAGCTGTCAAAAGTCAGCCAAACATATTATATTTTTTTATTGTCTTTTTGCATTATCTGCTTGTAATTTACTTTTTATTGAATAAATGGTATAAAAATTGATTTATTCAAAACTTCTAATCTGTTTAACTCTCGTAGTTTCGTATATATAATAATATGATTTTGAGCATTATTGTAATTAATGTATTTATCCTATCCATCAATTCCAATAAGTTTGTTTGGTTCTGATCCAATATTTTAACATTAAGAATAGGTTAGAAAATGAAAAAAGATTGGAAAAAAGAAAATTCCAAAATAATTTATATTTTTTAATAAAAGCTCTAATTTAAAATAGTAACGTAAATCCAATTATTTTAAACAACCCAATGCATCTCGAGAACAGACTCAATTTTCTGTCTCTGTCGTACGTATTGTTAGTTACAAGAACATTTGGAATAACGTCTGCTTGTACCAAGAACCGTGCATTCCACGATAGGGTTGCCAGACGTCGGGTGTACTAGTTATTTATCTTTATATGCCCATTATCGAAACCAACCAAATAAATTTTAGTTTTTCTATGTCAATTTTTTGTTGAATTTACGCTAATGATATGCGTATTTTAATTTCACAATTACTTATAATTTCTAAGCTACGGAATAAAGAAAAAATATAGCTGGATAACTAAATGGATAAACGAATTATTGTTGTTTTTTTTATCGCTACGAAAGAAAAATATTCCTACTTTTTTTTATCCAAACAGGAAAATATATAACAGAGATGATAAAAATCACCCAAAGAGCGATGGAGAGGGCTATGCTTGGAGTTTCCTTGCGTGATCGAATTACAAATGATGAGATCCGTAGGCGAACCAGAGTCACCGACATAGCCCGAAGAATTGCTAAACTTAAGTGGCCGTGGGCTGGGCACATTGCAAAAAAGGTTCTTGAATGGCGACCGCGTGCCGGAAGGCGTAGCGTGGGCAGGTCCCCCACAAGATGGACCGACAATCTGGTGAGGGTCGCGGGAAGCCGCTGGATGCGGGCAGCGCAGGACCGATCGTCTCGTGGAGATCTTTGGGGGAGGCCTTTGTCCAGCAGTGGACGTTTTTCGGCTGAAATGATGATGATGATGAAAATCACATGCATATTATAAGTACAAATGTTTTTGTTATATTTTTCGTCAAAGAAAATTTATTAATGTGGCTGGCAACCCTAGCTTATGCTGTTTGTACGAAACAATATTCCATTGTCAGCGTCGTGACGTTACGGTTGTGGGGCTGTCGCAAACACACCCCCACTCGCATACTTTACTCGTATTGGTATTTTATACTGTTTTATACTTTCATGAACATTACATTATGTGCTATTTGTATTATTCGTTGTTGATAAATCATCGCGGGTTCGTTCCTCGGCAAGTACCAATGTGTTTTCGGTTTTTAAATTCATATGCGCCCCTCTAACATGCCCAGTCCACGCGTGACAGACATAATTTTGTCGTGCGTATTCTCTTATCGTATTGGAGGATATTTCAATATGTTACGGGTGGTACGTTTTTTTATCACTCGTGAAGGAAAGCATCGTAAGGAAACCTGCACACACTTGCGAAGTAATTCAAGGGTCGTGTGTGAAGTTGACCAACCCGCACTGGGCCAGCGCGTTTAACAAGATATAGGTACTTTCCAGCAATGAAAGGTAAATTATGTCCTTCTCCAAGATCTATTATATCTCTGTTTCAAATTTCATCATAATTGGTTTAGTGCTTTTGGCGTGAAAGCGTAACAAACAAACAGATAGGGATAGACAAACAAACAGACAGAGTTACTTTGGCAATAATAATATTAGTACAGCCTCCTGTATGTAGTCGATTGGTCACTCACCTTACGTCACGGAGGTTCCGGGTTCGAATCCCGGTGGGGACTCGTCGAACAAATATCACTATGTGAGACTTTCCCCAGTTTCGTTAGGACATTGCAGGCTAAATCACCTGATTGCCCGAAAAAAAAAGACGATTCCGTGCTTCAGAAGGCACGTACAGCCGTCTGTCCACGGATGTACTCGTTACATGAGCCATGTCAGAAGCCATAGGCGGCTCAACGATTCTGACACCAGGGTTTGTGAGGTAGGTTAGCCTCGAAACACACACGCTAAGTGAAGTGAAGGGACTATTATTACTAGAAATATTACTTACCACATGAATCTCCAGCAATATCTAAGCGTATCTTCCAACTTGCAGTAAACTTAGCAAGAACTTGGAATAAGTTAGTAAGGGGAGTTGAAAAATATTCAATTATGAAGATGGCGGCGAAGTTAGCAGCAGGTGTGCTGCACTAGTAATGGCCCGTGACTTCGCCTGCGGAGATTCCTCAACTTATGCCAGTCTGTAGAGACTCTTTAGTGCATGATAAGTTTGTGTTTAGTTTTAGATTCAGTTTAAGTGCAGGAGTTATGGAGTAGAGCGAAGTTGAACAAGCTCTTTGTGTATTTGCAGCGTTCAGGTTAGGACGAGTTTAGTAGTTTTGTTATATTATTGAAGTGAGGTATGGATGCCAAGTGTATTATTTTATTCGGTATTCCATAGAAATTAGTATGTACATTACAATAGTTTCTTTTACATAAAAATAATACATTATTGAGTTTTATTTTTAAGATACCTACAGAAAGAGATATTATGGAGCGTCGGTGGCCAAGTGGCTAGGCCGGCCGTTGACTTCCATTCAGAATTTCGCGGGTTCGAACCTCGGCACGTACCACCAATGTGTTTTCGATTTTCGAATTCATATGTACGTTTATTCGACGCTCTTACGGCGAAGAAAAACATCGTGAGGAAACCTGCACACACCTGCGAAGTAATTCAAGGGTTGTGTGTGTAGTTGATCAACCCGCACAGGGTCAGCGTGTTCGACTAAGTTCTATTACCCTGATTTCAGGGTAGGCTCAAGCCCCTCGGTCGGTGGGGACATATAATATGAGCTGTTATAGTCCAGTCAAATAAGGTGAAATTTGGTAAGAATCTCGGAATTCGAGATACCCAGCTGTAAGTCTGTAAATAGTTGTATATTGGCACCCTGAAAGTTTTCTCAAAACCTACATATGGTAGGGTGTAAGCAACTATTAAATTTCAAGGTCAAAGGTCACAAAAATCGGTTTTTTGCGCTATTTTTGTAAATATCTCATTTCCTATGGGTTTTTTGCTATTTGTATGTTTATCAATATTGTAGAATACAAAATTCTCTACAAATTTTGTTAACAAAGTTTTTTTATACGGTGAACCGTTTTCGAGATAGAGGGCGAAGAACGCGAGGTCACAGGATCACTTCGGGTCAACCGGTGTTTCCGGTCGAAAACGCGCCATAATGTAGTCGATGAACTATCGATAAATCAATTATTATAAATATTTGTCAATTTTATTAACTATTATATTTTATTTTTTCATTTTCTTCATGCATTAAATCTATATCTATTCAATAATACTGATAACCGTTTCCTAAAATTAAAAATTAATTAAGGGAAAGACTTAAATTATAATATAATTATATTCCTCTTTACACTAATGACATTTTAAATAGAAAATAATTAAGTGCATCTTCTTTAAAATCTTTAAATTTTAAAATCCTTCCACTACGTAAATAAGACAAAGGCAATAGCCATATAGCAAAAAAAATTGGCCCTAGCGATCAGTCAACCTAGGTTTAGAGAAACCTGTTACTATTCTTTTCTAAGTTCTTTTTTCTTGTTGCTTTAAACAGAACCAAAAAATAAAATATGATCCTCATTCCAAAACACATATTTTATTTCTGCACGCATTAAGTGGCTGTGACACAACTTCTGCGCTTTTTAAAAAGGGAAAATAATCGATTTTAAAAGTTTTTGAGAAACTGACAAATTTGGATGAACTCTGCATCATTTGGGGAAGAAAATTGTTCGGCCCAGAGATTATTAGAGAGTGGAACTCAAACCTTATTGGCAGTCTATAATGCTCCAAAATCTGTGAAAAGTCTCGATCATCTTCGTTATATGTATTACGTCAAGTCTACAAAACTTAATAAACCTGTGCAGCTTTCAAATATTCGACCAACAAGTGCAGCTGCTCATCAACATTTCAAACGTGTATATTATCAAGTTCAAACTTGGTTAGGGCATGATTTGGAACCCCAGGTATGAGGTTGGGCAATGCGAAACGATTTTCTGGAGCCTATCATGACAATTTTACCACCTACTCCAGAAGATTTGCTGAATACAATTTTCTGCAACTGCAAGAGTGGTTGTGGTTCGCGATGCGGATGCAGGAAAGCGGGCTTGCAATGCTCTTTAGCTTGTGGCCAATGTAATGGGCAAGCTTGTCTCAATGCTCTACCATATCAGAGCGACATTAACGAAGATGAAACCTTTGACCCCGAAATCATGGAAGAACTTGAGACAAATGTCGTTGAAGACGATAATGAAGACCATTTTGAAATTTACCAGCAGCCGGAAGACGACGATGAAGAGGAAGAAAATGATTGAAATTATAAATTGTAGTTTTCGTACCCTATAAAAATAAATGTATTTAATGATATTCTTTAATAAAAAGTTAAAATTCAAATAAAATTCCTATATTTTCATTAACAATTCTGCAATTACATGGGCAGGTAAGTGTTGTTAAATTAATACAAAGTCGTTTTCTCTGTCCCTAAGTCCCTATGTCCCTATATCCCTATGTATGCATAAATGTTTAAAACTACGCAACGGATTTTGATACGGTTTTTATTAATAGATAGTGTGATTCAAAAGAAAGGTTTATAATATGTGTAATACATGCATAATATACATAAGGATAACCCACAATAACCATTTTCACGTGCGGACCCGGGGCGGGTCGCTAGTTAATACTTAATAAAAAGTTGATAGGTTAAGAAAAAAATTAAAAAATAAAGTATAATAGTTAATAAAAATTAACAAATATTTATAATAATTGATTTATCGATAGTTCATCGACTACATATGGCGCGTTTTCGACCGGAGGCACCGGTTGACCTGAAGTGATCCTGTGACCTCGCGTTCTCCGCCCTCTATCTCGAAAACGGTTCACCGTATAAAAAAACTTTGTAAACAAAATTTGTAGAGAATTTTGTATTCTACAGTATTGATAAACATACAAATAGCAAAAAACCCATAGGAAATGAGATATTTACAAAAATAGCGCAAAAAACCGTTTTTTGTGACCTTTGACCTTGAAATTTAATAGTTGCTTACACCCTACCATATGTAGGTTTTGAGACAACTTTTAGGGTGTCAATATACAAGTATTTACAGACTTACAGCTGGGTATCTCGAATTCCGAGGTGAACTTACTAATTTGACTGGACTATTAATGCATTTTTAGAGACATGAAAAAAGAAGTAAGCTGACAATTATTTTAAATTGTATTACAAACTAGTTGCACTCCCCGCTGCCCGTGCGTATGAATGTTTTCCCACCACATTTGAAGGTGTGTTTTGTCAAAATATATACATTTGAAAACCGTGGAATTTTAATTTTAAACTGAGGACAGGTTATTTCTTTTATATGTATACCGAAAAATAACCGTAAACATTTAAAAGCTTATATTATCTCACCTTTTTATCTTAAAAAAGGCGCTTACAAGAATAAATTATTAATTAATATAAATTGGGCTTGCAATAAATGGGCGGATAGCGGCTTGGAGTCGTAAATTATTATTAACGAGCCGTCGCGTCATTAATTCCCGAATTAACTTTGTTAATATTGAATGAAATCATCGCCGTATCGCACCTTGCGTGCAGGATCAATATTTAATAAAAAAAAATGTATGCATGCATATGTTTCCTTTAGACAGATAAGCTCAATATTATAATATTCAGTGTATTGTTGAGGCGTGGATTCAACGCTTTATTTATGAGGGCTATACTTTTAAAATGGCAGCGGCGTTTCGTAGGAATGAGGTATTTTCCCGCGATTAAAGATGTTCTTTTTTAAGGCCTATTCTAACTCTGTACCAAGTTTTATCAAAATCGTTTCAATGGTTCAATGGTTGTTTCGTTTTGGCGTAAGTGCATAGCAAACAGACAGACAGAGTTACTCTCTTAATTAATTTATAATACTTAGTAATTATAGATACATAGGTATTTTAGGTATTTATTAAATAAATATACAACATTTAGACACAAAGCTTTCATACTTGCAGGTATTCCGTGACCTTGTGATTAACACCAATACCATTATACCCTTTTACAAACACAACTGTGATGCACTCATAATCTAAGAAAACAAGGTCTTCCGTTCGGACCACGTGACAGACACAAGCCTACGTCATCTTGCGCTGTTCATCCTTGTTTATTAACACGCATTCAACAAGGATGAAGAGCGCAAGATGACGTAGGCTTGTATCAGTGACGTGGTGATGGAAGACCTTGTTTTCTTAGACCTTGACTGCTTTATTAAAACAATATTAATTGATGAAAACCACAATATTAATTTAAAATGAACAGCTTCCATCGTGTTTATAAATACACCATTGAGTTTGTTTGTACTGTGACTGTGATTCTGTTGCACTTTTTGCAACAACTGTATTAATTTAAATCGGTGCTTCAGGGGAAAATGACTGTTGTCCATGACAGTCGTTCCATATTCAATTTGATTGGGAAACTGTGTTTTTATAGCTTTATTTCATTCCACAGAATTAAAAGTAACCGTGGTAGGTACCTACTGAACGACTCTTTTCAAATTGGCATGTCAAGTGAATGACGAAATATGTATTTATTTAAATACCTCTGTAACATTTATATTGTGTGATATTTTCTTTGGCAATGAAAAATATATGAAAAATAAACTGTGTATAATGACGCGAAAATTTGTGAGGATGGATGTTTGTTACTCTTTCACGCAAAAACTACTGAATAGCTTATACATCAGATTAACACATAGGTTAATTTATTTACCGCGGAAAAATACCTCATTCCCGCGGGATAATCTATTAATGCGGGCGGAGCCACGGGGCGGAAATCTAGTAAATAATAATTAGGTACTTGACTGGCTAGTCAAATCAGCATCTTTATAAAATGTCGAAACTATATTTTACATGGTGAATTATAGGAAATAGGAAAACGTGACGTCACATTTTACATTGATCGTTTTTGAACTAATTTTTGTATGATTTGCAAATTATTAATCTAAAATAGTTTAAAATAGACCTTAACTAGATTGCATACGAGTGATTCCAGACCATTTATTTCCTACACACTGCAAAATAATTTATTTCGAATATATGAGCTGTTAACGAACGAACGAACAGTCAAGTAACAGATTTTACTTTCATATAAAACAAAGTTGAAGTTTTTCACGATTTGTATTCAAACGAACAAAATAAAACGACAAAACAAAGTTGAAGTTTTTAACGATTTGTATTCAATCAAACGAACAAAATAAAACGACAAAACAAAGTTGAAGTTTTTAACGATTTGTATTCAAACGAACAAAATAAAACGACTCTACTCTACCAATGCCAAACTATGCCAAACGAAAAAAATTAATAGGGGTAAATATTTTCATATTCATATGCAAAACGACATGAATCGATTCCATATTGATGGGAGAGAGTCATTCAAAACATAGTAGAAAGACTGATAAGTAAGTTATCTTCATACTAACGCACCGAGCGCGGCTTATAATATGTGTGCGTCATAGTATCTATGCGTCGCCGCACGCACACTCAAACAAAATCTCGACTGGCGCACTGAGAAACGGGTCGAGATTTTGTTTGAGTGTGCGTGCGGCGACGACGCATAGATACTATGACGCACACATATAAGCCGCGCTCGGTGCGTTAGTATGAAGATAACTTACTTATCAGTCTTTCTACTATGTTCAAAATCAAATCAACATATGTCATTCTCACATACATACGACATACGTCCTTATTATTATATACTGTAGGTTATAATTCGCATCTTTTTATTTACTTCTTTGAAAGTGGTTATTCCTTATGTTTTTTCACCAAACAAAGTCTTCTAACATTTTCTTTTTTTGTAACCAGTCTTTAGTTGTCTTACTTGACCTCCACTGTAGCCACCTATATATTTGGCGGTACTTCAGACATTCTATTTTTTTTACAACAATATTAGTACAAAAATGCACTTCAATATATAAAAGTAGGTCACTCGTCACGTGATTTTATTGTTGTAAGATTACTCATTGTAAATAATGCCTCTTGTACGCCAATTCTATAAGTTTTTTATACATTTTATCGCCTCAACATTTATCCGCACACCCAGATTTCCATTTGCCGCACTTTCGTGCATGTTTAAAAGCTTCTTTTCCACTTATATTTGCACACCCGCATTTTTCTTCTCTTTTGTAGGACTGCTACTCACGTTGAAAGGTTGTCTAGAAGAAATAGCTTAAAGCGATAAGGCCGCGAATTGAGTTATATTTCCACTGTGCAATAAGGAATAGTTGTATTTGTATTTGTAGATAATTTTTAAGAGCAAGGAAAATCTGTGCGCTTCGCTTTAGTAGTACTAGTTATTCTGAGGTTTACATTTAGAATATTAACCTCTGACCTTCAAATATCCAAAACATGTCAGAGTGACCGCTAAATCCTGCCTTGTTAGATTGTTCTAGAACCCCATTCTACAGCGGCAGCGGATTTGGAATTGAGATTCAAAACCGGTTTGGAGCGGATCACGTCGCTTCAAACATGGCGTCGACGTCTAATTCCCCACGTCCGGGGTCCGACTGCCAGACAGACGGGCCTTAGATTCGACCTTTATATTACACTATTTGAATAACGATTTGCATTATTCGCATACTAGTTTTGCGTCCGGGTCTACTCTTGCGTTATTTTTTCACATTTCTTACAAGACTTTTCTATAGTTATTTTCTGTAGTTATTGTTATTTTTTTGTTTTTACAAGAAAAAAGAAACTACAGTAAAATTCACTACCTATCTCTCCAATTTACTGTAGGATGATAGAGCATGTTCGACATTTTTCTTTATAATATTCGTGTAGTGGTATGGGTAGTTTTTTAGATTTGGCTTATTTTATTACCAGATAAATATTTTTTAGACAAATTAGATACAGATAGAGAAACAAATTAGATATTCACAAGCATATTTATGTCAAAGCCGCTCAGTATAAAACATTCTTCATTTGCCTAAAAACATCGAAAATTGAATCTTGGACTATCCAATCTAAAGAATTGAAGTTATGGCACCGGAACCGGACAACTCTATAAATAAAATCATGATAACAGATTTACCCTACAATTATATTTAAAATCACCTGAATAGTAATTTAAACTAAATTTAAAGTAAGCAAGTAGATCTAAAATGATTCTGTTATTTAATCATACACATGACCCCAATTCCTAGCAATAAAAGGTATCTAAAATAATTATAAACATAAGAATAAAAACGTTTGTGATTACGATGCGGCTCAGGCATTTTTCTCACACGAGTTACTTTCTTGCTCATAAATCTGCGCACGATTGCTGCGAGCACTAAACTCGGTGTAAGTTATGTACGAGAGAGACGGGGGATGAAACACAATGAGATTTTGTTTATTGTTCTCTTTTTAAATATTTATGAATAAAATAAGAAATGATCGGAAAACTCGATAGCCTTCGGAATGTCTATGAAGTAATTGAAATGGTAAAGTAAGTGAAGTAAACTAGCTTTCCACCACCCGCTAATAGTTTTTCACGTGGAAATAGGGGATTTGCCCGCGATAAAAGGTAGCAAATGTGTATATAGTGCTATAATATTATTGTAAAGTGGCATCAAAAGCCATTCAGTAGTTTTAACGTGAAAGAGTAACTTACATCTATACCTACTCACAAACTTTCGTGTTTCTAATATTTATTTTATTTATTAGTAATATAACATCACTTACAGACTAAGCCAAACATGATGATATTTAGGAATGCAGTTAGATAAGTAATTAATATTACATTATACTTAACTTACAATAGTCGAGGGTGTTAATTTTTCTAAGTACTTACTAGCTGCGGCTAAAAACTTTGGTTCTGAGGTGAAGAATAGATCGATGGTGGAATCATTTTCGAGAATTTCGTTTATTTATTGTATGCCTTTGTGAAGTGGTGAGTGTGATCAGGACTTAGTTAGAGAGGTGGGGGCGGCTAGGTAAGTGTGGGTGGTTTTAGAAGGAACATAGAGAGGAACTTGGGATAAAAACCATGGGTTTGTAACTTGTCCTCTCATTTTTCTGTTTGTACAGAGTTAGACCAGTAATATTGGAATGAAATTTTGTATGGTGGTACCTTACATCTTCGGTCAACATCTTAAATTTTACCGTAGGAAGTTAACTCAATATTTTTTTTCACAGATTTCTTTAGGTATCGGATAAGTTTACTAAAATCACTAAAAACAAAATCCACTCTTCATTTCCCCCCGAACAAACACCTTGACAGCGAACCTTAAAGTACTTATATATTGAAATCCACGTCCCTTGCCATTAATCTGGGGGATGTTTACGTTCTGCGGTTGAGCGGAATCGAACTGGCGACCCTCCTCAACCGGCGTCAATCTCAGCGAACAAATAGAGGTCGCCTGCTTGCGTCACGCAATGCTGTTCTGTTCTGTAAAGGTGAACTTTGGGAAGTAGAACAACTTCAAGTTAGGGTATATCGATATAGTGTTTATATCACTTTACAATAAAACTGTAGAGGATGCTAAAAACCGAGTCAGGGGGATGTAAGAAGTTTTAAAGAACGTATCCAGATTAAAAAAAAATAAAATTGTTTTTATGTTTGTACAGAGTTAGACAGATTTGAATTATGTTTTGTATGGTGGTACCTTATATCTCCGGTCAACATCTCAGGTAGTTTTTACTGCGGAAAAACATCTCATTCCTACGGGAGACTGAACGAAAAAGTCAAAATACAACGCAGGGGTAGCCGCGGGCGGACAGCTAGTGTTACAGGAAGATGAATAATTTTCAGTTAATGTTTGTTTACATAATTTGCTGATCTGCTATCAGAATACTACTTTCTCCATTGGAATGGCCCCAGTCCTCTTATTCATTAAACACTATGGTCAAGATTTGTTGGAGATAAATTGAGACCACTATAACCCAAGAGGATCTATTGTCGTCAGCCCTCATTGTCTGAATAGCCTCTTCCAGACCGACTTTTTATAGAAGCTGACGGTCATGGCGTGATTCAGAGTTTATTTGAATGAATAAATATTTTTTTAATTTATTTTATTTTATGTATTTTAGACTTTTCATTCAAATCCACCCTCACATACCTCTTCTCTCAGCATGTCTTGTTAACCTTGAAACCACGCTAAGCAAGCCAGCAAGCATATTTTGTTTGTTTACTTCCCTACGCTATACCGTGGTCTGTCTTGTCCCGGCTTTGCCTGTCCTGTAACGTGACGGTAAGGGGCGATGGGCTAGCGATAGTTACAATTGGGAAACGATTTATTTCCCAACCCGCTACTAATACCCTCGGAACCTTCTGGAGGTCTTATCAATGAATGCGATTTGAATTTTGTAATACATTAAATGGAATTCAAACACATGCATAAGTCTCAATAAGCTGTGTACGTAACTAGTGTGATAAAGTAAAACCAGAAAATGATTTTGAGCCTTTCTTTTTTGAAGATAAGTATTATAAATCCAATTCTTCTTTCGATTTTGGGCTTGCAACACCAGCCCACGCAGTACTTAATTACCAAAACATCTACGATTTTTATTTATTTAATTAGTCAAAAGTGTTTTTATCAGTGTCACAGTTGTTTCCATAGACGGCGGGCAAGGTACATAACCTGAGTAAAGTTTGGAAAGGGCAAGTTTTTACCTTTTGAAGGCTCAAATAGCTTATTCAACATTGCAAGGAAGACGACAACCGCCGTATTTTTCAAAAAACACTCACACAGGCACAAATTCCGAAATATTTTGGATTTAAAATGTCTTGTGCGCACCCGCATAATATTTAACAAACAAACAAGTGATGGATGACAAGTGGTTGACGTTTGTTTTGACACTTGTCACTTATGGCAACAGAGGAGGGCGCTTTTCGCTATGAAGATGGTTTTTGCGTTTCGTTGCGCATTCTACGTTCCGTCTCACGCATCCTGCCCTCATATAAGAATTGACTGACAGATCAGTATCGATCGCGCGTGAGTGGCGAGTGCGACGGTGAGCGTGCGTGAACGTGAAGGCGTCTTCGCCGTGGAAGTGGAGGTGTATAAATTTTATTGACTTCTCTTGTTGCGTTTAGTATAATAATATTATACTGTGATATTAGGTTTAGGTTTACGTACTGCTTGATAAATTGACTTATAATATTTGTTGTTTACAATTATTTTAAATCATTATTTTATTCTGTGATATTTGACATAAGTAATTCTTATTTTGGCACATTTGAGTGATAATATTATTATTATTACTGCCTTTGTATAAGTAAATAATAGTATTTGTATAGTTTTTATTGCTGTTATTATTATTTTTATTATTTTTATATTTAACCTTTGATCTTAAGATCATAATAAAATCTTGATATTGTTTATTAGAATCTTACAGTTTTATTGTTGTATTGACATTGTATAATTTTTATTAATTTTGATATATATATTTTTTTTATTTTACAATATATCTGATATCGATGTCTACCATGACTAACCCTTCCCTGAAATCGACGTGCCCTCACTGTCTTAACTCATCCCGGATGTTCTCTGCACACGGACTGAAGGTGCATATAGGTCGAAAACACAAAGATGTGGTTCGCGGAGGTTGTTCTATACTGCCGCGACCGGCAGATGTCTCAGCAGGGTCTTCAGCACAATCGTGCACAGATTCGTGGACTCTGGCTGATCTTGGAAACCTTAAACAGTCGGTGCGTGTGTTGCGACATATTCCTAAAGGAGCGAGGCACCTAGCTGCTGGCAGGTTATGCGACCTTATTAACAAGTGTACTAACTCCAATAACGTGGACGATTGGTGTGCTCTTCTTACGTTTGCGTACTTTGCTTTGAAAGCTCCGGATTCTTCGGGTCCAGGGAATCTTACCAGCAAAGTTAAGCGCAACGTCGAGTCGGTTGGCGGTGGTGTTGTTTTGGCTGATAGCGACACTTCGTCTAGGCCACCTTCAGTTCTGAGAACTATTGAAAATAAAGTGTTTGAGGGCGACCTCAGGGGTGCTGTACAGGTGTTGATGTCGGACGATGAAATCGCGCCCGCCAACTCTCACACTCTTGCCACCCTTCAATCTAAGCACCCGATCCCTTCTCGCCCTCTTTTGTGTCCACCGGAACCTGATCGTTCAATACCTGCTTGTCAAGCCAAGGTTGAAGATGTTGTTCAGGCACTCGGTTCTTTTTATAACGGATCTTCTGCGGGTTTGGATGGCCTCCGACCTGTCCATTTGAAGGAGTTGACGTCGAGTTCTGCCGGTGATAATGGTCAACGTCTTTTGGAGAGTTTGACGAAATTGTGCAATTTTATGCTTGATGGTCGGGTTAACCCAGAAGTTTGTCCATATATTTACGGAGCAGCATTATGTGCGTTGTCCAAAAGGGATGGGGGGGTGAGGCCGATTGCCATCGGCAGTACGTTTCGTCGTCTGACGGCAAAGATTGGTTGTCGAGCCGTTAGGCAGGAGTTAGCGGAGTACCTCCGGCCACAACAGCTTGGATTTGGTACAAGCTTGGGATGCGAAGCCGCTATCCATGCAACGCGTGCATTCTCGTCGGAAGCTGCTAACTCTGAATGTGTCATTATCAAATTAGACGTCAAAAACGCCTTCAACTCGGTCGAGAGAGATGTGCTGCTGAGTGAGGTCAGGGAGAGGGCGCCTTCTCTCTATCCTTTTCTTTACCAGGTCTACTTTTCCCCTTCCAATCTTTTTTTCAACCGTAACCTTATCCAGTCCCAGGTAGGCGCGCAGCAGGGAGATCCTCTTGGTCCTCTAGTATTTAGCCTTGCCATACATAAAGCTATATCAGAGCTCAAATCCCCTTTGAATGTGTGGTACTTGGACGATGGCACTATTGGAGGAAAACCCGAAGTAGTGGAGCAGGATTTGTTAACTCTGTTGCCGCTGTTTAGGGAATTGGGTCTAGAGGTCAATTCAGCCAAGTGTGAGTTTTTTCCTTGCAGCGCAGAGGCCCGTTCTTTCTTTACCTCTTTTCGTTCTGTGCTCCCCGGTCTGCAAGAGTTGTCCCCAGATTCATTTAATCTCTTGGGATCACCAATATTTCCTGAAGGTATCCCTGGGGCCTTTGAGCATAGAAGACAGCTTCTCTTGGCCGCTCGGGAGAGATTGAAGAGTCTCTCGCCACACGTTGCTCTCGTGTTACTCCGTATCTGTTTTGCAGTCCCCAAGATCACGTACTTTTTACGCACTGCTCCAGCCTGGTTGTGTGATGAACAGATTAGTGATTTTGATGACGCGCTTAAGGGGACTGTTGAGCTAATTCTTAACGTGTCACTCTCGACTGAGCAGTGGAGCCAAGCATCACTACCGATCCGTCATGGTGGGTTGGGGGTGCGGCGCGCGCGGGATGTCTGTCTGCCGGCTTTTTTGGCGTCGGCGCATGGGGTTATGTCACTTGTCACTAAAATTCTTTCTTCCAATGGTGACGGGGTGGACATACCTCATGCTTCCGACGCCTTTACAATGTGGAGCGCGCTTAATCCTTCGCCACCGTCACCAGTTAAATTGGATAGCCAGCGCTATTTGGATGACGTGGGGGCCAAAAGGGTGCTTGACGAGCTTTTGGGGAGGGCGGCGGGAGTCGACCGGGCAAGACTGCTTGCGGTCTCAAGGCCGGAGTCCGGGGCTTGGTTGCACGCTCTGCCTTCACCTCACATGGGCACTCTTCTCGATGGTGACTCGATGCGGGTGGCGGTGGCTCTCCGCCTGGGCTGCGATGTTTGTGAACCACATGAATGCATCTGCGGGTCCGTGGTGGGAGCTGACGGTCACCATGCGTTGAGTTGTCGTCGTTGTGAGGGTAGATTCCCGCGGCACCACGCCCTGAACGATATAGTCCGTAAGGCTTTGGTGTCGGCTAACATTCCATGCGTGCTTGAACCGTCGGGCCTGAGTCGTTCTGACGGTAAAAGGCCTGATGGGTTGACTTTGGTGCCGTGGCAGAAAGGGAAGTGCCTTTTGTGGGACGCTACCTGCGTCAGCACTTTTGCTGCCTCTCACCTTAGTCGCACAATTACAACGGCTGGTGGAGCTGCAGAATTTGCGGCACAAAGAAAGCGGGAGAAGTACTCGGGCCTTCAAAATTATTTGTTTGTTCCGTTTGCTGTGGAGACGTCTGGGTGTTGGGGCTCAGAAGCTTTAAGCTTTGTGGGTGAGTTGGGTCGTCGGCTCAGGGACAGAGGTCTTGACCCTCGCTCAGGGGCTTTCCTGATGCAAAGGCTGTCCATCGCGATTCAACGCGGCAACGCGGCGAGCGTGATGGGCACCTTTGCACCCGGAGTGTCAAGGGGCGGGTTATTTGACTCATAACATTGTTATTAGGTTAAGATTTATTATAATTTCTTTGACATTGTAAACAAATATATTAAAATTAAATTCTTCTAAATATTAAATAATAAATTATTGTTACTAACCGACCTCACATATCCATTTATGGATACCCAGTATAAAGCCCTTGACATTTTTCATGTAACGATTACTTCCGTGGACATATCCGGCACTACCGCAGCGGTATCCGGTTCTCACAATCATTTTACTTTTCACACACTACCCTATAACCTTGTCAGCAATATCCGAAAGAAAGTAACAAAAGATTACGGAGTAATTTTTGTATCAGAATTAAATCAATCAATCACTTATTGCAAACAGTAGGTACAGCATTAAAGGTCTTAGGTCTAGTTTGCAGTTAAGTACAATAACCCTATCCAGGGTGTTGCAATATTAAACAGGTTTTAGAAAAATCTTTAAGTCAGAAGTAAACATTATTCTTCTTTTATTCTCGCTCTATTTATTTATGCCAAAAAAAATAGCTAAAAATAACTCTATTTAAATAATACCTGTAATCCTCCCAACGAGATTTACAAATTTTTCTTTCTTAGACAGAGTTTGAACTTTTTAACAAAATTCACCACCGAAAATACTGAAATGCATAAAAACTCTTTCTGTCTTTCTGTTTGTAACACTTTCACGCATAAACCACTGAACTGATTTTGATAAAACACTCCGTTTACTGTCGTTTAAAAAGCTAAATTGTTACAATTATTTCATGCTCTAATATCTTGATCATTTTATATTCCAAATATAACTTGTTGTAATTATGTACGAAAGCCGTAAAGTGCTAACTACAGCACGTGTTAAAATCTAGTATAATCGAATTAGTGATAAACTACTAACGAACAAAATTCCCGACCCGCATCGCTTATATACACAGATTTTAATATTAAACCCATTAATTACGCGTACGTGTTAAAATGTATAAGTGAGCTTATTAAAAGTTGGCTTTCGTCCAACTTGGGCCAGTCGGCACTCGCCCCCGCCGGCCAATAATAACATTGCAGGGGGCAACACTGTTGGACGGCATCCAGTGTAACTTGACATAATATGAAGTTAGCCCACTAATATTATAAATGCGAAAGTTTCGATGTTCGTTGCTCAGTTACGCTTCAATCATTCGACGGATCGGAATGAAAGTTGGCACAATTTGAGTTAGGTCTTAGTCTTAGGACAGTTTTAATTAGGAAAAAACGTGCCAGTCCTAAGAAAACCAATTATTTCTTCGGAAAACAATTTATTGGAAATAAAAATCTACGCGCACTAAGAAGTTACGGGCAAAAACTAGTACATTTTACTTGTATTACTAGGTCATTCATTTTTTGAAGTTATTTTGATTGGCTTAAAGTCAAAATATATTTTTTATCTTAATACTCATATTATTATACTTTAAAAAAAAGGAAATAAGAAATTAAATTAACAATAAGTAAGTCATACATGCGTCGGTGGCCAAGTGGCTAGGCCCTTTGACTTCCATTCCGAAGTTCGCGGGTTCAAACCTCGCCACGTACCTATGTGTTTTCGAATTAATATGTACGTTTATTCGACGCTCTTACGGTGAAGGAAAACATCGTGAGGAAACCTGCACACACCTGCGAAGAAATTCAAAGGTTGTGTGTGAAGTTGACCAATCCGCACTGGGCCAGCGTGGTCGACTAAGGTCTATTTACCCTGGTATCAGGGTAGGCTCGAGCCCCTCGGTGGGGACGTATGTGAGCTGTTAACGAAGTCATACATGTACAAAATCACATAAATGTTTCATGATACACCTCTTTTGTCTTCCAAAAACACCATCTTTTTTAAGAACAAAGAAAAAAATATTCGATAAAATAAAATATACCTACTACTAAAGTTTTCAATATAAAAATATCAAAACTATTAAGATTTAAAACGGGATATTTACCGTGGTATTAATAGTAACGAAAACAATCGTGAAAGTTTCAAAAAGTATAAAAATATCAAGATCAAAATGCACATTTTGAAAACCAAAACCCCGTGTAGCATATCCAGCAAATAAATCTCAAAAATTGCAGCGAAGCGCTGTACTAGCTATTCAGGACGGCCGATTAAGATAGATACCTATCACCGCTTAGCCAGTAACTAGCCAGGTGTCTACCTAACTGGCCGGTTAACTCTAACTATATTAATTAAAAGTTCGAGGCTAGGTCAGGTGTTCCAGGCTGCTGTATCAGGAGTCTTCTCTTGTCCGTTTAACCTAATTTATTCCTGATTCATTTATGAGTACTCTTCAGTCGTTACTACCCTTATTTCTATTAGTCTGTTAATTCAGGTGGTTCGAAAAATGAGTTTTCTGAATTTTATAATTCATATTTCGTGACTAAGCTTAAATATTCTTCGAGATTTTGTAGTAAGTACATTGTATTTTAAGCAAATAAACTATAATCTTTATATCTTATCACTTTAATAAAGAAGTAGATGTATACAAAAAATAATCTGTCGAAAATATATTTTTTCATGTTTAATCTGTTTAGGTAAAAATGTCCACAATTTTATATACATTTTCGTATCTGAAAATTTAATTTGAATGAAATTTAAAATTTCATATGTAAATTTGAATCAGCATGTCATTGTAAATTTTACATTTATTTTCCATTTATTCAAATATAGCTTAAGTTGAATATTAAAAATAAAAAACATTTCAGCATATTATTGTATACTTTTCTTTAACCATCAAAGCTTCGAACGAACGAGTGATATTCAACCACAAAGCAATACAGCGTATAGTTCATAATAGAGTCAGCAGCAGCACGTATTCGAAACCAATGCAATGATGGCAGTATTCTGTAACGGTGATCTGCGTCGTTCGGCTGTTATTGAGCCATTATGCGATGACAATACCTAGAGCTCTATTTCTGAATCGCTCGAATGACATGGCGTTGTTGGCGTATGCGACATAAGTCCACTTCCAAGTACCTAAAGCGCTCGTCTTCGATGTTTTGTTCGTTTATTATATAAAAAGGTAAGTTCCGAAACTAAAACGAAACTTAAATCTGTGGTTTGCTTAAATCCACATACGAGCGCTCACCTCGTTGCGGATTTTCTCACTTCCGTGTCGGTCGTATAAACGTCTCTGTCATTCTAACGTCAAGCGAGCGACTATGCTATTGTTTGGGATTATAGATATAACATTTAATCTATCACTCGCATGAAGCAACGAGTGCTTGTGACCACTCGTTGCAATCGAACGATTTAGGAATACGAGTTTTCTTTAGACGGACGACATTCAGATTTTTCCACAGAAGACAGCAAAATTCTGAACTCGCCTTGACTTAACTAAGTGATATCATAAAGTTAAAAATAAATACTTTGAACTTAGATTTCGAGTGATCCTTGCGACACAAACGATTCAGAAATAGAGCTCCAGAGCGCATCCATGGTCCATTCAGCTCTGCTTTGACACTGACAGTTGCCAGAGTTTTGCGCTAACGATGTGGTATTGGCTGACTGGCGTAGCATCAGCACGTTACGATTGTAATTATTACTTTTTAAAACTCCTTTTTTGTTTTTAACGTTCCAAAGGTATTCAAACTCAGCCTGGAACAGCTGTAAACAAAGCATTCTGAAAATTAAATTAGGATATGAACCGAATTAAAGTTCCATTTAATTACCAGTTGTTTTAGAAGTTAGTTATACGAAATAAAATTAAGTCATGAGTTTATTGAACCATTAAGCAACTAATACTTACAATTACATAACAATTTTTAAATCGTGATGACGCGACGTTATGTCATAAAAATCAATGCCACTTTCGTTGTAATTTTATAACTCAAGAACGGTCTCACCTATCCAAACAAAATGTTCAGGCTTTGTTTGGACTATTTAGTAGATGGTTTATGTGAAGTTTGCACAAAATCGGTTGAGCGGTTATTTATTTACACGTAGCGAAGCACGTAACGGGCCGCTAGTTTTTATATACCTACATTATAATGTAGCTATAGCTAACACAAACATGATAAATGTACCTTTAGATATTCATTAAATTGTTGATCTAAAAGTAAACGTAGAAAAAAATGCTTATACCTACTTGTAGAGAATGAAAGTAGTGTAGGAAATTGAATGACCGACACAAGATTTGTACTCACTAGTCGCTTAAAAATACTTACAAAAAGTTATTCAAAATATTGAAGCACTTCAAAAAGCAAGAATATGAGATAAATAATCAATCAAAGCGAAATCCAACGAAAAAGGAAGGAAAGAGAAAACTCAAAAGAAACTGGATTTATTTAACAAAACAAATGAAGTGAAAAAGTTGGTACAAAAGGGTTTGTGATGCAAAGCATGTCACCGGCTGTCTGTCGGCGAAAGTTAACAAAAGTGTCGGCGACTGTCAGAGGCCGGGCTCGGGGAGTCGCCGGCTGAGTGACGTCACAAATGCGCTCGGTGACAATGACGTCATAACTCAGAAGGAAACGTGTATCGATTTTGATTGTTGACAGGTGAATCTGATTAAAGTTTCGATTTGCATAACGGGTTTGAATATAGAATTTTTTGAAACGCCCATCTTGTTGTAGCTAGAGATAGGTATACCATACCCCTCCCAGAATTTTTTCTATTTATACTCTAAGGGTATACCTTTTTGAAAGTTGCGGTAGGTGGTTCAACGTGTTGATATTTTATTTTCATTTTCATTTAAAGAAAAACAAGTTTATAACATATGTACCTACTCACATTGGTTTATTCTATTTTAAATAAATTAATAATTTTAGAAAATACGAAATTTGCTAAACTACTACAAAAAAAGCTGATGTTTTGTGAAAATATATACCTAATTTTCGACTAAATGTAGGTGATCCTAAAATTTTATAAAATTTGCTAAAAAAATTATGAAGTGTTACAAAAGCATGAAAATTGCGAAAGTGTATAAAACTCTAACAAATCGTAATAAAATGTCTTTGAAACTCATAATTTATGAAATAAATATTGCAAATAATTTAGAAGATTTCATTATTTCGTCGTAAAAAATAAATTTATTTTTATAACTCTTTTAGACAGCTTTTTTGGAGCCATCTTCACGTCTAATATCGATCAACAACACAAAACGTTTCGTCTAGGCGTCACTTAACTAGTTTTTAGAACTTTTATCATGAGAATTCATGTATATACACTATACCTATTCAAGATATGAAAATATCCTCAGACAAAAATTATCTTGAAATGTCTTTTATTATTCTGTTTTACAGTGTTAAGAATCTACATAGTAAGTCTAAAATTTATCTTTGCACTTGAGATCTTTACAATATTAAATATCTGAGTGTTGTCTAGACTTTAAAATATTGTATTTATTTTACTCAAATAATGAGTCTGAAGTAAATTCATATATAACAGGGGAGGACGGAAAGGATCAAAAAAGATTCAGTTAAATTGTGAGTAAAGGCTTGAGGCCATTGGAGGCTCAATTCAAGAAAATAAATATTGTAAGTTACATTTCTTTTCCTTTTTTTTCATTTATGCGATAAACGCATGCTGCAAGCGCAACGTCAGGAATATCTCACATTGCACTTGTATGGAGAAACGTTGGAGTATGCTTTTAAACTTTTGCGGTCATTACTAAAACACTATGCTCATCAGTGTTATGTAAGTGTAATAAACAAGAGTCTATAAAAACATATTTTCATTTCAACAAATGTAGCTTTCCATCTACGTAAAAGTCTGAATTCTAAATGACCATCGCACCTCCTCCAACCCACCTGTGCGATTATTTTAATCCAATTCCAGGTGAGCCGACTGACAGCTACTCTCCTTACTTAGTACCCATCTCACCAAATTATTCTGTGAAAAATATCTCCAGTAATTTTATTCACAATTTCTAAGAGATTCTTAGTCTAATCTAAGGAATAGATTAGTACTGAATCTTTTAGTCTTAATTAGAAATAATCACTTTTTCTGCGTATTTTATACACGCCAACCTCTTTGTTTATTTAGTTTTAAGAATTTCGCTGAAGAGATCTTTTCATTAATGAAAACATGATAATTAGTAGCATTTTTTGTAGTAATTAATTTAATATAATTTACCAAGCACAATATTTGTGATTCTACTTCACAAGAAATAAAACTCGCTTATACAAAGACTGTCTGATTGTAACTTAAGCTGTTACTGACTGGAATCAAAAATATCAAGTAAAATAATTTGTTTATCATGTAGCGTTCCTACGCAAGGCTAGTTGTACACGTTGTTCCAACGCCGATCGCCCAATGGCCGACTACGAATGCTTAGCTGTTTCACGCAATATGGCGGATGAAAGACCAGGTGATGCATATTCATGAAGCTCGAATACAAATCGAGCCAAATGTTGAACGACTGTTCATATTGAGGTTTGCTGTCATAATCGCTGGTAGTTTTGGAGAAAAGGAAGTTATCAATAATAAACGTTATTGTGACTTATATTCACATAATATTTTATAAGCGCAATTATACTATCACGTGCTGTAAAATAAAGTTTTTTCCAAATGCATTTCGACTTTGATATTATAACTGAAAATTATATCTGGAAAAAAAGTAAATTTTAAAAGAAAAAGTGGGTGATAATATGACTGCAGTTGTGAACATGATCGTTCTTACATAATGAACAGGTAAGAATTGGCTAACCTACTTATACCTCACTATTATTAAAATATCTACCACTTATACACTTGTAACTCATAAATTGTGACATTTTAATCCTACATTTGGGTATCAGAAGCAGGATCGTCACTGGTAACCTCTAGACGTCTTGGCGTCGTCATTTTGACAAATAGTTTAATCAGTGTCGCGGCCCGCCATTTATAATCCTATCAGCGCCAGTCATTACCCTCTTGTACATTTCTGGGGTATGACAAGGCCAACAAAGCTGTGATGTCATCGGTATAGTACTCCTACAATTCTCTTTCGATATCGAATAGGACTAAGTGCAAATACTTGTAAGCAAATTTGTACACTAATGTTTAGGGTTTGAAATATCGATTTTGTATGCACGGTTTGGGGTTAAGTATTATGTTTAAGGTTTTGGTTAAGATAGTCGCAATAAAGATTGATTGTGGCGTCGTCGGTACAAAAGGACTATTACTTGGTGTTTGTGTACAGAACTGTCTTTGATAATGCGATTTCGTTACGCACAAAGAGTTAAGGATCTCTATTGGTTATGATTGATTGATATTATGTTTTATTAACCACTATATTTAATTCCATATTGCTACTTATAAATGTTTATACTGTTGAACAAACGAATGTGCCGCGTATTCACATCGAATATCAATAATCGTTGTTTTTTTTTATTTGAAATAACTTTTTCAGGCAGATATAATAGGTAAAATGAATTTGCAATAATTATAAAAACGTCATTTTTTTTCATCATTTTAAAATAAAAAACGATCCTTTAATAGCGTAAATTTATTACGAATAAAACTACCTTTGTTGTATTTGAGAAACGATGTAATTCAGAATATCGAAAATATCTTTAGTACAGTCAATACTCGTTCAATTGGCAATAATGTTAGATGCACGACTACTCTGCTATAGTTTATTGTGTCTAGACAGTGACAATAGACTTTTTCGCTGTAAAAAAAAACGCACAAAAAGACATACGATCCGTTTTATTTGGGCACTTTATTCTGAATACATAATCGAGTAAATTATTTCATGTTTCTTTCAACAGCAGTGATTTATACATGTTGTAAAATATTTTAAAATGTTTGTTATAGGTAAGAATATTTTTTATCCATAAAACGTCTTTTTACTGATTATAATATTATGAGAATCAAGACAAATAAGGAAAGACACCTTAAAAATGTAGGTATTTAATCTGTAAGTTCTTTTTATTATTTTTAAGATGATCAATTATAGCTTGCAAGAAATATAAATATTTGAAAATATGAAAAATAAAGGACCTGGATGTTGAGGGAAGTAGGCGTTCGTGGAATTGGACGTTCGGTGCCGGATTGAAAACGAAACAAAACACAATATACGAGTAAAAAGTATAATTTAAACTGACTGCAGAGGACAAAGTGCCCTGAACGATTTTTGAAATCACGAAAGAACGAATCAGCGAATTCGAAAAATTAATTGTCAGATCGGATCGCGTTATTGACAGGCGCAATTCCAGCAGCGATAGCGCCCGTGACAATCTGACGGCCGTTTAATAAGAGCCCGAGCAGATGAACTACTATGTTACGATTTTTATACAATCTTGTTGCAAAGACTCTTTTGACAGCGCTCTACAGACCCCCCCCCACTGGCGTCTTTCGAGCGTGTTTTCTGCGTCGTCGTGGCGCAGCGCTGCAATTTTTTGGAACAAATTTTTTTTTTGCGAACATAACTTTCTTTTGTTTTAATCGCTTTCGTGCCTATGATTGTATGCGCGACGGCCAGCGCTGGCACGCTCGAAAGACGCCGGTGTGGGGGGTCTGTTAACGAACAGCAGACATTATTTCCTTAAACATACCAGATTAAAAGTTTGCGTGTTCGAGCCTTGTCAAGTACCAATGTGTTTTCGATTTCCGAAATCAAATGTATGTTGTACGAAATCGTATGGTGTTTTTTTGCTACGATTTAAAAATCTATACTAATATTATAAAGAGGAAAGATTTGTTTTTGTGTGTGTGTGTGTGTGTGTTTGTAATGAATACACTCAGAAACTACTGAACCGATTCCAAAAATTCTTTCACCATTAGAAAGCTACATTCACCCTGAGTAAAATAGGCTACCTTTTACCGCGGTAAAATTCCCCATTCCTACGGTAAAAACTGTTAACGCGGGCGGAGCCGCGGCGGAAAGCAAGTAAATTATAAAAGTGATTTTGAATGGCTGTCCGTGCGTCTTAGTTGTAGCAAACGGGAGTTCATTTAGAGCTTGAAAAATTGGACAACTTTTATTCAGTAAAGTTATCTCAAGTATTTTACTTTCAGATTTAAGGTTTTAAGGAAAACGGAAACGATTGATGTTTTAACCGAATTACAAAGTTTGGATTGATTAAGGCGATTTATTCAGTTAGTTTTGGAAATGAAAAATAACCTAGAATGATAAATAAACAAATTATTTTCTGTTACTTTTGTTCCATTTCTCTATGAAATACGCTGTAGCGGCGCGCCTGACTCAGCGAATACCGCGCGTGCTACATAAAGCTGACACTGCAGAGAGCATACGATTGCAGTCAATGTTGTAAACAATACCTACGTCATACTCGTAATTGGAAGAGCAACCAATTAGAAGCTGAGGCCTGAAACGCGCTATCAGAGTTTCCGCAAGACGTTGAATAAATACAAGTACAGTCGGACCGCGGTCCCCGGGCTCACCACCATGCCCCGAGGAAGATCTTCCCTTTGCCTCCACAACGCCTTATTATGAAAAAATACTGTTTCAATTATTTTTACTGTAATAAGGGCAAACCTACTGAGGTAGACTCGTGTGTTTAACAGTTAAATTACAGTTTTCGTACAAAAGAAAGAATTAAATTTCCTAGTATCAAACGACATTTTCTCTGTACAGTCTATTTGATCAGTATTTTATACTCGTATACGAGTATATTTACTTCTTAATCCGTAGCACTATTCTACGCAAACGCCTACGAAAGCTACGGCACTACGGCTGTGACTACGGCGTAGCAAGTCCGGTAGGGCTCATTGAAATAAAACATCTATGTATCAGTGATAATATTGTCATAAAGTTATATATTGAATGAAATGAAATGGATGTCGAGAAATCGAAAAAAACATAATTATAAGCATTATTATCTAAATCTCATATTCTCTACTTGTACATAAACAAAATTTGGTACAAAAACTAAAAATTATTATTATTATTGAAAAATAAAAACAAGTCTATTAAAATAACTCACGAGCGCTAGACTATTTCAAAATTAAGTAAAACTATGAGCTACGTTTGCATACTTTGCGATCTTGTCCCGGCAATAAAAATATTTGAGGGTTTATTACACTATAGTTATTTTACAAGTTTGGTATTAAAATGTACAACTGGTTACAATTTTTTTTTTGAATTTCATATACAACATTTTACGAGATTTTATAATGTTATTTACTTTTATTTTTCTTATTATAACCAAGCCGAGATTAATTTCAAAGATTGAACATCTTAAATATATAAATTTGATTACCCTTCGAAATTGACAACACTACGTTTATAGATTGATTGCGACTAAAGAACTAAAATGAACAAGCATTTTTTTTTCAATAGACAATAAATTGAAAGACCATTTTACCGCGAAATTTAGATTAAAAATTTCTAATAACATCGTGATTACCATGTCAGGCCTATTGTGTCAGGCCTATTGTATGGGTCCTAGGGTTCAGAAGTCCGTGTGAGCCCAACCCAAGCTGACAGCACAATTCGCTCGGTGTCATATCGCCCGATCGACCAACCTAACTTGACTATCGACTAGTGCTGTAGTTGAGACACTGGTCGGTCACTCCATACTGCAAACGCGTTTTGACAATCTACTTCTTTTTGAATAACAACTGAATATCAACTACAAGTCAAACACTGACACGCTGTGTAAAACACCATCAAACACCTCCGGCCGAGTTCCGCGGGGCCTAAGTACGGGGTGCGGTGCGTGAGGGTCTATATTGGGCGGGGAACTCATTTTAGCCCGGGGGAGGGGGTGAGTGTCCTTTCAGTACGGGTTAGTACTATTATTTTCTGTGGCCTTTCTATCAATATTTGCATAATTGTGTCACGTCTTTAAATGATTCGAGTCTCGGTAAGATTATGAAAACTATCGGTTTTTATACAAACAAACAGAAAAATATTAATTTCGCAGTGTTTCAATAACTTCATAAAATTTTATTACTAACATAGGGTTTCGTTGACAAGAAATAGACAAACATAACATTTTGAAAATTAAAGTAAATATCTTCGAAAGTATAGAAAAATGACGATCATTGGTTGTCCACACTGAAAAACTTTAATACTCTGAAAAACTCCAACTTACACTGAATTTGAAGTAAGCTGACTTAATCATTAGTCTGGTCAAGTGAGGGATAGCCAAATTTATACATATCATTAGAATTTCTAAGTAAGATAAATTAATAGCTTATCGGATTTTGTCTTTTGTTGTTTTCTATGTACTATTAATTTTGGTGTCAATTAAGAATATTGTACTAGCGTCCCGCCGCGGCTCCGCCCGCGTTAACAGTTTTTCTAAGATAGCCCTAAAGTCCCAAGGTCTATTCTAGGAATATTTTAGGTAATTTTTTTGACACCTTGGGTTACATTACTGGAGATTTAATAGAAAGGCTTTAAAAAAAATGCCTTTGTTATCCGGGGATAGTGTGTAGCTTCCCAACAGTGAAATAATTTTTGAAATCGGTTCAGTAGTTTCGGAGCCTATTCAATGCAAAAAAAACAATCTAATCTTTCCTTTTTATATTAGTATAGATCACAAATAATATACAATACAATACAAATATTCTTTATTGACACCAGTAATAAATAGGACAGTTACAATTTTCATAAGTGTGAAACAATGAGCCAATAGGCGGCCTTATTGCTAAAGTAGCAATTTCTTCCAGGCAACCAAACAGGAAATTGAATATTATACTAATATTGTAATATATATGTTTAAGCAAACTATCGATATGTAAACTATCGCTATTTGCAAATCTCTACAACCTCCGGACGACTGCCCGACAGTCGAACGAACAGCTGACAGGGGCACGGACAGCGCGTTGAATATTTTTATGGCATGCAGATTTGAGTATATTATGGTTTGCTGTACAATTTACACTCAAAATAAATTCGCGAAAATATTATAATTATTATAAGGCGGTTAAAGTTTTATAACATCAACACATTATAAATTGTACCATTCGTTTTAAACGAGAGCCGGTCTTGGTTTGAAAAAAGTTTCTTAGATTTATATGACGTCATTAATGCAAGTCCGGTGAAGCTTGATCCGTCGTACTTATTAAATACAAGCATAGGTAAATAAAAAAAAAAGACGTCATTAAGCGTTATAGAAAATATAGACTTTGTCAAAAACCTATTTAATGCAACATTTTAGTGCGGATCGACTATGCAATTGGGAAGCCATTTAATTAGATTTTGTTGTGACTACATCTGGCTGGCGGAGTATTTCATGCTCACTGAAGTATCCAAACTTGCGGTGGCGTGTGGGCCGGGTCGTTGGGTTCCCTCTAATAATAATATGATTGAGCCCGGCGATGGCTGACCCATGCGTCAAACCCGTGAACGTGGTGCTGCTTGGGGGGACTGGTCTGCTCTAGTCGATTGCCAGTTGTAATAGATTGATTAGATTGTAGTTATTTTTTTCTATTTTGACTGGTTGCCTTCCTCTTATTGTATATTTCGATTTCTCTGTTTGTTATATTAATAGTATTGTAAAGAAGATTAGTATTATAATAATATTTTAATTTAAAAATATACATACACACACATACATAAAGTCACGCCTCTTTCCCGGAGGGGTAGGCAGAGACCACTTCCTAATTTATAAATATATTTAAAATAAGAGAGAAATACAAAAGATGCGACAATGTGTAGTTTCCTCGGCGGGTTCTTCTCCACAGCAGCGCACACATTGCGCGAACCAGCTAATTATGTTCAAACTGATATCGCATCGCCCCTTTTAGATTGTTTGATCTCTATTTTATTAATTAGACTTGTACATTCGTTTGAGACGAGAGCCGGTCATATTTGAGCAAAGCTTCTCAACTTCTGATATATGAACGATACGTCAGTACGTCTCGTCTCGTACGTCTTCTGATACGTCAGTGTTTAAAGTTGTTTCTAGAATAGAGTTGATAATTTTTATACGATTTTTGAAATAAAAAGAAAAACATTTCAATAAAATCACCTTTAAAACGAGAAACCCAGATCAAAATCGGTTCATACGTTCCGCATCTTGCGGCATCTTGCGACTTCATGTTTGTTTTGATTTAAGAATTATGTACCTACCTAGGCTAAGTTTTGTATTGAAATAAATTTTATCTTATCTACGATGCTACAGATAGGCAGATACGCACGATAAACCTAATAGGTAACACACCTCCGTTTCTGTCGGTGGTGGTTCAAAAAACTGCGTTGTAAACGTGATCTGACCACAAAAAGTAAATCACACTGTATAAAAATCTCACAAAAGATTTGAGACACGAGTCCAACGTATGTTTAACTTTGTTGCAGTAAGACGGTACCTCATTAGTGACCGATAAATTGCTATATGAAGCAGATTTTTGTGAGCTGTTTGTGCATTCGAAAGTTTGATAGCGGTAAAGAGTAATTATGCACAGTGCGCTATGCTAATTTGCGTTGATGGCTTAATTAACTTTTACGTTGTGGGATTTTAGTTGGGTATTCTCGAATTTAAAATGGTTTCGTTACTAAATACTGTGAAGTTTTCGATAATTGGCAACAATTATCAGGCTTTTAAATAATAAATTACGATTAGTTGCCAAATCGTTACTATTTTTGAAATATCCAAAAATTAATTAGTATTAAATTAAACTAATTTATCAAATGGTTATCTAGAATACTAGGTATATTTTGTCAACGAGACATTATAAACCGTGAATAACTGGTTGTTTATCCGTTTAATTTTATTTACAAAATGGCCAGTCACGTGACTGAAGTTTATAATAATAGTTTATTTCTTTTTTGAGATTTAAACCTTATGTTCCTCAGGGCAAGGTCAAATTTTACGGTGTATATACGAGTATTACAGGTAGAAAAAAAAGTGATTCATAATAGAACAATCCAGAACAATGTATTTAATCAATCTGGTCCGTGGATTAATTTATGGTTCACGGTTTTGACAAACGTTTGAGGAATTAATTTCATTTAAAACATATTAAACTCCACATTTAATATACCTACATAGGTGCTTGCTTTTTGTTTCATAGATTTTAATTGAGATTAAATGTTTTCTTCTTGATTAAACTCCAAAAAGTTCACAACAGTTTAAAAAAAGTTAACAATACTTATTTGAAATACAGAACTATTTTCATGCTGAGTAAATTAAAATATCGTAAATATTACTCAAAAATTAAATCCATCATGCAGCATGAATGGATTCTTTATTAAATATGAATTATTTTTGAAGTAAACATATTTAAAAACTTTTCTAGAATTTTCATCGCCTTTGTAAGTTTGTATTAGTTTTTATATTAATTTTATATAAATATCAATAATCTGTTCAATCCGTTCCACTCGTTTGTAAAAAGATTTGAGTAAATAAATACTGAAAATGTGTATTCATATTATGGTTAGTAAAATGAACGCTCGGTACCAATCAATAGGATTTTTTATTTACTTTAAATTTTTCGGACATAATATATCTTTCAACTTTGTATCAATACCTAGCAAATTTTAAACAGGTTCTGAGAAAATATAATATATCTTATTGAAACAACCTATTTGTTGAGACTGTGGAGCGTGAGTCGTTGAATCTATTTAATGAAAAAATTAAACAGGAAAAAAAACTTAGTAAATACTAAAAATTAAAAAAGCAAGTACATTATACAAAATATGTAAACATCTGTCGCACAGTTATATTAATCCAAATACGATACCTCTGCTCTAATTTGATGAGGAATTGACCGACCATCTTGCAGACTCTAAATCATCATCACTTGTATCCCAGCACTAAGTCAAGTCATTGAAGTAACTGAATCCCAAGGTTTGGATGGATCAGATCAATCAAATCACACAAATCTCTTCATATCTACAAAAGAGCTGATTATTAAACGGGTGAAAGTTTCATGAAACACATCTAAGAATATTTACGCTGAAGTACCCATTCACACAAAAGAAAATTCGATTTATCCGTTTGGGAGCTACTATTCTAGAGACTGACAAATTTAAAACACCCCTCTTTTTGTACTATTAATTAAACCTTGTCAAATTAATTTAATGATGATTTATTTCTTTTACAGGTAAGCAATGAACATCAGAACGCAGTATATAATATTTATCTTGCTTGGTAAGTATATTTTTTTATAATGAGATTAAAAATCCTTGGTAAGCGTTTTTCGACAACTCGCTACCCCAGCCGAATAAAGCAGTAATATAAAAAAGTAAATTTTACAGGGCGAATTAAAAACGTTCAAATCCTGTTTACTGAGCCCGTGATGCATCGATTTTAATGTATAGCATACCAAAATAAGCAGAAAAAAATCAGGTAAATATTATAAAAAAAGATATTTAATAGTACATTTAATATAAAAGATATAATAAAAAAACATATTAAATTTATATTCTTTTACAATTTCGGTTTGAGGTCGTGGTGTAACAAATTAGTACGGCTTTATTCGGTGGAACTCAATACGATTTCTGTAACGCAAGGCGTAGGTTACGATACTCAGCTTCTTGTTGTAGTGCTACGCATTGAAGTTTTACTGCTTTATTCGCCTATTTTTATGTGCAAAAGGTTCAAGTATGAAACGTTTACATATCTTGAATAGTTTTACTATTTGTAGTATTGTACAAATACATCACAGAAAAAATTACACATTTGTATCAAATAATAATATTTTTTTAATTTAATTAGTTTCTTTGTAGAAAATAATGTGTTTAACAAACTTTTATTATGAGATTAAAGATAAAAATTAGATATATTTGCTAGTCGCTTTGACTATAATAAAAAAGCACAGTAGAACTGATATTTTTAATCATGAAAATTACTATAGACTTTTAGCTTTTTTATACGAATAACACTTATTTTGGTCATTAAATTTAATAATTAGATCAATATGAATTAATGGCCTTTTCCGTCGATGACATCATAGATGATTTAAACAGTAGATGTAGTGAGGAAACTTTACAGGTAATTATTTAAATCTATTCGGGGGCGACAAGATCCGCACGCACTGTGGATATTTATTTTCTAAAAAAGGTGCTGCGTATTGTATTTAGATAATGTAGCAAACAAGGATTTGTCGTCCACTTTACACCCCTTCATTGTACTTTTACTCTAAAAGTCCCTATACTAGAAAAAAAATCCCATTCTCCCGCGTCTTTTGCAAACGCGGTCTTGTACCGTTTGGCACAATCTAAAGCCCAGCATTTGGTCTCCCCACATCCCTCTTCTCGTCTCTTATGGCATCAAGAAGCACAGGTCAGACGGGAAGGTCCAGGAGAAGGACCCTAGCCATCGTTAAAGTTTTATGCTTGAGCGATACTGTGAAGCTGGGCAACATATTTCCAGAACCCAAGTAACATTTCGCAAGTGTTAGTCGAAGATGTTGAGTGGAAGGTGTGAGTCAACGTTCATCTTTTGCGTACGATGATCGAGGTTAGGCTACGGCTTCGTGCAAAATGTATGCTTTAGACGGGACACAAGTCTGAATACCATAAAATTGGTCTTTCTTGTGAGATGTTATTATTCCATGCTTTTGTATCTTTGAATGCCAAATATCGTCACCGCGTTTTCTATACGGGTATCGATCGCTATATCAGCAAAGATTGTAAGTCACGGTCGACCCTAGGTAGCAATACTTGAGAAAAACTTCTAATGATGCGTCTCCCAGTGATATTACCAGTGGTTCTGTGCATCCCTGTATTAGCACGATGGTGTTTTCTCACAGTAGTATTTGGATTTGAGAAGCGTGACGTTGTACAGCTTCCCGTCGATCCTTGTGTAGAGATGAATACTTTGTTGGATGTTACCGAAAGCCACGTTTAACACCAATGACAAGAAGACAACAGAACTGAGTTGGAGGCATTAGGCAGCTTGACAAACACTTCAGCGTATCTCGAACTGATCAGATATGTCTACGTCAAAGATTTTATATTACAACTGACTACACAACTATCTTTTCTAAAACTTATAAAAGTCCTCTGCTTGCTTTTTGTAAAGCCTTATTCAGCAACACGAACACCATGCACAGAGGTAATCATGCTCTGTACATTTCTTAGGCTGCAAAAGCGAAGGCTGCACGAATACAAGTCCTAGATCTGAATGGGTCACCTGATTCCGCGCCCCAGACTAAACTAGACGCGCACCAGACGCGTTGGCAAAAGAAACGACGATAAGACGCCTGCAAGTTCAAGAAAATCTGACACTAAGAATGATTGTCGGCTGTGGGAGCCTTAAACTTTGTGCAAAACTCCATCATAATGCGGGATCTAGAACACGAGGATTTGAATGCCTTCATCACTCGCCTGGCAGATACCATGTACTAAAGAGCAGACCAGTCCTCTTTTGAACACATTCGCGGGATGGCCCCACTACACAGCCGCCCACCAGATACAATAGCCAAGGCTCTCCCCAGGTAGCTGCTACCGGCAAGAAGCGTCGGAGAGGTAAGCACTGAATCACAGATGAAAACTATCACAACCCAATAATGGCCACAGTTCCACCATCCAAAGATAGCAACACCGGTAGTGCCGATATCCCGTGACCGGACTGTCTATTTATTTAAATGATCCCTGTCTTCTTTAATGCCTGTGTCATTACCGCTTAGTTTCCCCATATCTGCAGATCCCTAGTGCTGGTTTACTTTCGAGCAAAGTTGTTACTTCGCCCAGATTGTGTGGTCTTTATCATTTCTGGCATTAGAATTTTTAGGGAAACGAAAGATGAACAAGTGAATTGTCATCATGTCATTAAGAGTTACTTGATTTTACTTGCATCTTCTATAGAATTTAAGGAAGATCGGACTTAGTGTTTGGTCTAGCTGGTCAAACAGTTAATTTTTATCGAAAATTTGATAAAACCATGGTTGTTATCATGGCTAACTCATAACAACATTATGCCGTAAAATACTATAACGTTTTTTAAAATATGTAATTATTTAGGTATTTGACTACTACACATAAATTGTGCAATAAGATTAGTTGCAAAAAAGCTTACTTCAAAGGCCATTAATAATTTTGGCCGAAAAAAGCAGTAAATGATGTGTACGTAACTCTTTTTTTTGGTATCTTGATGCAATGTATTATAATGTTTATATTCTCCCCAATTCTTTCAAACCTTTTTTATGTACAAATTCATATTTTCCTTAATAAAATATGCCCCATAAGGCATAAAATTACAAAAAAAAACACAGAGATGGAGCTGAATATGAGGAATTCGAAAATGAAATAAAAATAAAAAGGCAGTAATAGCACTTTGCGGCTTTATTCGGCTGGGGTAGCGAACTTTGTTGATATTGCATGGTATTATGCAAATTATTGAATAGATTTTTAACTGCAACACTAAGGAAATAAGTGAGAGGATGGTGAAATTACAAGATATAGGTATAAAAAAGGTAGGTAGGTAGGTATAGATTTAAAAATATAATAGAAAGTCAGTTAGAATTTAATGTTGCTGTCAGTATTTATGGAAGAAAATTCAAAGGAATTAAATAATCTTGTTTATTTTTTGTTGTTTATTTTATGAACAAAGCCTATTAAAGACACCGTTTTCCCCGTTCCATCTTAAATGTTTCATTCATTATACTGAGAAGAGGACAAGCCTTACTTTACGAACTCCTTAGATGTTCTATTTTGTTTTATTTGTTGCAGTGTAAAGTTACCTTTATAAAGTGAACCGATTTCTTCGAGAACTCATTACACTTTTATTAAAAAGCAAAGTTTATAGCTGAGGAAGACTAGAATAATATTAAAATTAAAATTCATTTTTATTTTCGTAGTTAGCCTTTTTTAATCTGGTTTTTAGGGAAATATTTAAAACAGAAAGAAAAATAGCTGGGGGTGAGGCCTGGGACTAGCAGTGGGATCAAATAGACTAAAAACCCTTAATAATATGAAATTTGGAAACGTAAGTTCTGAAGAACGACTTTATTTTTAATGAGATTTTAACCTGTATTGATTTTTACCACGTTTAGGAAAAATCCACATAGCATTTTCGTTTTTCACAATATGTTACATGTATAACTTCGTCACCCAGACACGATGGCGAGACGAGCTAGACGCCTTCAGCGAAAGTAGTAGGGATTTGTGGGTTCTGGACCACTCCCGCCGAGCCAAGCTCGCCCGCGTTTCTCGACCTCTGATTTTGGGCCAATTTTGGCGGATTGGGTCAATCGAGGGCTAAAAAAGAAAAAAAATGTTGTTTGATATCAAACTAGGGGTATTGCCCCCCATCTAAGACGATAGCACTGACTCCCAGCTCTCTATCTCACACGGTTTCCGAGATATAAAATGCATATGCTCATGAAATACACTCAATGGAAAGGGTCGGCTACCTGGCTATTGTCCTTTAATTGGGGTTCGCTTTTGTTAACCGCGACTCGGATTTTTGATGTCACTCTCACTTGCGCAATTGCTGCACGCTCCCGAACGCAGCTTTAACTAGCGTTTATGTTAACGATGTATGTGTCGCCTATTACATATGAACATGTTATCGAAAGCGATTTAGGTACACACATAAACGGGGGTGCAAAATTGTTAAGCACCGATCGCAGCCCTATTTTTTCACGCGCACTAGCTGTCTGATCCTGCCTCTATTACTTCTGCGGCCTTATCTACCACGTCTTTTTAACATAAATCTAACCTAACCTAACCTAGCCTTTATTAGTGAGTTGATTAATAAGCGGATTATTAATTAGGGCGCGAATCAAAATCAAGCCGCGGAGGCCTGTTCTTATTGGATTCTAAACCACCTGGCGCGGCCTTATCAATCACGTCTTTATAACATAACATAACCTAACCTAACCGAACCTAACCAAACTTAACCTAGCTTTTTATTAGCGAGGTAATTAATTAGCGGATTATTATTTATAAGCCATGAATTAAACTCATCTCGCGAGAGTCTGATTTTGTTGATTTTAAACTTGGCGCGGCTTCATCTACCACGTCTTCATAACATAAATCTAACCTAACCTAACCCAGCCTTTATTGACGGGGTGTTTCATTAGCGTGTTATTAATTAGGGTGCGAATCAAACTCAACCCGCGGAGCCTGGTTTAGGTGGAATTTAGACCAGCTTATCGTATTCCAATAGGCTGTTCTCGTTTTTATAACCAAAACGGTCACTAACTCACATATCTTTTTTCAATTGTATTAATGTCTTTGTTCATACTTGCGTAATATAAGTTTCTTTTGTTGCCATCCCTTTAAAAATGTGTATTCCATTGGCTAAATCTAATAGGACAAGTTTATAGTGGCTATTGATGTGAAGCGGCACCATTGTCTTTACGAGCAGACGCCAACTCTTAACTCTTTCTCCAATTGTAAAAATTATTTATTCTCGACTTGCACAAAATCAGTTTACAAGTTTTTTTTTCTTTATTGCATAACGTTTTGTTCTCGTCCTTTTGAAAATTTTATTCTGTCGCGTCGGTAGAATATAAAAGAACTATTTATTGTAAGCTAGTTTGAATAGGTGCGCGGACATTTATCTTTATGAAGTCATTTTTTTATGATGGTGTAAGGGACTGATTTATTGCTTTGTTTTCGTCCTTTTAATATGTACCTGATTTCGAAAGTTGATCGAGTTGCGACACGTTCGTACCATTGATGTGAAGGGACACCATTGTTTTTATGAATACAAATTTTTACCTGATGGTGTAAGGGACTGATTTATTGTGCTGAATTCACAATGCATCAACTTGTCGTGACATGTATTCCCCACTGCGACCACCCTAACGCTGCTAGAGCAGTGTTATAAAAGCGAACCCTACTTAGCTCATCCTATTCAGTTTGTGAGTGACATTGAAGCAGCCAACGCAGCGGTCGGAAGATCTCCTCCAATTCAACTATGGATGTAAGTAACTTTAACTACCTATCACTCATAATATGTGTACTTTATGTTGTTTTCGTTGTCCATCTTAAATAACCACTATACTGTGGTTGTATAGTTATTAAACTAATACCTAGCGGTATGGTTTTGACTCTAGCTCTCCACCGTTAGCCGAATGTCAATATGTAACAGTTCAATTAGGATCTTATATACCATACTTGTTAACCTGTTTTCATGAGTCAAAATTCATCGACAAACTATAAATAACGTGTACCTTTATGCTTATTTCACAGTTTCAAGATAACACCTTCAAAAGCTACTACTTTCCTGATTCCCCCGATGGTGATGACGCTGTGGACTCATTGGTGATTGATGTTAAGAAAAAGGCATCGAAAAGAAGCAACAACATTGAAGCATTCTTTGAAAAACCAAAAAAGAAAAAGAGGGCCGCGACTCAGTCTTCAAGTGTATCGACGGCTTGCGATGATGGTGTATCGTATATCGCGTCGAGTGAAAATGAGGGCATAACCGCATCTCATTTCGTCAAAATTGAAGTTTACGACATGAACAAGATCCGCAACATCTCACCTATGAACTATTGGAAACACGCAGACGTTCGTGTCAAGTATTATGCGCAGTCTGAGGATGATAAAAATTATCAAAGCGCGAGAGATATAATATACAATATCACAAAACAACTCGCCGTGAAACGGGACTGCTGCAAATATTATATTGAACGCAAGCAGGAAGATGCGAAATAAACTAACAATATGCCAACAAGAATCTCACGGACACAACAAGTCGCGACACGTCATTCCTCGAGCCATTGTAAAACAACAAAAAAGGCGGGCAAACAATATCGCCACCCCACTCCACACCATATATAAGCGTTTCGACTTGTGCAACATTTATTCACTCCTGTTTTCACCGTCGTGTCGTCGTTGTTAGAAGAAAATTCAAAATGATTCTTGATACAGAAGGCATAATTTTACTTGGAAAGGATCATGTTTTAAAAAAACACCATAAACTCATCCGGTTGTGGTATATACACGGAACGTTACCGCAATCCATGGTTGAAGACGAGGACGTAAAACCATATTATACCCTATGCGATGGACACTATTCCAACCAAGAGGACGACATCGATGGGGTTTGGAGAGTTAAGGCCTATTGCCCAACTTGCGAGGAGAATCGGAAGGGTGGAGAGGACCGACTCTACGGATATTCTCGCCAAGAATCTCCAAAACCTGAAGCTGAGCGACGTGTGAACCCACTCCTGCTGGATTGGAGTGAAGAAGAAAACGCAGAAATTGCGGAAATTATGAGAAACAGTGACAGTGGTATCCCCCTATCGCCATCGCTTTATTCCCCCACAATGGTTTAGTTTTAAGTTAGTTTGTGTACTTCATTTTAATAATAAATATTTTTTAATTTTAATTTGTTTGTATTTTTTCAAATCTCTACATAAATAAAACAAAGTTTACGTCTAATTAATCTTACTTTATTTTTTGTTTATTCTTATTCTAATTACAAAGTATAAGTATTGAATTATCTTAAGATTACCTATGAAAATAGACATCAAACATTTTCTTCAGTAAAATATCATTGTTCACTGTATCTGATGTAAACATATTGGTGAAATCCTTTAAGCTCATACCTCGATATTTAAAGTACAAATACATAAGACAATATTCACCACAGAATGATGAAAACAAACTTTGTATAACTTTGCTGTTATAAATCCATCTACGTGAGTTTCTTCTCAAAAATGCTAAATGACTACCATCTGGCTTTCGACCGAAGGTGTCGAAATATTCCCCAATACCATTTGCATTTATGAAAATTGCTATCCAATGTGAACCTGGCTTTGTGTCAGGATCCAAGTTACTAATTAAATAAATAGGATTCGTCATGTACATTGGTAACCGATTGGCTGCAAATACATTATACGTCAGAGAATGACGTATCGTATCTAGATATTTACTAATATCGATAGTATTCATTATTTGTCTTTTATTGTGACTAACTAATATAAAAGCAAATAATATTATGATTACTTAAGAACAAAAACTCGTCTTATATACTATAGTGCATCTAACTACTGAAGTCAACACTTACATTTCTATTTTTATCAATTTCAATTAAGTTATCAAATTCAGCATACACAATACAATTAATTGTTTCAGATAGAGCGTTTTCAAATCTTACTTCTAACCTAACACTTCCATGTTTAACTAGGTTCCAGTGTGAAGTCGAACTTGCGGATAAGTCAGGGGTTAAATCAAAGGCCATCAAACAATATCCTTTCGCATACCTATCCTTATTAATACCATTGCCTTCATTCAAAAAATGAATACCAGTCCCTGAAAATAATGTGTGAAACATGCTTGTATGTAACCCACTGCTAAATTGGGGTTGTAGTGCCTTAGAGGGAATTTGTTTACCATCAATATATAAACTGAATGTATTTATAGCATAATTGTCAAAATCAAAGGGGTTTTTGGTAAAACTGCCATTGAATGCTGTATTGTTAACAAACCCTATGATACACCGCTTCGGTATTTGTCCGAGAAATACATTATCAAGTGTTTTTCCTTGCACACCAGATGGAATAGTTAACACTTTTACCTCGGCTCGTGTAATAGGATATTTTGCAGTTGTACTAGCTAGAACCTTCTGATGTGCAAGCAATACACTCGGATTAATGCGAGCTTTACGAATCATTAGCGTTGCATCCGTAATAGACACTTTTATTTTAATATCATTTGACGCAGCCATGAGGTTAAAGGATTCTCTAGATCTAACTAGTTTTACACACATTTCGACTCCATTAATCAGAAACTTATCCTGATTAAAAACATCCGCATGTAAATGTCCAATCATTTCCACTTCCTTGCTGTCCTTCACACATTTCAGCCTCGCTGCAAATCCTTTATTGTTATCATCAGCGTTGTTCATTTTTCCGGCAGTGTCTTCATACCACATCGCACATGTGAGATGCGACTCTTTCGCAGGTGGGCCATAATTAAGTAAAGTTTCAATATATGCTCGATATCCATATGTATTGTTCGGGGGAGATATTAGTTTTTGATTCAGATAGATATCTACCTGACTGAATAGTGAATGAAGCCAATTATTTATGGGTGCAACAGGTGTTGTGTCAGAGTTCAAAGCTGTTAAATCCTGGTTTAATATCTTAGCTTTGATATGAAGCATCGTGTGCGATAAGTCAATATAGTCATCCCCAGATCCAGGAACTTGAAATTCTATTGGCCCATCGTCACTTAGAGATGAGATAGGTTTATAATGAATCCATTGTCCACTTTCTATGCTTGTTTGAGTCGATGGTAAAGCAAATAAATCCAATTCCGACTTAGCACATTCACAAGAATTATGATGTAAAAATGACATTTTGTTTGTTTATGAAAATATATCGTTGTAAGATAAATTCTTACTCTTCCTAGGCTTTTTCGCTGCTCTCTCCTTCAATTTCAGTGATTGAATGAGGTTTCGTTTGCTCCGTGCTTTAGTTTTATACCCTGATCCGTTCATCACTCTTGAAATTTTAGCATCAGCCTTAGTTTTTAAATTGGATGTGGCCTCTTTAAAGCGATTTGTAACAGATTCGTTTAAAGGCTTAGCACTTACTATGTCAGATAGAAGTCCCATCCCTGCATTTAATGCTTCCCTACCTACAACTTTAGCTCCATTTGATATTAGCGGAAGAACTGATCGAAACAGACCCCCCAAGAAGCTACCTATGCCATGACCACGCTGATGAGGTACACCTTTGTAAATTACTCCAACGCCAGTCCCCGCTTGATGAGAATAATAGTGGTGATATGGGCAAATACCATTATTATTATGTTTTAGATACATGTTAATTATTTACGTTTGAAATGTAGTTTAACACAGCTCGTCCCGAATTGAAATGGTATATGTTCACCAGTGTTTGATCTTATATCTATCTCTATTGTATCAAATTCTCTTCGCATGACAGGAATATAATGAGGAGGGGAAAAAATATGCATTTTGCTCGAACCATATACGTATTTTACGGGGTCTAAAGTTATAATTCTTAACAAAGGACTCATGACATCCCCCACTATTTGAGGTTCCACTATGTCGCAATAAATGTAAAGTTGTGACGGTAAGCCTAGATAAATATTAGCCGGAAATTTTCCGGTTTTTTTGTGTGCTACATTAGTATAAGGATCAAATCCAAGTTGTAGACTCAATTTTGGAGAGAAGTTCAATGAAGTTAAATTATTTGTATCTCCGGTAAGAGTAACTAGTTTGGAAATTTTGTCTTGTCTCAATTTGAAAGTCTCTCTTGAATTAAGAGCTGTTATAACATCTTGTATATTTTCGTAACTGGAAGTTGGTATATGACTCTTGTATGTAATTAAAGAAACTTGGCCGTTTTCATTAGGATCTTGCACTCGTTTAGTTATGTACGTAATATTATTATTCTCTTGCACGGTGAAAATAGTACAGGGATACTGAAACTCTACGATTCCCACTAACCATTCACCTTCCAATTTAATGGATTTAGGTAACTTTGTTGAAAAATTTGCCGTCTTATTATCAGGGAAGTATGGTGCGGAGCTATTACTAGGTAAAGTTAAATAGAATTCTTCATCAATCATGTTTTTTCCAGAGAAGATGCTAAAACCCAGGTATTAAATTTATTGGGATAACCTTTCCACTTCACTAATAATTCCTTTCTGCGACCAGAGTAACGAGTGCCTAGTATTTTATCTATTTTATATTTAGCGGTGGGGTCATAAATTACCTTCTGCAATTCTCTCTCATAAAAAGTGCCGATAATATTTTCATTTTGTAGGTCTTTTATTGAATAAACAACCCATGGAGATCTCTCTATAACTGAATTAATGATGAATACTTCATCACTCCAGTTGGTTTCGTAACCCTTCTGAAAAATGTGTTTATATTTAGTAATCCTAACATGATCACCTACTTTAAATTTTGGTGGTATCCTATTTTTCTGAGTTTTATTTCCCTTTTCTTCGTATAAATTTCGCCATACCGTCATAATGTTATCGGAATTAACATCACAGGGGCTCATTTTAATACTTCTGTGAAAACTGTGGTTATATGAGTGAAGTAAATCTTGTAGAATATCCACGTATCGATTTGTATCATTATGTGTAAAATATCGCCACATCTTCATTTTAAGCGTACGTTGGAATCTCTCCACTATGCTAGCTTTGATATCCGGATTATTCGTTGTATAATAATTTATACCATGTTTCAATAAAAATGATCTCACATCTTTTGAAATGAATTCAGTACCTTTATCTGATTGCAAATGCCTAGGAGTAACCTTAGCTTCCAAAAATATATCTTCAAAAGATTTTTTTATAGATTCAGAATTCTTTGATCTAATTGCTCTTGCAAATGCATATTTGCTGAAGACATCAATCACACACAATATATATTTATAACCATCGTTGAACTCACTATAGGATCGCATATCACTTAAGTCAGCTTGCCAAAGTTCATTTAAATTTGATAGAATATACCTGTTTCTAGGGAATCTTCGATGGACTGGTTTGTGCAAGGTGTACGTATCCTGTGATTGTAACCATTTTTTTGTTTCATATTTGGACATTTTATTTTTCATTGCTTCTGATAGTTTATTTGCACTACTATATCCAGCTGGGTGAGACACGTCATAATAAATGTTGTTTATTTCTAGTAAGGGGTCCATTTGTCCCAAGTGATTTTTTTTCTTTTTCTAGGTTCCGCACTGGCTGTTGGCGTGCGTAATGGTGTGGAATAATTTTCAGGCGTGTGTTTTGAGCTTTTATAGATATCTTCAAGGGTTTTGTTTAAAGTGGGGCTTTGGGATAGTGAGGTTATATAAGTTTGTCTTTTTTTATTTCCTATGTAACTCATAGGTACTTGTAAATCTTTAAGGACTATTCCGAAATCTGTCCATCCGGCTGGAGAACTTTTACTACTGGGTTTTATAAAATCAGTGATGAGATCGACAATATTGCACTTATAAACTTCTCTTTTACCAATAAAAACAGTGCCATTTTCGTTCCAGTGGATTTTATCCTTATTGTTTAGGAGAAAATCTAACAAAAGCTCACCTTTTAATTTGTATGTCTTCGGTAAAGTGGTTAGTATCTGTGATTTTGTGTAGAGGGTTATGAGTGGCTTTTCATCGTCTGGGCTTTTTTCAGGTTTGACTGGTTCTTTTATTGGATCATCTTTGCTTTCTATTGGCAGTATAGGTATCTGTAATGGTTTACGATCCTTGCCGATATGATGTAGGTATCTTTGCAAGGTTTGTAAATATAGTTGCCATTTTTCTCTGTCGTCGATTTTAGTTTTTAAAATTTTGTGCATTTCTTCATCCAAACGTGTTAAATTTTTAGTACAGCTATTGTCGCTACCTGCTCTGAGTTTTTCGACAACATCAGGCTCAATTAAAATCATTTTCTTGACGTTTTCCATGTTGAGATTTTATTTTACAATAGCTCCTAGTAATGCGCTGAGAACGGACCCGAGAATAATGGGTAAAAACGCTCCACCTTTCTGTATAATAACTTGTTTTCTTGATTTATCACATCCGCTTTTTGACACCAACTTTCTTAATATACCTTGATGTTTTTTTAGTTTGCGTTTGTCTTTGTCCTTCAAAGGTACTCTACCTTTTAAAACATTGAAAATACATTCAATAATACAATTTATTTCCTCACTTCCACAAAACTTTAATAAAGCTTGTCTATACTTTGGTTTTAAAGTTAATAGTGCTTGTAGTAAATTTTTATGAGACCTAACTCTTTTTGTCATCGTTTCTTATATTAACACTATTTGTCAACAGCTGAGTTAGACAGCGTCGGTGGAAATGAAGCAGTTTAATTTACAAATGTTGAATATGGTTTCCCTTGTTTCTTTTATGATTATTTTTCCTTTAAAAATATTTAAAATGCACTCACAAATTTGATTTATTTCATCATCATCACAACATTCTAGCAAAGCTTCACGATATTGTGGTTTAATAATATGTAGTGCTTTTAGTAAATTCTTTGGATGCGGGGTTTCTACTTCACTCATTTTCTAGTACTGACTAAGATAGTTTGTTGTGCATCATATTTATACCCCCTTTTCGGGACATAAACAGTACAGTGATTGTCAAATGGAAAAATTTTAGTTTTATAACGACAAGCATCATTAGTATTTTGTTTGAGGTCTATTAATATATATCCATGGGCTTGAGAAGTTGCGTCTTTGTAGGCCTCTTCAATAAATTTTGTATTGTCTGGGTAGACTTGACGAGCCAAATAACGTATCTGTGTTCTGTCTCTGGGATTTTTGAAATAAATTATGTAGCTTGAATTTAAAGAAATATCTCGTTGCCCTTTACCCTGATGAAATAAGTTTTGCGTGATGTAGAAAACGCTAAGGTTTCTGTGATGGCTACCTTTTGTGAAAATATCAACTATTCGACCATCTGATTCCCTCTTAAGGTCGTCAATTATCAAAAGTCTAGGACATTTACCATCAAACATATTCAAATCTGGAATACCTTGACTGTAATTTACATTGTCTAAATTGTATAAAGGTTGCATTTCATCATAACACCATATCACTTCCGAAAATTGCTCATTACAAACTTCTTCACAGTGTTTTAAAAAATTTGTTACGAAATTTGATTTTCCGCACCCGCTAGGGCCCGCTACTATAGCCGTGAAAGGGTGAATAAAATGAAACATTATATCAACCCAAATAGCGTCTATACCCGGAGGTTGATTAGCCAAGAATGAAATAAAATAAATAAAAGGAAATTTTTACATAGAGAACCATTATTTTATTTATTATCAATTATTTATTTACAACACATTACATAAAATTACACGTAGATACAATAAAAATTACAAGTAAAAGGTTAAAGAAACAAGAACTTCACGAGAACATTACAAACATGGACTTAAACTAAGTTATTCTAGAACTACGGACACATAGGTAGGCAAATCATTTAATTCTATAATGACCCCAAGCGTAGGTATCAGTAGAGTCTCCTATAAAATATCGCTTGGTGTCATTATAAGATAGGGAAATTTTGTTTATTTTTTGTGTGTGGAGCACATGTTTTAAACTTCTAATTCTACACATTTCTGATATCTTTATTTCTCTGCCAAATAAACATGCTTTATACATTTCCATGTTCATGTTTTTAGTAACAGCTTTACTCACACCTTTGGCTTTAGCTGTCGTTTTGTGATCAACATTAATTGCATACATTTTCGACCTTAACCCCACAAACTCTCGTAAGATTTTCCCATTGTTTTCGTCTTTGAAAAAACCTAACTTCTTTTTATTTGCTAGTTGGAAACCAAAGATATTGTTAGGTGGATAGTCGGACGTATCGAAATAATTAATAATGTCACTTCGTGTATCTTTATAAAAGTCATCGGTAAATATATGATAAATAAAGCTGTCCGTATCAGTGTAAAGTAATTTAGCGTTTTCACCATATTTTGGTTTGATATATTTATAATGAAAATTATACATTAAAGTTTTAGAGATATCCAATACACAAAATCCCAAATAAATGGGCTTGTTATAAAATAATTTAGTTTTTTTTAACTGAACGGCAACCAATGAATCAGAAAATATAGAGAGGCTGTGAAATTCAGGTCGAGCGACCAAGCTTTGTGCACCCAGGGTTTTACCGTGATTTTCCCAATGTGTTAATAACTTTACATTGACCCTTTTTTCAATATTTTCCATCGTTTTACCAAACACGGAATTGTTCATCAATTTATAGAAGTCTTTTTCGAACTCATTTTTGGCTAAAGTTCTTAATTCTGTATTAAGGTCAATATATTTCTTTAACCATGGACTTTGTTTAAATTGTAGCACTCTGTGAACTTTGACCAGCTTCATACCTAATTCTATACACTGCATCAGATTTCTATAATGTATAACATATTTTTTTTTACTATGCAAATTAGGAACCAACTTCTTATCTTTGCTACCTCCGATAGTAACCGTTTCGGGGCATAATGGAAAATCTGAATGTGAATCATGAAGGTGTTCAGGGTAGTCGAGATCTACTTCTAATATGTATCCTACAGCAGATGTGGGAGAGACTAAAAAGTGTGTGTCAGGGCTAACCCATTTAAAGTCCCCTTCAGGTAGGTACTGTGACATTGCCCAGCCATAGAGGTTGTTTGCATCTAGATACATTAAATAGGATTTTGGTATATCAGGATTAAAATCATCGAGATATTGGTTATTAGCCCTACCGTATCTGTTACAACATACTGAAATGCCACCCCTTATACCTGATTTGATGAACGCGATTTTATCAAAATCATTGAACAATTCTAATTTAATTTTTGTGTATTTCAGCATTGCATCCCAACTCAAGCCAGGTGCTGTATAATACTGAGTTGGATCTAAATCATATGTATTAATGCACACATTCCGGAAGTTTTCAAAAATATCTGTTAACAACATGACATCAGTTTTCAAGTAAATGTTTGAATAATCTAACAAATTTTTACAATTAAAATGATTCCATACATCCTGAGCATGAATATAATCGTTATTTGATATATATGCACCAGTCAAAGAACTATAAAATTGTTTTTCATCGGGGAGGGATGTAACTTGTAATGAATCATAAGAACTTAAATATTCATACGGAAATACACCTTTTTTTATTAATCTACGAAAGTCGCTTTCTATGGGAAATTGCTTTTTCATTTCGGTGAATTGATCTTCAGTCAGATTTTTAGCTAAACTATCTAAACTACTTGGCATAAATCTGAAAGAATCTAAAAATCTTATCGATACTATATTACCATTTATGGAAATCTTTTTGGTGAAAGATATATACTTCTCTTTATTTTGAGGAATTATTTCTATTTCACCATCAACAAAGTCCAACGTGTGAACAATAAAATGAGCATCATAATTACTTAAATTATGGAATAGAACTGGAACAAATGAGGGAATTTTAAAATTTGAAATACATTTTTTATGCACAACACCACGAAACTGGCCAGTGTTTGGATCGTAATATAATTCACGGTCTGTATTCAACTTATTATTACATATGTAACATGATTTTGCCTGATGAATTTTCAACTCATCTTTCTCGTTAAGCCTTTGGGGGCATTTTCGAAAACCGATTTTTTTATGAATTTCAGTCACATCTGTAAGTATACTTTCCATAAACTTCTTAGCACAATCAGGTCCTGCATAAGTCCGATACTTGGAAAGCCTGTCATCGTATGAGCACTTAATAAAATAACCGTAGCTAAATACTTCGTGTTCATGCGTTGAAATTGTAAATGATTTTGATGAATCGGGGTCACATGATTTTATTGGTTTTAATATGGCTTCAAAATCAGCGTAAATAACAAACGGTAACTTTAGTTTCTTCTCAAATTTGTCGAATTCAATATGCGAGTCAACTTTAGGTAGTTCAATGACTACCTGTGCGCAATCTCTTTCCTGATGTGTAATTAAGCTATCTTTGGTTTTAAAATATAGCAAGCAACCATCACAAATATGAATTGCATCTTTTCGATTTGTAATTTGCCTGCTCACTAGTCGAGACAAATTTTGAATCAGACAATAATGATTTCTTAAACCTTTTGTCACATACAGCAAGTTAATATGAATATATTTACGACATTTGGTGAAGTACAAGGGTCCCACCACGTTATTACATTTATTTTCTTTATTATACTCTAAGCCGAAGACATTGATACTAATATTATTTTGGGCCTCTACTTTTTTCAAGTCCTTCAACTTCACAGGGAATGAAACACCATCAAAATTTAACTTATTCACGTTTCTCAAATATGAAGATACCCGATCTTTATGATTATTAACAGGATAGAGAGCAGCAAGTAATGCCCATTTTAGACATTGCACGTCATTATTTTTAACATTTACTACAGCTTTTCTATGTTTAATATCGAGGGGTAGGTCAATGTACGAAGAGCCGCGTAAAGGATTAAATTGATTAACATTCATTTCTAAACACAGTATTTTTTGTAAGGACCAACCGCTGTCTTTTTTTTCAAAGTTCATCATTTTAGTACTAATATCCACACTTAATGAATTTAAATAATCCTCTAATCTATCTCCTATGCAAAGAGACCAGTTGCAAGTTTGAAAGTCGAATGAGTTTTTAATATCTTTGGTTTCCTGAATGAAGTCTGCATGAACAATAAAATTTACTTTAATAGCCGTTAATTCGTTTAGACAATCCTCCAGAAGAAATAACACAGTATTTTTAACGGAAGATATGAACATTTCGGGACTTTTAAGCACATTATTTTCAACAGTATGTGGAGGATGGATGCGATATGTTAATATTCTCGAACCAAAAGCTGTATTGATAATTTCTACGTTGCTAAGACGATGCCTTTGAATTAAAATTTTTTCCTTGTGTGATTTGCTGCGTAAATGATTAGCGAAATATCTTCGACTCACCGCATGATTACATATTTCACAAGTAACAATGTCTTGTTCTTTTAAGTCTCCAGAACTGGTGGATGCTGCGCTTGGTAGTGGTCGTGGAGCTGGTAGTGATGAAGACTCTGAGTTAGAGGGCAGGTTTTGAGTTCGAAGACGTTTTGAAATACTGCTGCTGCTGGCCTTAGCTTTTCGTTTTCCACCAATTTGGAATGGTACTCTACAATGAGATAAAAAAACAAAAGTTTTAAAATTGGTTTAATTGGTCCTATGTGGATATTAATAAAATAAACTCAAAACAGAGACAAAATTATACTCACACAGTTTGCTTCCCTAAGTCTTGTTCCTCTGCTTCTTGACAAAGTCGACAGAGTTCTTCATTGACTTCATTCTCTATAGCTTCCATTTTTATACTTGCTCTGGTGTGAGTAAAATTTAACGAGTGAATAAATGTTGCACAAGTCGAAACGCTTATATATGGTGTGGAGTGGGGTGGCGATATTGTTTGCCCGCCTTTTTTGTTGTTTTACAATGGCTCGAGGAATGACGTGTCGCGACTTGTTGTGTCCGTGAGATTCTTGTTGGCATATTGTTAGTTTATTTCGCATCTTCCTGCTTGCGTTCAATATAATATTTGCAGCAGTCCCGTTTCACGGCGAGTTGTTTTGTGATATTGTATATTATATCTCTCGCGCTTTGATAATTTTTATCATCCTCAGACTGCGCATAATACTTGACACGAACGTCTGCGTGTTTCCAATAGTTCATAGGTGAGATGTTGCGGATCTTGTTCATGTCGTAAACTTCAATTTTGACGAAATGAGATGCGGTTATGCCCTCATTTTCACTCGACGCGATATACGATACACCATCATCGCAAGCCGTCGATACACTTGAAGACTGAGTCGCGGCCCTCTTTTTCTTTTTTGGTTTTTCAAAGAATGCTTCAATGTTGTTGCTTCTTTTCGATGCCTTTTTCTTAACATCAATCACCAATGAGTCCACAGCGTCATCACCATCGGGGGAATCAGGAAAGTAGTAGCTTTTGAAGGTGTTATCTTGAAACTGTGAAATAAGTATAAAGGTACACGTTATTTATAGTTTGTCGATGAATTTTGACTCATGAAAACAGGTTAACAAGTATGGTATATAAGATCCTAATTGAACTGTTACATATTGACATTCGGCTAACGGTGGAGAGCTAGAGTCAAAACCATACCGCTAGGTATTAGTTTAATAACTATACAACCACAGTATAGTGGTTATTTAAGATGGACAACGAAAACAACATAAAGTACACATATTATGAGTGATAGGTAGTTAAAGTTACTTACATCCATAGTTGAATTGGAGATCTTCCGACCGCTGCGCTGGCTGCTTCAATGTCACTCACAAACTGAATAGGATGGGCTAAGTAGGGTTCGCTTTTATAACACTGCTGTAGCAGCGTTAGGGTGGTCGCAGTGGGGAATACATGTCACGACAAGTTGATGCATTGTGAATTCAGCACAATAAATCAGTCCCTTACACCATCAGGTAAAAATTTGTATTCATAAAAACAATGGTGTCCCTTCACATCAATGGTACGAACGTGTCGCAACTCGATCAACTTTCGAAATCAGGTACATTTTAAAAGGACGAAAACAAAGCAATAAATCAGTCCCTTACACCATCATAAAAAAATGTCTTCATAAAGATAAATGTCCGCGCACCTATTCAAACTAGCTTACAATAAATAGTTCTTTTATATTCTACCGACGCGACAGAATAAAATTTTCAAAAGGACGAGAACAAAACGTTATGCAATAAAGAAAAAAAACTTGTAAACTGATTTTGTGCAAGTCGAGAATAAAGGATTTTTACAATTGGAGAAAGAGTTAAGAGTTGGCGTCTGCTCGTAAAGACAATGGTGCAGCTTCACATCAATAGCCACTATAAACTTGTCCTATTAGATTTAGCCAATGGAATACACATTTTTAAAGGGATGGCAACAAAAGAAACTTATATTACGCAAGTATGAACAAAGACATTAATACAATTGAAAAAAGATATGTGAGTTAGTGACCGTTTTGGTTATAAAAACGAGAACAGCCTATTGGAATACGATAAGCTGGTCTAAATTCCACCTAAACCAGGCTCCGCGGGTTGAGTTTGATTCGCACCCTAATTAATAACACGCTAATGAAACACCCCGTCAATAAAGGCTGGGTTAGGTTAGGTTAGATTTATGTTATGAAGACGTGGTAGATGAAGCCGCGCCAAGTTTAAAATCAACAAAATCAGACTCTCGCGAGATGAGTTTAATTCATGGCTTATAAATAATAATCCGCTAATTAATTACCTCGCTAATAAAAAGCTAGGTTAAGTTTGGTTAGGTTCGGTTAGGTTAGGTTATGTTATGTTATAAAGACGTGATTGATAAGGCCGCGCCAGGTGGTTTAGAATCCAATAAGAACAGGCCTCCGCGGCTTGATTTTGATTCGCGCCCTAATTAATAATCCGCTTATTAATCAACTCACTAATAAAGGCTAGGTTAGGTTAGGTTAGATTTATGTTAAAAAGACGTGGTAGATAAGGCCGCAGAAGTAATAGAGGCAGGATCAGACAGCTAGTGCGCGTGAAAAAATAGGGCTGCGATCGGTGCTTAACAATTTTGCACCCCCATTTATGTGTGTACCTAAATCGCTTTCGATAACATGTTCATATGTAATAGGCGACACATACATCGTTAACATAAACGCTAGTTAAAGCTGCGTTCGGGAGCGTGCAGCAATTGCGCAAGTGAGAGTGACATCAAAAATCCGAGTCGCGGTTAACAAAAGCGAACCCCAATTAAAGGACAATAGCCAGGTAGCCGACCCTTTCCATTGAGTGTATTTCATGAGCATATGCATTTTATATCTCGGAAACCGTGTGAGATAGAGAGCTGGGAGTCGGTGCTATCGTCTTAGATGGGGGGCAATACCCCTAGTTTGATATCAAACAACATTTTTTTTCTTTTTTAGCCCTCGATTGACCCAATCCGCCAAAATTGGCCCAAAATCAGAGGTCGAGAAACGCGGGCGAGCTTGGCTCGGCGGGAGTGGTCCAGAACCCACAAATCCCTACTACTAGCGAAACATGGCAGGAAGAGGCACGGGAAAGAGAGTCATGGAGGGAGCGGAGAGAGGCCTTTGCCCAGCAGTGGGACACACAAAGCTAATTAAGATAACTTCTGTGTGGATGGATGCACCATAACTACGAAGTTTATTATACAAATTGTTCTATGCAAATACATTTTTTTTTCCTTGCATTCTGTACTTATCACCCAAGTTTCTTTAGCATCAAAACGTAAAACAAATAGAAGAAAGCTTTATTTCAAACACTCTTTAAGAACTTTCCCAGAAGCTGTATTGCACACCCCTGCATTTTTATATATTTTATCAAACGCAAACTCCCTCGAACCTTAGCACCATGTTCAAACGTCCACGTATAACATTATTTCTCTTACATAACCTTGTTTCGTCGCACACTGCAGTTTCCAACCGGCCAGTGTCTCTGAAAAGCGTTCGACTATAACATATTTCACTAGAAATGCAAATCCTTTTCTTGAAATAACGACTAGCGCAGTGGGCGCAACTTAAAATCCAATATGCAATTGAATCGGAATACATTACGCCGTCCGCACTACTCCTCGAGCCAACCGTCCGCACCCAACCAGAAATGCAAAGTGAAATCTAAACGAGCGAATGCTGAGTTATATTGCTGTAATATTCAGTGAAATGGAACAGATTTTTGTTTTAAAACGTTTAAATATGCCAGCAACTGCACTTGCTTTTGTTTAAAATTTTATGATTCAATGATCGAATGAGCCCGCTTTTCGTTGCTTTTCATTGTATTTTCGAGGTACAGTTAAAATATTTTATTAAAATTCATACAAGTATTTACAGGAATCGGTCTATTTGATTTTAAAGGTTAATTTCTTTTTTTATTTGTTGTATCAAGCATTCTCTAAATATATGAAGATTAACACTTACATACCCCGATAGATAGAGGGTTTGTGGTTTTTATTTTCGCATACAAAAGTAATTTATAAGTTACATGAATTATTGAACTCAATGTCCCTAAATATTGCTGGACATTATCAAAAAAGTCAAAAGTGTCAAACGCCATGGACTCAGTAATTAGTTACTCTCTTTCCCTCGTTCCCCTTCAGTCGCCTTGTGGTCCGTCTGACTCGAGCGTGTCGTTTGTGTATACAGCTCTACACCGAAATGTTCTATGTAAATACGCCTTAGTTGATGCTAACTCAGAGGGACTACTCGTAAACTACTGAGCTAATAAACTACTATAGCCAGCTTCAACGTTCCTGCTATTCTAAAACATTCATATTATATTAAAAAATAAAACATACCTTCCAGAGTAAATTGGCGCTGACAGACGCACAGACAGACACAAGAGTGATCCTATGAGGATTCCGTTTTTGCTTTTTGAGGTATGAAACTCTAAAAATAGAATAACTAAGATGGCGGCTAAGTTATTGGTAGGTAAGGTACATTTGATAGGTGATCATCCGTTCTTGGTTTATACGTCATTAGTCACTTACTAGCCTCACAGGAAAAGTTGACTAAGTCAGAAACCACAGAACAAAAATATGAGCTACAAAAAAAATTTCTTCTTACTAATTATTTCAAGAAATTCCTATTTTAAGGTTTGAGCTCCGAAACTACTTAAGAAATATTAAAGTTCTTAATAAATTAAAAGCGGCTTAAAGAGTCATAAATTAAGTTAGCAGCGAGTCTCGGCTAGTGTCTTGGAATCAGCCATGAAATTATTCTGGTGAACCTTATTGAGTTAGTGGGGCGCTAGCCGGGGGGCCGCCATTTGTCGCCCCTAATCCACCCTGAGTTCGTCTCTGTCGGGATTTTATTGCCACTTAAGACTGCGATAAGAGGTGTTAGCAGTCGTTACCGGCTACATCTATACCGGGTCGCGATTAAAGTTCGCCTTACTACTATTTATCGGTAGCTTTCTATTATTTATTGGCTCAGGTTTGACAAAGAGTAGTTTAAACTCTGCCACTGTTACTAAGCTTTTGTAAGTGTTAGTGATTCAGTTCTATTGTTAGTAGTTTAATATTCGTTTAACATAAAATTTAATATTTCTTTTCTTTTAGTCTTTGAAGGAGGCCTTTGTTTAGCAGTTGACTTGTTTTGGCTAAGGAGAATACTAGAGATTTAATTTATTTCAAACTATCAAACTTTCATCTCAGATTTATTAAGCTGTTTGAGTTATCACGTGGATGTACAACAAGAGTGTGAGTAAATGTTTTAGTTCCAAAAAAATAATCTAACAATACAGAATTCAACTCAGAATTATTTAAATGGCCAGAAGTATAATATAAAAAAGAAAACGATGTCATATTTATGTCTCTATAATATTCAAGTCCGGTGAAGCTTGATTGGTCGTACCTTTTCGACACAAGCATAGGTCAATTAAAAAAAATAAAATCTACAATATGGATGGCGACACAGTTCTTATAATTTAAGAATTACCTTATCTTTATACTGCGCTATCTAAATAGGTTGTTTTGTATTTTTACTTATTTTTCAGAAGACGAGTCAGAAAATAAGGTACAAGCATTAAGTTAGGATATACAAAAAAGCGCAGTATTTCAAAGGTAGGTTAACCTCAAAAACTCACAAGCTAAGTAAGTGAAGACTACCTATTCTTCAGAGAATCGCTTCTTTTGTGTTTAAAATTAATCGAAATATCACTTAAATTCAATCGTCATTTAGAAGTGTATAAACTTACCATAAAGACCATAATATTAAGTAAAGTCTTTGAATTGAAATAAAACGTTGTTTGGAGTTTGGCCGCCATTTTCAGGAGACTTAAGTGCGTCTTCCATTTGATTCAATGATTTTCAAAAGACAGATAATTCTATTCATTCGCACAACAGCTATTAAACGTTTTAATGTCCAAATACATAAAATTTCGCCACAGGTTTTAAACGCGGTGGAAAGGCGGTATAAAATCAAAGTAAACATTTTGCGAGAACATCTTAGAGTAATATTTGAATTTCGCAAGAACTTCGAAAACTTGTATATTTTGACCATTAATTTTTAATTGGTTTTACTTAAAAGGGTTCCCAAAGTTTTTGCTAGTAAAATTATACTAGAGAAACAAGCCAGATTCTGCAAATTGCGTTACGTGATTTTGCGTAAATTGAAATTATATTTTTTAACTAAAACATTAATCAATAATATTTTCTTATTAATTAACGAGTCTTAGTACAAATAAAATTGTTCTAAATATTTTACTCATTAGAAAACAAATATACTATATACTAAACGTTATGTAAATGATTCACAAACATCTAAGCTAAACTGTTGTGGCCTAAATGTCGTAAGATGATGCAACCTGAAATCCAGACGGTTGTAAAGCCTCTCCTGCCTCGTCTTAGTAACACGAGAATCTAGATAGCTAGAATAATATCAGTGAGTCTGTGTCGTATCTTAACTAGGGGACGGATTTAGTGACACCCCTCAAATTATAGCTGAATAAATGCGAACTGCGAATTTTATTAATTTCTTATTTATTTACTTTATTTAGATTCGGGTAGTAAGTTGAAAGATTTTTTTTATATTTTAGCTTTCACTTTAATGTTTTTATTTCTCCGAAATGTTAGTTATTTTAAAAAGGGCTTGTTTAATTCACGATTGTCAGCTAAATTTCAAATCTTAAACACATACGATGGACTATATCTTTTTCATCAAAGCCAAAAATGAAAATCATTGAGCATCATTGATAACTAGACGACATCTAATGAAAAATCAATAATCTACATGCGATGGATCTTCACAGCTAAGAAAACTATCTACAGGTCTTGCAGCAGATTAAAATCACCAAATCACTACTCTCATCATTCTTGATTCAAATAGTTAAAAAAAAATTGATGTTTAGATAGGCCTTTTTTCCGTGGCCTAAATAATCGGGGCCCTCTCCCGCCCGAGTACGTCCCTGTGTGACGCCATTATGCAACCGTAACGACTGCTCAGCGCCCATTTGTCGCCGCACTATCTCCCACGTTACGGGGCGCGACTCGCACTGTGTCACCGTACGGTCCACCGCAGTTATCCACACGCTTCCGTCTTCGAGATAAGGTCGCTTTTTGCACAGCGCCAACAATGCAGTGGAGTGTAAAGAAGGACTTATTTATACGAACAGTCGCTTCTGGCAAATGCATTCCAGTAATTTGATGTGGAAGTAAAATGCTTCAAGTTACTCCGCTGGGGTTCTAGGAATGTTACTGAGTGTTTCAAATGTTTGTTATTAGGCTGGCTGGTTATCGAGTTAGTTCAGTGTTAGAATGAGGATATGAAGTAGATTATCTTTGAAATGATTGGTTATTTAAATGGCACCCAATTCATTCAGGGATTTTCTATTTAACAATTAATTGGAATATGTGATAAAAGTCATGCCTTCTTACCGAGATAGTACGTTGTAATGGCGACAAAACGTTTTATATTTTATCGTTTTTCAGCCAATCAAAAAAAAACTTAAAAAAGCCCTCTTAGAACGTAAAAACAAATGGCTTGTTTTGGTTGAATTTAACTTTGTCTTTATTTAGCGAAATTGTTATCTATATAGGTAAGTGTAAAGGTAAAAATAAAATTTAAATCATGTCAATTTAAAAAATCTAACATTAGAGTATAAATATAAAAAATTGTGGTATTCTAACTTTTTATTTTTTTTCATCAAAATAAGTACTACATAAAGTTTCAGTGTGTTGAATGAGATGTGTGTGAGTGTATGTGACGTCATCTCACATATGAGGTCCAGCGCTCCGCCAACGAACTGTGACTTGACATAGAGCCACTGGAAGATCTAGCCTTACACGGAGCTACAATACAAATTACAATGCGAAATTCATTGCGTAGACAGTCGAAATGATAAAAAAATAATGGTTTACAAATGTAAATGAGACTAATTGGTACGGCAATGAATATTAAATTGCACTTGAACTGCCCGACAGTTTGTTCAACTTTTTTAACTGGGTTATTTAAATAATCCCAATTCACACGCCACTTATTTGATAAATATTTATTTTACTAAAAATTGCTTGAGCTTAACGAAAAATAGAAATTTACCTACTAATTCTGTCCGGTATCGAACAATTAATTTTATATTTTTGATTTTATTTAGCAGTACAGTTTTTGCAATTGGATACCCTATAATCTTTATAAGTAACAATAAACTATACACGTGTCTATGAAAAGTACGCAAAACATTGATGTATAAATTATGTTATATTACTAAAATTTATATTCTCTTAAAATAATCCAATTAGCTAAATAGTCAGATTGGGGCAGACGCTCAACTGCTCTGTCGAACTACAATTAGTTCAACTACAATCAGTCCAATGACCATGGCTCTTGACTAGAGACAATTTTCCAATTTAAAAAATAGTTGAACCACAGTTCCACCTTTTTAGAGTTCGACTAGATCGTGCGTAAGGCAACATTTTGAAATTCCAAAATATGCCCACCATGTCACTTCCAAACTGAACTACTTACTCGTATCTCCTTGTTCGGAGCGATATCGTAAGGTCGGCATGCGGCAGTCGCCGCCGGTAACGGTAATGGTTACTGCTCTAGCTACCACTTCCAGGAAAAAATGTGCGATTCATTAGTCTCTATGGCTGGGACTCGAACTGCCAACCCCGTGTTCTTACTCGCTAAAGTTTCATTAGCCGCTGCGTGAAATGTGTGGTCGTTCTGCAACTCCGCCGTTTTTCTTTTACTTTTATAGGAATAATTAGGGTGAGAGGGAAAATATATGGCTTCCGAATAAAAGTGAAGTGGAATTTACAGATGAATCAGAAGAACGCCGAGCCTTGGGATTAGGTACTATCGTATTTACAACAAATTATACTTTAGATAATTTTGAAACTGATGTCAGTAAAAGATAAAAGTAATTGATAATCAATTAGGTGTAGGAGACTGTTTAGACTATATATTTTATATATTAAGTTTACGTTTTGTTTTCAACAGATGACGCTGTTCGTTTACAAAACATGGTTATATTGTTTGTTTTGTTCAGTATAAATAATATTATGTATTTTTCCTCCCCCGCAAGTCCGGTGAAGCTTGATTTGTCGTACCTTTTCGACACAAGCAATTATTAGGTCAATTCAAAAAAAAAAAAAAACCTCCGCGCCTTCGGTGAAGCTTGATTGGTCGTACTTTTTCGACACAAGCATAGATAAATTTAAAAAAGAAAGTCCGTCCGCGCCTTCAGTTGAACCATGAGTTGGACTAAACAAGTGTAATTGTAAGTGACTAATACAAATTATGCCCGCATAGTATTATCAGTATCAGTATTTCATTTTAATTTGTGGGATTTTTGTTTTTGGGGCTTTAACAGAGACGATGATTGTAGCAGTAAACACACGTCAAACTGCCAATCAGTGGACAGTCCCGAAGAAGGTCAAAGGCGCCGCGATTCAATTTGTCCCCGACCCAGTTCACTGTTTGTGAGCCTCCTACTGAAATACACTGTAATCCAATTTGTGACAACTACCCGCCCTAAACAGGTAAAGAGTTTAACCACTGACATAAACTATCATATTAGTAGGCTGGACATAATAATATACCAAATCGGCAGATGTTGTGATGCCACATTATGCAGGCTACCGGTACCCGATCTTAGTGGGGTACTCGCCGAACAACATACCACCTAATGAGACTTCCCTAGTTTCGTGAGGACATTGAAGATTTACCTGATATAAGAAATTATTCCGTGCTTCGGATGGCATGCAAAACCGTAGTCCTGGCTAATATCTACGGGTGTAGTCGTATATGAACTAAGTCAGAATCATAAAACGGCTTCATAATTCTGACAACAATGATAGGTTTACCTTAAAACCCACACAATATGCAAGATTGATGTAAAAATATTCAAGCGATATTTTTTCTTTAATAAGAAAATTAAATAATTAAGCATAAATGAAGTTTAAATCAGATCAGTAATTCAATCCAGTCTACTAGTATAATATGACGTCAGTGAGCTAAACTCATAGTAAACTGGATAAATTTTGATGAAGTTTATGTACTTTGCCAACATTAGTCTGTGGTTTATTTGTGAGGATTTGTGCTGGAACATCACAAGTTTCAAGTTATGTTTATTGATGTTTATGTTCAAGGAGTGTTTCATCAAACTGAAGATGTTTTGTGTACCTAAGCACAGAATTCCTTTACTTAGTATAAATTATCTATACTAATATTATAAACAGGAAAGGTTTGATTATTTGTTTGTTTGTTTGCATCGAATAGGCTCCGAAACTACTGAACCGATTTTAAAAGTTCTTTCACTGTTGGGAAGCTACATTCAGCCTAAGTAACATATAGAGGCTATATTTTATTTTTTTTACATAAGGGATCCTTACTAAAACTTCAATAATCCAAGGTAAAAAAAATACGTAAAATATTCCTAATAATTGAAAATGCTCCGAAAGTACTGAACTGATTTTGGTGAAACTTGGCACAAAGTTAGAATAGACGTATGTCTTACAAAAAAAAACTAAGCGTGTAGACAATTTTACCCTATACTTATAAAATATTTTCATAACAGAATTTTAAAAAGTCCTACAAAATCTAACCGGTAATAATTACACCCCATTGAATTATAACGTCGAATAATAATCACCAGCTCAAATAAAGAAATAAAGAAAGTCGGGAACATTACTGGTCGGTCATTACCGGAAGAAATTCACCCACTTGTTGTAATTGGAGAGGCACTTGCAGAACCGGTGGAAAACCGGACAATGCCATTGGAATTCCGGAAAAATTCAGAACACAAGTCGTAAAAATGACTAATGATTTAAAATTTTAATTCCAAAATGTTTGAAAATAAATTTTTCACCTTAACAAGGTCCTGAGGCGTACTGGGCATAGTTTTGCTTGGTTATACAAGTGAATTTTGCTACTCATAGTCTGGATTGTTTAACTTTATTTGCCCTTATGACTGTTCTTGTTACAGTATGTATAGGTATAATGACCTTCATGAGCTTAAATTGTTCTTACCCAAAAAGGTCAAGATATTAGCGACCCCGGTGAAAACACTGGGAAATATTTTGTCATTTAATGAGTAAATCGAGTCCCAACGAGAAAGTTCCAGCTTGTAATTTTAGGAATGTTCAAATTTTGGTTCATCGGTGAATAACCGCTTTATCGGCAATTCTGTCTAATATACAAATTGCTATTAGATTAATATTACATGTCACTCATTTCAATATTTTTTAAATACTGACGAACGTTATTGCGGTAACTATTTACAAAATAAAATAAAAACACCGCAAATAAATGATTCTGTTTAAAAAAAAAAACTTTGCGCCATTATCGCCTATTTAATTGAATAGAATAGAACTGACTTTAACCATACAGGTATTTTTTATATTTTTACTTTGATTTCTATTGTTTTTGAACCGAATGAAAATAAATGGTTTGATCAGTTTAATTACAAGCTTGTCATACGAGTATTTTTTTTTCTTGGTTTATATTTTTGAAGTTCATACTGATTTGGCAAATGATACTTAGCGCTTCAAAGATGCTGTTTTAATCCCCACGTGATCCCCACTCAGTAATTTAGAAAATATGGGTATTTTTGCCAACGCAACACAAACCTAATGATCAGTTAAAAAGCTTTGCTTAAACCAAGGCTGGCTCTCGTCTTACACTAATGAACAATAATAAAATTAATTATTTTTAAACCCATTGGTAATTATATTCAGCTTTTGCATTTACGCGTGTATTCGTAGTACCAGTTGTACTAAAATTGGGACAGAGCGTAAACCAAATCTACGCTTCATCACTGAACCGTGAACACAATTTTAGCTATTTGAAACAGAATCAAAGCTGATGATGACAGTCGCATCGCTTTTGCAAAGGTCGTCTTCATCATGATAGTGAATTGACGAATAGTGTGCCAGAAACGTTTCTTTTTATCTGCATGCAAAATGCACCAGGCAGTGATAATTTGTGACACCGTATGACGTTAAAAATATTCCGAGGTTATTTATTTAATTACGAGCAAGAAGCGACAAGGGAATGTCATTTTCAATCTTATTTGGAAACGTAACTTTTTAGTTAGATAGTTACAATAAAAAAGACTTGATTTATGTTAAAATTGTTTTACATCCTATCAGCTAACTAACTAGCCCCTCGTATGTTCCTTTCCAGCTTATTAGATATTTAAATGTCTGCCCAAAAGGGCGGTGGAATTTTATTAACAATAAGTCTTTGAACCAGCTGATGACGAAAATTCCATTTAAATCGTCGAAAATCTATTAATTTATTACCCAGTTAAGCTCAACATAATAAAAGATTTACCAAATTACTTACTCATCTAATTATCTTATTCTGTCTGTACGACATTATTGTAATAAAACTGAAGAATCAGCGTGTCTGTACATTGATTTGTACTTAAAAACTGATTGTAGGTTGTAGGTGATAAAGGGAGTGTAGGTTAACACAAAAATAAAAGTTTTGAAAAAAACGTCCGTCTGTCTGTGTGTACACGGTAATCTCTGGAACCGATGGACCGATTTAAATGAAATTTTGCATGGTGGTACCTTATATCCCCGGTCAACATCTTAGATACTTTTTACCGCGGGAAATAAAAAAAAAACGACGCGGGTGGACAGCTAGTTTTATACTGTAACTGTTAGAAAATAGAGTCCAACTCGCTTTGCGCTGTGATACTCGTACGAGTAGTTAACTGGCTCAGTGTAAACATTTGTCATAGTGCGAATGCCGGCGCGTCACTCTATTATCACTCGCTATTATCCCCCTTCTCCCCCCCGCTCTGTGCCGCTATCAGCTCGCTCAATTTATGTCAATTACCGAGGAAAAGTCGGTTGGAAAAATGAGAATAGCAGATAAAAGCCGCGGTCGGGCTGAAGACATAGACATTTGGGAGAGACTACGCTTCATATTATTACGTAGGTATACAGTGTCTTCGTCAAAAATTGAAAGTTACTGACGTAGAAAAAACGGTAAAATTTTACATTATATAAAAATGAAAATTAATTTATTAATTTTACATTATACGTATGCCCTGAATCTGGTTTCGACAAATTTATTTTTATGAAAAATATCAATTATGTTCATGGGATGAAAAAAACATTATTAGATATTGTTTGTTGTCCCTGATGTATATTATTTGGAAGTCATAATATGATCATTAAGAAAGCACAACGAAATACGAAATGTTTATTTTTATTTCGTATTTGTTCGTCCGTATTTATGTCGTTAATTTGACGTTTTTATTTTTAGGTGTACCGTTCGTTTATGCGTGAGAGGCAGCGCTAATGACGCATGACACGCGTCTATCGCCTTAACTTATATGTATGTAATTTCCAGTGGAATGTCTCTTACGCTGCGTCTAACGCATAAAAGGCACAGTTTAAAACTTGGATCCATAATACCGTCAGATGGATTATGTTATATAGGTCGTAGTGTTGCGAAGTCTCATGTTATCCTGTCTGTGGCTTGAACACGCGTCCTCCACGAAGCCGCCTTGAAATATTCAACCTTTGCGAGCGCTTTGTGCCTCCTTTTGCGTCCGTGTATCTATCCACATCGATTCTCTTTCGCTCTTTGTCCCAGTTCGGTTTGGTCTTTTTGAAATGACGCCTGTTGGTTGTTCAAAGAATTCATTCCGTTCCATTGCGATTTTCATATTTACGTTTGGAATATCTCTTGGAATATTTGTGTGCATAACTTGGTTTTCACTGTCTTTTTCAGCCGTTCATGTTTGGAAGTTACGTGGTAGAGTAATCATACTGATATTATAAAGAGGAAAGATTTGTATTTTTTGTTTGTAATGAATAAACTCAAAAACTACTCAACCGATTTCAAAAACTCTTTCACCATTAGAAAGCTACATTCACCTTGAGTAAAATATTTCCCACGGGAAAAACTGTTAACGCGGGCGGAGCTGCGGCGGAAAGCTAGTTTAATTACACTTCGGTCAGTCCTAGGTCAAGTGACGCTGGAATATCCTAGCATTGAGCCAGGCGCGGTCCGAAGGGGGACATGACCCCCCCCCAAAATCTAAGGACAAATTGAAAAATATCAAAAAAAATCCAAATCATAAAAGGAAATCTCTAGTTATCCCCTAACAGCAATACTATTCCATTTGCTTTATAGGTAATGTATAAAATTGTGTCTTGTGCAATAATGTTTATTTTATTTCAGATACCTTTTTTTTATTAGTGTAGTAAGTGACCCCCTCCAAAATTTCAGGCTGCGACCGCGCTTGCATTGAGCAAAGCTTATTGACTTCATTTGCCGTCGAAAAATGATTTGTAAAAGTTACTTCGAATACTATTTTTTTGATATTGATTTTCGACATCAGCGATAGACAAATACCAATATAAAACTACCGCACCTGTAAGTAGGATAGCCAGCAAATGATGACGTAGGATGCTTCAAAGTTACATGAGCTAGAAAAATCTTCGCGCTTCTAGTGTACAAATATGTTAAGTCATAAGGTGTATCGAGTAACATGACATAGCATTTCCTTTAGTTTGATCTTATTAGTCCGGTTCGCTCCAGTACTGAATGAAAAAATTCTATCTGTCATTCCTGTAAATGGCAACGACTCATACCGTTGGATTCGTCTTGGTGTCCTGTACGTGGAACTGTCGGTCGTCAAGTTCTAAAGTGGTGGAGGGAGGAGGGGAGGGGTAATCAAAGTTGGCGAATTTGTACTTTTGTTTTTACGCTGTAATTTGAAAACTAGTGGACCGATTTCTTTGTTACTGGTATTATTTGAAAGTGTATAATGTTACCTAAAAGACGTTCTTATACATCGAATACGCCAATTCAGCGGTTACCGCGCAATAATACGAAACATTGAAAAAAGAAATTGTGTATAAATAATATCACAGATTACGCTAAATCTATAACGTTTTCGTGGAAACAATGTTTACTACTTTAATTCTAAAACAAATTACCTAATCAAAAAGGTAACAATAATTACTATAAATGATTTATGGTGCCTAAGCTAGAGCTAATTTACGAAACGTAGTCGTAGGATCACTATACTACGAGTACGCAAATATAAGTAAATGAATGAGAAGAGATGGGTAAGTAATCACCATATTACTTTAATTATATATTTCAAGGTTACATTTTTCAAATAATACCTTGAAAAAAGACTTTACGTCAAAATAAAGAGGATAATTTTTTTTTGTTTTTCACTATTAGTAGTTTTGAATTTGCCTGTAGCATCTGACCCAAGGTACGTGACAAGATCAAACTTTTGTCAGGGGTAGATATTAGTAATACCTACCCATGATAAAAAAATAAAAGAAATCTACAGCGAAATAACCCGAGAAAAATTTTTTTAGGTTTTCACTATAGTATTTTTGACTTTCCCTGTAGCATCTGACCCAAGGTACCTGACGAGATTAAACTTATGTCAGGTGATAGATTTTAGTAATCCCTTTCCATGATAAAAAATTAAATGAAATTTATGTCGAAATGACACGGAAAACAATGTTTTAGTTTTCACTATAGTTGTTTTAACTTTGCCTCTAGCACCTGACTCAAGGTACCTGACGGGATAAAACCTACATCAGAAGATAGATATCTGTAACACCTACCTATGATAAAGATATAAAATAAATTTACGTCGAAATAACGCGGAAATAAATCTTTTAGCTTTTTACTATAGTAGTTTTGACTTTGCCTGTAGCACCTGACCCGAGGTACCTGACAGAATAAAAACTATGTCAGGGGATAGATATTGGTAATATCTAACCATGATAAAAAAATAAAATAAATTTACGTCGAAATAACGCAGAAAACATTTTTTTAGTTTTCACTATAGTAGTTTTTAATTTGCCTGTAGCCCCTGGCCTAAAGTTCCTGACAGGATAAAAACATTGCCAGGGGATATATATTGGTAATATCTACCCATGATATAAAAATAAAAGAAATTTAGGTCGAAAAAAAATAATAAAAAATAAAAAAATAATTATGTTTATTTTAGACAATTCAGTACATACAATTACATGTTAGTACAGTTTAATTTGTAACAATTAACGCGGAAAACAATTTTTTATTGCGTACTCGTAGTATATTGACCTGCGACTACGTTTAGTTAATTAACTCTAGCTCAGGCACCATAAATCCTATAGTAATTATTGTTACCTTATTGATTAGGTAATTTGTTGTAGAATTAAAGTAAGCAACATTTTTATCACAAAAACTTTATAGATTTAGCGTAATCTGTGATATTATTTAAACACAATTATTTTTTATTATGTTTCGTATTATTACGCGGTAACCACTGCATTGACGTATTCGATGTATATGAACGTGTTGTAGATAATGTTATACCCGTTCAAATAATACTAATAATAAAGAAATCGGTCCAGTAGTTTTCAAATTACAGCGTAAAATCCAGCGATCTTTGATTACCCCCCCCTCATCCCTCCACCACTTTAGCACTTGACGACCGACAGTTTCACGTTCAGGACATCAAGACGAATCCAACGGTAGGAGTCGTTGCCATTTACAGGAGTGACAGATGAAACTCAAGTTCTAGAGCACTTTTGGTCTAAAATGAACCGGACTATATCCTATTTAGACGAAATTTCAACTTGGTGAATTTTTGTCATGTTGAATAATGATCACCTTGAGAAGGACATAATGTTGATATCGACATCGTATAGGATTAAAAGTTGCATAAAATATTTTGTTCCTTGAAGAAATCGCTTAAAGCGATAAGGCCACCAATTGCCTTTTCTAACCTACTTTTTATTCTCTGTACGTACGTGTTTTATGTGCAATAAAGTGTATTTGAATTTGAATTTGTAAATAACTGTTTTCTTTACTTTTATCAAATATTTTTTTACTTTGTTAAGTTATTTTAATTAAAAGTCCACTTTAGCATACTTTTCCGAAGCATTATATTTTCTAGATACCCTCTTTTATCCTTTTGATCCATGTTCAATAACTGCCTAAGCCGCTAATTAAACTTTTACCGAAAACTAAGTTCACAAACCGCTGGCCCAAAAACTACGAGTAAAACCGAACAGCGCCAAACTGAATACTCGTAAAATAAAAATTGAGCAGAGAATTAAACTCTAAAACTGCATACCGAAACAGTGGAAAATTCCAGAAATTTCTAGAATATCCCTGAAATAAAAGGTGGTAAAGTTGGTCCGCAGCAAGTTTAAATTGGTCTATCATTTGGAGTTGCAGTTGGTCCCATAAACACGTTTCAGATAATCTACGCAGATACGAGCGAAGTTTGTCCCCGCTCTCACAGTTTCTACATCTGCTAGTAGTGTCTCCACTAGTTCATATTTGTTTAAGATGGTACTCACTTGATTAGGATACTTACCTTGTATTTGTAGTATGGATATTTTTTCAAGATATAAATAGACGGAAATATAAATATCGGTTATAGATTTTTATTTGCTGTATACTAATATTAAAAAGAGGAAAGATTTGATTTGATGAGCCGAAAGCTATTTTATATATATTTTGACTAAATAACTAAAAGTAAGTATGTAGGAAAAGTCGTGTCTGTCCCCTCGGTCTGGAGAGGCTTTTGTCTAGTTGAACATATTTTGGCTCAAACAATATTGATGATCTGAAGAACGAAGGAATGAACAAATTACTTTAACATGCCTACAAATAAGAGGTATAGAGTACCTAGGTCTTATTTTGAACAAAAAGAAAGAAAAAGAAAGAAAGAACAACATACTAAAGCTCATTCAATAGGCTCCAGCTTTCTTGATGACTTATGTTTCTCATTAGCTCAGGAAATATCACCATAAAATACCTTCAAATTGGAAACCTATTATTAAAATATTTTAAATGACGAATAAAACTAGTCTTCCTAAATTGCCATCCCGTCCAAACTCAAGTAACAATAGTTCCTTTGGGACCTATTCAGGAACTATCAAGCGGATGTTTGCAGTGCGCATATACATGATCAAAATGAAAGCGTTTCACAACTCGGTACAAGTTTCAGTAAAGCTACTTTACACGGAGCTACTGAAAAAGAACTAGTTTCAAACTCCAAAGACGCGACTTCTTTGAAATTTAAATGGTGAATGGCGTGCTCTAATCATGTCGGTGCCATGTCAACGCCACGTTCGCGCCGTGTCTGCGCCTTAAGTCCTGTCTAATATCCGCGCCCGACTGTCCAAGCTGCGCCAATTTCTACCTTAATCCTCGCCACAAGACAACAGCGCAATGTCTGTGCCGTCGCGCGCTTTCAACAGAGAAAAAAAGAGTCTTGTCATGTTTCCTGCATCCTTTCCTGCATTCTGTATGTATGTGGGGGACGTCTGCGAGTAGCGCAGCGAGGTGACTTGCTCTATAGGGAAGAACTATTTCACCCCTATTACCAAACGTCAATCACTTTTGCTACGTTCTGTCTTTGCTTGGACCCCGCCCGTGCACCGTCTCATTATGTAAAGCTCACGCCTTTTGAGTTTGCAACCAGTTCTTTTTCGGTAACTTAGTGTGAAAAGTGCCTTACTCAGCTCGCTACAAGTTTCAGCAACTATTACAGCCAGGAGTTGTGGCAGCGAAGACGGAGCGAAGTAAGAAGACGGGAAATTTCTATGTGGCCTACTTTCCTCATACTGTGTTTTAAGTTGTGTTCTTATTTAGTTATTATTATGAGACAACTATGCTACCATGCATTATAAAATACTATTTTATCACAGTACTTAAATTGTGGAATATTAAACAATACAAATAGATATAGATATACTAAAGATTTCGGAGAACAATTAATTATATTGCCAAATTGGCAGCTACGTATCTGGTGATGTACTATTTTACAAATCAGCACTTATCTCTAATACATTTAAGCAGTAAATCCAGTAACAGCCCGTATTATGTCCTCACCGAAAAGCTACAGTAAAACATACTGAATCCGAAAATTCATAATGCCATTTACAAAAGAAGAAAGCGCCATAATTTCAAATTCTGTCATACTCCTCGCGTAAAGCACAACAGTCGCACATATTTTGTAAATCTAGTCGGTGTACAGCTCTCTAGGGACTCATTCCAGAACTATCAACTGCCATGTTCTCCGCATTATGTATGTCTTTTGTTTAAACGGAAATACCAACTGTTTTAGTTTTTGTACTTGGATTTATGTGATTGCAGATTTTAGTTTAGTTTTTATGCTAATGGAGTGATGAGCGTAACTTTAGTTCTATTGTTTTAGAAGTTCGTTTTATATCTTAAAGTGATAGATAAGAGTTGTAAGCGACGCGATCATTCTTAGATATAAGTTTCAGTTTATAGAGGGCGTGCGAGGGGAGGGTGAGCTGCGCGGGACGCGCTGCATTTGACATTTGCAATTTTTTCTTAAAACCAGTCTATATTCGAGCCCCACTCCCGCCGCACGCTGGCTCATTTGTCATTAGTGTAAAACTACCTTGCATTTTTCTGTGCCCATTAAAAGTTGTTCAGTTTTTCTAAATTCGACGGCTTTACTTTGAACACCGCAATCACCACTTTCCTAAAGCCTACAAGTGGCCCTTCAGCCGGATTACGACCTATGTCGTTATTTTTCACACCGCCAGCATCGAAAATGGTGAACACACGTTCAACTACCGCTCGTAAAAAACGAGAAGCCGAATCGTCGAACAAAGTGCTATGTGAAGACAGTGAAGAACCACCAATGGAAGTTCTACCTGGTACTAGTGGGCAGAATCTTAAAGCTGAAAGTTTAGTTACTGACGTAAACAAAACATTTCTGTACACAAAGGATAAGTTACTTATGGATTTTCAAGAAATGCGTCAGCAACTTAACGAAGTAAAAGAAGCCTCGTTCAAACCACCCGCATTAGTAGAAAATGCTGGATCGAAACTATCGGTAAAGTCATCAATTAAGTCGAAGAAATCGACATCGTCTTCAGTTATGGCGCAGAAAAAACGATTGGAATTAGAGGCGGCAGAACAAAAGGCTCGAATCCAAATGGAATTGATAGACCGCAAGTTGGCGGCAGACCTAGCAGCCGTAGAGGAAAAATACAGTTCACAAAAATCGTCGGAGAGTGATCAGGAAAAAGACAGCAAGGATATAGAGAATTGGATCGAGCAAAGCCAATTGGAATTAAAGAAACAAAAAGTTACAGCCCGAGGCACCACAGCGAGCAGCTTAATGTCTCCACCGCCGGAGAGGACCGATGCTGACGGACCTATTCAGCAACTTGCCACTGTGATGAGGAACCTGGTCACTTACTCAGCTTCAGCTAACCAAAATGCCAATCTACTCAGCCGTATCAGCACTCCTAGAGAGCTACCATTGTTCTACGGTGACCCGATGGAATGGTTGTCATTTAAACAAGCATACGAAGAATCAACTTCTCTTTGTAATTTTACTAACAAAGAGAACCTATGGCGCCTAAGGAAATGTCTTCGCGGGCCAGCCAAAGATGCCGTCTCAGCTCTGCTTATAAGTGCAACGGAACCGGGCATAGTCATGTCCACTTTAGAGCTACAGTATGGAAACCCTGACGTCATCTTATCTAAGATCATGGCTGACATCAAGAAGTTAAGTCCATTATCACAAGATTATCACAAAGATATTGTACCATTTTCAATAAAAATAAAGAACTTTGTCGCTGCTGTACGCGCTCTTCGCCGCGATGAATATTTACAAGGTGTAAATGTAGTTAACATAGTGCTCTTCAAGTTACCTACAGTGCTATTGTCAAAATGGACTGACTACAGTTATCCTCGCATTAACGAAGGACGCAAGCCAAGGCTCGACATACTATCGGATTTTCTCACTGAAGAAGCGCAAAAAGTGTCTACTTGCAACGCTAATTTATTGAACATTCGTGTGGACAGTAAACGTAAATATAATGACTATAACGTAAATCAATCACAAACTGTTTTGTTACAAAGTGCGCAAAGTGATAATAATAATAATACGGAACAAAAGTGCCGCTTTTGCCGTGTAAATAAACATCAGTTAACCGACTGCAAGAAATTTAAAAGATCGTTACGTAAAGATCGCTGGGCGTACGTAAAACGGGCTGGACTTTGCTACAAGTGTTTACTTTCCCATCACGATAGACAAACGTGTCCTGCTGCCGCGTGTGACGTCAACTCCTGTGGACAATCCCATCATCGATTGTTACATTATGAACCTTGTGCTCGCCCGAACAATGACGTGCCGGTGCAACCTAGTGTAAATAATAACACCGCGTCGACCGCGTCGTCGTCGTCTCACCAACAAGACAATGTGCAAAGTGAAACTATCACACACATAAACTCTAGCAACTGCTCTGTTTTGCTAAAAGTGGTTAACATAAACATTCACGGACCTAACGGAATAATTAGTGCGAGTGCATTGTTGGACGATGGATCTACCGTCTCACTGATAAGCGCCTCCCTAGCCGCGCGAGCCGGGCTGCGCGGGCGCAGGCAGTCGTTACACGTGCGGGGTGCGTGGAACAACACCGAACTAGTGTGCGATACTGAACTGGTGGACTTTACTTTGTCTAATAATCGCGGAACTATGTTTGAAATAAGTGCACGAAGTGTAAACGAACTTAACCTTCCGGTACAAGACTTAACCGTTATAAACTGTGAGAACTATACTTACTTAAGTGACATTAAAAATTATTTGTGTACTGGACATACAAAACCTGAAGTGCTTATCGGCCAAGATAATTATCACCTTCTTGTGCCTTTGGAAACGATGACCGGCAACCTTAACGAGCCGTGTGCTACCCGCACGCCGCTCGGCTGGTGCGTCCACGGGCGCGTCATGTGCGCGCGCGCCGAGCACCCTCGCAGCGCGCCGCATTCCACGCTGTTCATCACTGATGACGTCACGCCAATCGATGAACACATTGACATCTATAATCTGCATGAACAAGTACGCCGTTCATTCGCGATCGAGTCCATGGGTGTTTCTGCTAGTAAACCACGGCAGAACATGGAGGACCAACGGGCCTGGGACCACTTAGAACAAACCTCCACACTCGACGATGGCAAGTGGTACGTCGGCTTACCCTGGAAGGACAACAATTGCGTAATGCCTGACTCATACCCAAACGCTGTAGCGAGATTGAAAGGCGTAGAACAAAAGATGAAAAGAGATGAAAATTATGCTGAAAGATATAAAGAACGAGTGCAGCACTTACTGGATAATAACTACGCAGAGGAATTAAAAATAAATGACGTCACACCTAAAACCTGGTACTTACCTCATTTCGGCGTTGATAACCCAAATAAAAAGAAGCTACGCCTTGTATTTGATGCTGCAGCTCAAACTTCAGGCTTATCACTAAACGACTACTTACTGAAGGGCCCTGATCTACTTATGTCGCTATTTGGAATAATGTTGCGGTTCAGAGAGAACAGAATAGCCGTAACGGGGGACATAAAAGATATGTTTTTACGAGTTAAGATTCGTAACGAAGATCGAGACGCCTTTCGATTTCTATTCCGAGGAAACCCTACAAATAACTCTGCCGACTATGAAGAAAAATTACAATCACCTGTAAAAAATATTAATAATATGCCTGTGAAAACCTTTGTTATGACGTCATTGATTTTCGGAGCTAATTGTTCACCATTTATCGCTCAATTTATAAAAAATAAAAATGCGCGCCGCTTCGAGTCGACCATGCCATCGGCTGCTACAGCTATATACTCGCAGCACTATATGGACGATTATATAGATAGCTTACCTGATGAACAAACCGCTATAAAACTGATTCAAGACATTGCATATATACATTCGCATGGTAACTTCGAAATACGTAACTGGAACAGTAACAGCAAACAAGTACTTGAAAGCGTGCCAAAAGAGACCCTCGGAGATACAGCTGTAAAGTTCAAAATAGATCAGCGATATGATGGCGAACGAACACTTGGACTAATATGGCATACAGATGACGACACATTGGGCTTCGATGTTTCGCTGAAAAGAATTCCTGAAAATATAATCAACGGAAACCAAAGGCCAACTAAAAGAGAAATGTTACGAGTTGTGATGTCTATTTTCGACGTTTATGGATTTTTATCGCCATTTACCATTAATGGAAAAATTATTTTACAAGAAACTTGGCGATTAAATATTAATTGGGACGATCAAATATCAGATGAAATCTATGCGAAATGGAAAAAATGGATTATGTTACTACAATCATTGCGTAACGTGCGCCTGCCCAGATATTACCCAGCGGCTACGAGAGCGAGCGAGATAGAGAGTGGTCCGGCCAGTCACCTGTCCTCTTCGCACCTATGCGACACTACGGAACCTGCTACGCCGCAGCTACGACGCGTAGCCGTAGCGCCCCCGCCAACGCCCGGGCCTACGCCACTAGCTACGAAGGCCGCGCGCGATGCGCTGGGAACTGATATGGATGGCAGGAAAAATAATATAACTTGCTATAGAAACCTACAGATGCATATATTTTGCGATGCGTCAACAAAGGCATTCTGCGCCGTAGCCTACTGGCGATGGATAGACGATAACGGAAACGCGCGCATAGCATTTATTGCAAGTAAATGTCGAGTAGCGGGAAATAAAGTAATCACAGTACCGCGTCTAGAACTGCAAGCGGCTGTGTTAGCGGCACGCCTCGCTGATACTATAACAAAGGAACATAAGATCACCGCGCAGAAAAGATACTTTTGGTGTGATTCGACTACAGTACTACACTGGATAAGGAATGACGCTCGCAATTATAAAATATACGTTGCAAATCGACTGGGCGAGATTGATGATCTCACACAGATAAACGAGTGGCGATACATACCAACAAAAATGAACGTCGCCGATATAGCTACAAGAGAAAGCTACGACTGCACAGTGCTGCAACAAGAATGGTTATACGGACCTGCCTTTTTGAAGAGCAACGAGAATGAATGGCCAAATGATGTCATTAACTCTGAAATAAATAAAATAAAATTAGAATATGCGAATAATATACAAACTGAGATGATATGCTTACCCGTACCAGAACCTACGAAGTTCTCGTCGTGGCTGCGCCTCCTGAAAACCGAGTACAGAATACTTACATTTCTAGATAAAGGAATGTTAGCCCTGAAAAGAAAATATAATGAAAGAAATTATACTTACAACACAGACGACAGTATAATGGACAGAGCTGAACATCTTCTTCTACGATACTCTCAACTTCAGACATTCAGCTTAGAAATTAATCTGTTAAAAGATATGAAAAGTATACCTACAACTAGTAAACTACTTACCTTGTCGCCGCACCTTGACCATCACGGAGTACTGCGCGCTTGGGGCCGGATCGACGCCGCCACTGACGTGCTTCCTGAAACCAAGAGACCGGCGATCCTAGACGGGAGAGACTACATCGCACGATTGATCGTGAGACATTACCACGAAGCTGCCGCCCACGGGAACCAGGAAACTGTAGTAAATAACCTGAAACAGAAATATTGGATTATTAGAATGAGACCTACAGTAAAAAATGTTGTATCAAAATGTATGTTATGTAAATTAAAGAAATGCAGACCAGAGATACCCAGAATGGGAGACTTACCTCAAGCTAGAATGGCTCATCACCAACGACCTTTTTCCTTCTGTGGTGTGGATTTATTTGGACCGATGGAAGTGACAGTTGGAAGGCACCGTGAAAAAAGATATGGAGTACTATTCACGTGCCTTACGATACGAGCAATCCATATAGAAATTGTCAGTAACCTGTCAACGGACTTCTTTATCATGGCTCTTCGTCGGATGGCCGCTAGACGAGGCTGGCCAATACAGATATATTCTGATAATGGGACTAATCTCAGAGGAGCAGACACTGAAATGAAGAAGTGTATTCAAGACCTGGACGAACAGGCTTTGATGGATAAAGCTGCGAACCATGGTACCAGATGGACCTTTATACCACCGGCGAGCCCACACTGGGGTGGGGCGTGGGAGCGATTGATCCGCTCAGTAAAAACATCACTGAAAGTCGTACTAAACGAACGAGCCCCTAAAGAGGAGACGCTCTTGACACTCTTGGCCGAGGTAGAAAATATAGTTAATAGTAGACCTCTGACACATGTCTCGGTAGAAGCCGGCAGTGTGGAATCATTGACCCCCAACCACTTTCTACTTGGCTCTTCATCCAGCTTGCCACAGATGGGCATATTTGATGACTCAGATCTGTACCTAAGGAAACAATGGAAAATTTCGCAAAGATTAGCAGACATGTATTGGAAACGATGGGTGAGAGAAGTATTGCCTGAAATGATACCTAGGCAAAAATGGAACCATGAGCAGAGATCGCTGCAAGTTGGAGATCTGGTGTTTATCGTAGACCCAGAAGGACCGAGAAATGTTTGGCCAAAAGGCATTATACAGGAAGTATGTCCTAGTAAAGATGGCAGAATAAGAATGGTAAAAATTAGGACCAAAACGGGACTGCTGACCAGATCTGCGACACGCGTCGCCAGGATCCCTATCGATGACGAGTGCTGCTAGGCAGCACTGGGGTGGGGCGTGTAAGCGACGCGATCATTCTTAGATATAAGTTTCAGTTTATAGAGGGCGTGCGAGGGGAGGGTGAGCTGCGCGGGACGCGCTGCATTTGACATTTGCAATTTTTTCTTAAAACCAGTCTATATTCGAGCCCCACTCCCGCCGCACGCTGGCTCATTTGTCATTAGTGTAAAACTACCTTGCATTTTTCTGTGCCCATTAAAAGTTGTTCAGTTTTTCTAAATTCGACGGCTTTACTTTGAACACCGCAATCACCACTTTCCTAAAGCCTACAAGAGTAATATAATCTTTTTTTTTAAATATGAGTACTAAAATTAAACGCTGTGGCCATCCAATTAGGTAAATTATACTCGTATTAATATAATATAAAAAAAAAATAATAATTTATAAATTGCATTGATCTGTTCATACTAATTATTTGATAAAATCACGAAATATAGTCGACAAGATAAGAAAACCAAAATTTTCCACACGTAAAGTACTTACAGTAATTTCTTAACCCTCCATCAAAGGATATATAGTCGACCTTAAATCCTTTACACATTATATACCGCCTAATGTTCCCCAAATAGCACTATTATTACTTATATAACACCCATAAAAAGCCTTACTTCCGTCACCTTGAACCATTTGCGCGCTGAAAATGGATGTTCGTGCGATGCGGCGTCGGCCGTATATTTCACCGCTTCGCCCGCGCTCGATAGGAATTCAATTACGTTGAATTACTAGGCCACGGTGCGTCAACGTTGCGGTGTGATATGTAGCCGTTTTTTATTGGTGCGCAAAAGATACGTTTTTGTCAATTACGGACAATTGCTAGCTGAAATAAACTGGTAGAGTCTGTTATGGTGATAGATTAGTTGTGTGTTTTCATTCAAATGCATAGAATGATATGCAGCCTGTTCATCGTGGAGGGCTTTGAGGTTTACCAAAACAAACCCTGGTGTCAGAATCATTAAGAAGCTTTTGGATTATGTGTCATCCGTAGCACGCAGATATATCTTTCATTTCCAACAAACAGGTGGTTCAGCCTGCAAAGTCCTAACCAAACTGGTGACAGTCTCACAAAGTGTAATTTTTTTGGGGTTTGAACCCGGAACCTCCGAATAAAGTGTGAGGCAAGTATTTTCCCACTCAACCACGGAGGCTTGTTTGTGACAGGCAAACATCCGAGTGAAATACAAATTAAAATCTACGCAGATGTGTGGTACAATTTTGTCATATGCACATTATAATTTGCACTGCAGTTTTTCTTATGATGTCTTCTGAATGGAAAGAATAACAAATTTTCATTTGAAAAAAAAAACGGAAAAATAAAAACAAAAGAAGTAAAATGAAAATGGTCATATAAAAATGCCTGTATTTAAATGTCGAAGATTAGGTATTGTACTCGTATCTCTTAATAAATATCTATCAATAAATTTCAGCTCAAAGCCTCGCTCCTTCAAAAGCGATGACTCGTGAAATTGCGTTTTGAAGCTTTGCTATAAATTTACTGTTTTAATCCACTTCTAAAGTGATTTCTAATTTTATGTCAAGTAAAGCAATTTAGATGCAGTCATTTATGTACTCTCATAATATTATTAAGTTTTTCTTTAGTGCAATCATAAAACATGTTATGAGCTGTTTAGTCTACTCCCATTTATGATGATATCTTTTTCTAGACGGGAATTCAACTTTATGGTCCTGAAGGACAAAATCGATATCAAAAGGCTAATAAATAACGTTTGTCTGCATAGAAAAATAAACAAACCCAAGCAACAAAGAAATAATATTAAAACACTATAAAAGAACTATTGTCCTAACGTAAACTTAATTCAGCAGATTCCAGAGAGCTTATTTAAAATACGTTTTATTTTACTATCAATCTTTGGTTGTACAAAACATCATAATATCCTATACAAAAAATGACATCACATCAGCTCGATGACATGCTATAAATCAGAAGCGACTGCTATATGTATAGATAGCTATAGTACAGTTGTATTACAACTGCCAACAGCATTTCCAATGAATTGATGAATGTGTTACAGGCTGTCGTATGATGGCTTATTTATGCTCAGTTATAGATCAATGTTCACGGAGCACGCTCTCTAAATCTCTGCTGTGGATATGTTGACACAGTGAATTAAATTAAATGATATTAGACACTTTTTGACTTGCAATATCACCGTAATACCTGTGGAGATGCATTGAATGAAAATTAATTAGTAATCATAGAAATACTTTTCAAGTTTTAAGTCTACGTATATAATGTGTTGAGTGTTGCATGATTAAAAAATAATACAAAACTGAAAAAAAAAATGCAGTACACTCACACACAAACCCTGTTGTCAGAGTCATTGATTATGCAGTTTTAGGTTTTATTTACACACACAGTGTTCATCTCTTACAGACAGCTTACTTACAACCTTATAACAGTAATAATAATGTAAAATATTTACTGAATATCCTGCGATACAGGCTGAGCTAAGTGCAAGACCCACCGTACTTTTTTTTGCGCTGCCAATTTGTCTCAATTTTGTATCAGTTTTGTTAACAATTGGCAATAAATTGATTTTCATCTTTATCTTTACAATAAATCCTTTGAATTACTACCTATGCTTAATATTAACTCTGTCATTATTATCCAGCTATACTTTACCACAATAACGTAAATAAATCATGGTTTCCATCACACAAAACCCATGCCTCACTGTGAAATGTGCCATCACGTGAAAAAAAGCGTAAAACAAAACAAAAAGGGGCTACTAAGCCTCGATGGGGTATAATAGAATTGAAGTTGACATATGACTGAAGGTTCTTGACCTGAAAATAATTCGAAACCCACGCGTCCTTTGGTGAAACACGATCGTGACGAACTGTACCCCTACCATGAGTTGCTAACGTAACTTACGCGCTCGATATCGACTACGTAAACGTGCATTTAGTATACTAAATATGTGCATTTAGTATACTAAATGCACGTTTACGTAGTCGATATCGAGCGCGTAAGTTACGTTAGCAACTCATGGTAGGGGTACTGGGGTGTACAACACGATAAGTAATGTAGATAAATGCTGTGGATAGGACATGTATCATAGTATCTTAAGTTTTAGTATAAATAGCAAAATTTTCATACATTTTGTCGGGCTCGTAGCCTAGTTGGTAGTATGTCTGCCTTCGAAGCACAGGCAAGCGGGTTCGAATCCCGCCCAGGGCAAACATTCGTGTGATGAGCACTTGTGTTTGCCTTGTGTCTGAATGTTGTGTATTTATGTTTATTAGCTATCTGACACCCATAGTACAGGCTCTGCCTAGTTTGGGTTCAGATGACCGTGGATAAAATGTCCCACATATTTATAATTTATTATTATTCATAATGTTGTTAAGAATGTTTGTATTTTAATTTGTTGATTACCATTGTCTGGAAAGAAAGATGATTCTGAGCTTCGAGAAGAAGATAAAGTGATTATTATGTATACATTCAATATATACCAGGGTTTATAGGATCGGTGGATGATCTTGCAATCCACACGAGAGGCGAAGTTCAATAAACAGATTATTACAGTTAAATACACAAGCGTATAAAGAGGCTTGGCTGGCAACACATGTAGTTTATTAGCCTTTTTTTGTAAGATTTAACTACAAATAAAACGGTTAATAAAAATGAGTCAATTTTTCTGTTTAAATTATTAAATAAAAATATTTATTACTTGGGCGAAATTCACTAATTTACTATTCAAAAGAACAAAAAGTAATTTAATTTCGCTACAACGCCGAAGCGACACGAATTTCCTGGAAAACCCTCGCTGTAATAAGATTCAAAACAAGGAAAAACGCATTTGTAATAACAAAAAAATGTTGAAACAATAGCGACAAGCACGAACACCTTCCGAAAAATCTTAACAAAAGTACTTCAGCACGTTACAGCCACTTCGAGCCCTCAGAAGGCAGCGCTGATGACATAATTCGAAGGGAATAAACTTTCACAGATGGCGGGACACCCCGGAGTATATTTCTGAATAATGACCGGCGAATTCGGGCCGGTCCTATTAAAAGTTGCCAAGATTATGGGCATTAGCTTCAGGGGAAAAATTTAACTTTTCTATAATACCTCGTCGGGAGTATTTTTCCGGCGTTCGGCGATCTTTGGGGTCTCATGGGAGTTGATTAGTTTTTTTAAGTTTGTGTAGAGCTGAAGCAGTAAACCATGTTGTTTCTGGATTAGAATTGATCTTTGATTTGTTTTCTTTATGACACCATAATCTTAATCAATTAATACTGAAATTACTTTAAAACATGGGCACGCGACAAATATTTAAATGTTTGTAAGGGTTAATAAAACTAGGAATGTTAGTGGTAATTCTTTTTAAATATGAATCTTTGAAAAAGGAGCGCACCTGTTAAATAAGGCGTAACGCTCAGTCGGATGTTTTCGCATGGTGTTCGAAGATCAAATCAAAACCAAAAGGTCATTATTCTAAGTAAGATTTTACAAAAAAAATATTCGACGTTAAATGAACTAAATAAGTTTTTCTCAAATTAAGGCTGTCTGTCGTTTCACACCAATGAAGAATAAACTCTTAAAGAGGCAATGCGATATTAGTTTGGGCAGAACTGGCAATTTCGCGCAGGTTTGTGTGAAGAATACATTAAATCTATGTTTGACTTACCTATCTAAAACTAAATTGACAATCTCTTGTCCGTTTTTGTTCATTGAAAGGCTATTTAGGCTTTAAATTTAAGAAAAATGCGTATAAACTAGAAGCAACCCCATTAGCTAGCAAAAACAAAACAGCTGCAGAACCACAGACAGGACCTAAAATGTAATCTATTGTACAACCTTGACATAGTCTCCATTTGCCTCCGAGGAAATATCCGAACGGAACTCGCTTTTTAATATTTGAAATGAGTTGTTACTTGGCTCTTCGCTTTCAGATTTATTTAGTCTGCTACTTCTCGAATACCTTCGGCTGAGGACAATGGGCTTGCATTTTTGTAATTTCTTGTTTATTTTTCAGCTCAAAGCGGAAGAGTTATGACTCTTTTGCTCTTTGACTTTGAAATTCTATATTATGTTTTGAATACTAAGGACCAAAAGCACTTTGTAGATGCTCATTTTGGATTTATAAGTAACAATAATAAATACAGTCAAGGCCAAAAAACCTTTATGATCAATCAAAAGTGCCATAATTTTGAATAAATTTAAATGAGTTACGATTTTTATGTGAATAAAAATATGTAATTTATTTTCGCATGTTGGTTGTATAATATGTTTTTATCGCATCCCATTTTTATAATTCCTCGGTGAAAATTGTTAAACGACTTAAGCAGTATTATTCATAACAACTTTCTCACATCGCTCTAGCAGCACTAAATAAGCCAAACGGAACTATAAACAACATTTCGTATAAACGACGTCCTGGTTTCGGCGAGAAAAATAAATCTATCCGTAAATAAGGCTGTTAACAATATATATTCCGCGGAGAATATATTCCCCTTTCCCCCGGCATATATATTCCAAACGGGAATATTCTCCTGAAATGGCCTCTCCCGTTAGCTGAACGGGAAGGGTGCATCTCTAATAGAAAAACTATTGAGTTGCTTTAAGTGGGCCGTTTTTCTTAAACTGTTTTGGGAAAGTTGTTGCTGGCCTACTTTGAATATTGTTGCGTTGAGAGGAACAATCTCTGAATGGGTTGCTATTTTTAGTGAGGGGGTGAGGTTAACGCGATTAATTGACACTTCTCGTGATAGGTGAGACATTTAACTTTAAATATTTTTTTTTCTTTTCTTGCGTTTTATGTTTGGACACACATTGAAAAGTTGTCTGGAAAATTTCAAAAGAAACATCTATTTTTTCTCGCTTTATGTAGCGAACGTATGTGCGTTTATCATTTTTGTTACAAATCCATTATATTTTTTCGTAAAAATAGCAATAACTTGGTTTCTTATGGAATAGTTTTATGTCATGAACAAACAATTATTACTATATTTTGCGGATAAGGGTCACGAATCAATGTCAAATTATAAAATACAATTACCATCTAATTCAACTTTTATTACTAAACTACACTTCTAAATTTTGTAACTAATATGAATGCGTTGATTACATGCCGATGACACGATAGAACGTATTAAAAACGTCACTTTGTATTTGTCGTCACGCGAACAATAAATTAACCCCCATTGAATGTGACATCGCTCAACATGGAATACAAAGTACATTCTGTAGAACAAAGGTTGGAGGCTAACAGAATGTACTGAATTAGTTCATTATATTTTATTTATTTTGTACCTTCTTTGTTGTAATCAATTCTGTTTTTTACAATATTACATACTAACACGATTTCTTAGCTATTTAAGCTAGAAAAAAACTAGTTTGTTCAGTTCTGACTTTACAATATTACGTTTACACAATAAAATACTTTCCTAATCTAGCAGTGAGCTAAAACTAAAAATAAACGAGCAATCAATGGACCTGGTCAACTTTCATTAAGAAAAAAATGTTCGTTAAGTTACAAAAAGATCGGTCATTATGCCTTATTGATATAGAAGATTTTGGTTGATTTTGTCCTGGTTTTGTTTTCTGCGTGTAAACTAAACAAACGCTGTATTAAATGAATTTCCTTGGTTATGTAATCCGCCTAACATTTCCCTGAATAATCTCTTAAGATCAATTTCTCATGCAGATAATAAAATGCTTATAAGTAAAGTTGTCCGATAAGAGTGCCGTTGTCCGAGGCACTGCTAAAATTATGGCCACATTATTCCGTGATGGCCTGTTTTTTTCGTATAAGAGTTTTATCGTGTTTGTCACATACTAAAGTTTAGGAATTTACAAGATTTATGGGTAAGGCAAAGTTATTTCGCAGATAATATTGACTATTTTATTAGGAACTAGCGACCCGCCCCGGCTCCGCACGGGAAAATGGTTATTGTGGGTTATCCTTAAGTATTATACATTTAAACCTTCCTCTTGAATTATTGTATCTATTTAAAAACCGCATCAAAATCCGTTGCGTAGTTTTAAAGATTTAAGCATACATAGGGATACAGGGACATAGGGACAGAGAAAGCGACTTTGTTTTAAATACTATGTAGTGATATACATAGTTTATGACATAAACACCAAAATATGATAGCAAAAATACATAACAATGATTGATATTGTATAAAAGGTAAATTTTGTAGAATAAGACTAACTTTATCCGTTTATTAAACTTTAATTACAAAATAAAACATCGTGATAATATTGAAAAGAAAGTTCATATCAACAATGTAGCAAGTAAGTATATTAGCTGTAGAAGGACATCTTAACATACAAAAAATCTTGATAAAGTCAAAAAGATTATAAAACTTCAAGAATGCAAGAAAGATAAGAACGTACACACTTTATTTTCTTGACAGAGAAAAGAATGGTCTCAACAATTTTATTCTCTAACAAGTTGCCTCCATCTTAAAGTAAGAGCAGTTGAAACCTCACAAGCACACGACTTAGCAATATTTTCATAATGCAACGAAACTTATTCTCCACTTGTTAGAAAGAGACATTTATTGCAATCTACGGCCCTCGTAGCCCGGGGCTACGGCGCTGCTACGGCGTAGCTGTGTGCTACGAGATCGCATTCGACCGAATTACGTGAGCATCTGTGACTTTTGCAAGTCACCGTGATATATTTTAGTTCTGAGGTAGATTCTTGATTAAAGAATAAATAATTAAATAAAGAATTTTTGTATTTGTATTTGTATTCTTGGTAAAGTTTGTTTTACAATTAAGTCTTTTAAAGATTTCTTACTTGACTGCGTGAAGCAAAAACAAGGGTTATTTTATATCTGAAATAGTTGAAGAAATGCTTTTCTTTATTCGAGTTATCAGATCTTATAATATTTGGTTACGCCAGCGTTACCGGTATATTTTTTTCATGGAAATACCTTTTCTTTTTCTTTATTACCCTAAATACTATGGGTATGGGTGGTTCTGTTTTGTTCTGTATTGCTTTCTTTATGCTGTGTCTTTTGTCAATAAAGAATATTGTATTGTATTGTATCAAGCAGCCGATATACATAAATAAATTATACAACGTTCAGACAAGGAAAGCACAAGTGCTCGCTCATCACAGGAATGTTTGCCCTGGATGGGATTCAAACCCGCAACCCTGTGCTTCGAAGGCAGACATACTACAAATTGAGTAAAGTAAGAGTAATTGAAAGTTCTTTTAGTCATACTGTACAGTGGGCAGCACATGCAGGGGCGGCAGTACCTTGTGAGTGCCGTTATTCCGTAGCAATAGAAGCAAGTTTCGTATTGCGAGTCAATTTTATAATAAAAAGTAATTAAGTAAGTAACACTAATAATAATACAAGTAATAATAATAATAATAATAACAGTAGTAATAATATACTTTTTTAATTATAACTAACTAATATAAGTACTTACTAGTGTACCTAATATTCAAACTATAACTGACTAATGTACTTACTAATATAATTACTAACTTATATATTTATACCCTAAAAATAAAATTTCAATTTAGCTAACAATTTGATTCTTCATCAGTTTGAATTCTGAACAAAAACTGCATTCGCTCGTCTTATGCAAACATTCTGCAGACTTTCATATTAAAATGCTAATACAAAATGCACCAATTTTCATAATAATCTCAACAAGAATAGACGTTTGTTTGTTAAAGAAAAATACGTGCAATATTATTAGTTGCTACACATTGTAGTTAGGTCAATAATAGTATTATCTGGAACGTAAACTTGGGACTCGGGACTAATAACTTCACGTTACTATGTAGGTTATCGTTTACTTAGCTTAAGAGCGCACTGTAAGGTGATGCAGTTATTTGGATTGAGTTAATTTTTTGTTGCAATTTTTTGAATGAATTCCGTTTGCACTAAAATGCACAAGGATAAACTTAAACCGTTTTCTAGTTGTTGGTCACAAAATGTTCTTAAATTGTACTTATTTGTTTACTAAAGTGCAAGATTGTAGTTTTAGTTCAAGTATTTTAATATTTATAGTCGTTTTGATATTTATTTAGTTAAAATCTGCTGTTATGTTGTTTACCAATCTTTTAAATGTAAGTGCACACAAAATAACTTAGGACGAAAGACCTAGCAACCTATAAGCACAGTATCCTATTTTGGGAGCTAAGCACAGTTTAGTAAGATATTTATGTATTGTAAATAAAAACATTTTTATATTTATTTTATCTTCAAGTTAAGTTTTTAATGCATGTTTGAGGATTTATCGTAATAGAGTGGCTAAAATGCGTTAGAATATATGAATAATTTTAATTAGAATTAGAATTTTTGATTGTAATAAAATATTTTCTGTTTCACATCGCTGTTTTAGGAAATAATTATTGAAAAGTGTCAACATAACCTTTTATTTCGACTACTATTGTTTATTAATTGAATTAGCAATGATTTCCTCGTAGATGGAAAATTGATATTTTTATTGTACGTGTCAATAAAAAAAGACAAGGTTTTTAAAGTTCATTAAAACTAACTTTTTTCAATTGTGTGCCGCATACAGAAATCGCGAGGCGTGCGCCGCGAATGGTTCGTCTCGCAGGAAATGTACAGATTTATTCGATACCAGTATGTTATAAGTACTATTAAATTAACAATAGTACAATAGTAATAGTACTTTGTTAATTTAATAGTACTTATAACATACTGGTATCGAATTAATCTGTACATTTCCTGCGAGACGAACCATTCGCGGCGCACGCCTCGCGATGTCTAAAGAAAAGATTGCAAGTAGAAGTTGCTAGCCGCTTAAATTAATCAAAATTTAGTATGGCAAGCTAAAATTTATTCTAGTAGCCATGAAAACAAAACTACACTCCTATTCACCCTTCTTAAATTCTCCTTTAACAAAATAATACTTAAGCGTAGATTCTTACACTGGGCTTTCAGAATATAATAACTTTATGTTACTTTGTAAGTTATCGTCTACGGCGTAGCTAGTTCGTAGGTGCATCGTAGCAGATTCATAACTGCATGGCTTCTCGTAGAAATAAGGTTTCATTATGATCGCATTAAGTGATTAAGTTTAATATAGTTTAAAATGTTTTGTGAAGACTTTCTGTATTAAGACAAATGAGTTAAATGCACGTTGAACGCCTGTCTAAGTGATTTTCCATACAAGGTTTTTAGACAATCGTTTATGATGTCTTTAGCTTTTTCTGGTAAAACGGTTTCTGTTTGTTTTAAAATAAGTAAATCTGAGGGGTCTTACTTTTAATTAAAATAATATCTCTCTTTTAAGTAGAGGCTTTATTTGAGCAATGGACTACAACATATTGTTGAAGTAAAAAGTACAACAGTCTATTATTTTACTGTTAGAACTAAGGCCTCTTTTTGCAGTATTTTATGTGCACACTTCATAAATATACAATTTCTTTTTTATGGCGTAAATCTTTCATAAAGAGCCGTTTGTCAGTCAAATTCGGCGGAAAAGGCATTAAATTCAAGTTTTTATAGAAGTATAATGTTCTCAACTGGGCCGTAAAAAGTTCCATCGTTTAAACTCTATGACAATTATTAACTTGGAGACAGTTCATTGTTCTTAAAGTAAATATTATATTATTATTAAGCATACTCTTTTATTTTGTGTTTGTTTTAAAGGTCAATTTAGCAAACTTAATTATTAAAACATATTTTATCTTTACTTCTATACTAATATCATAAAGAGGAAAGGTTTGATTGTTTGTTTGTTTGCATCGAATAGGCTCCGAAACTACTGAACCGATTTCAAAAATTCTTTCACTGTTGGGAAGCTACATTCACCTTGAGTAACATAGAATATATATATATTTTTTTAATTAGGGATCCTTACTAAAATTTCAATAATGTAACCCAAGGTGTAAAAGAATACCTAAAACATTCCTAATAATTGAAAATGCTCCGAAAGTACTGAACCTATTTTGGTGAAACTTGGCACAAAGTTAGAATAGACCTTAGGAAAGAACATAGGCAACAATTTACCGCGGGAAAAATTCTCATTCCCACGGGAAACATTGTTAAAGAGGGCGGAGTTGGCACAAAGATAGAATATAGCTTGCGGAAGAACAAAGGCTAACTTTTACCTCTATCCTTTAAATAAGGTCTGTTAAGTGTACAACAATTTTCAGACACCAATTCTCCATCCATTTTCTAGTGCGTCGCGCATAAAATGATCCGCGTCCGTCTTTTGTTTTACTCGCCTTGCTGCCTATGATTGTATTTGCTACGCATGACGACGACGACGCTCGAAAAATGTTCGAAAAACACTAGTCTCTATCTGTTCAACACCACGATTATATTTGTAACCGTGTCACTCGTTCGCAAGCCATCTTTCAATTCTCTTTTGATCACCGACACGGCTCGATTGACTCGAATCGCAAAATGATCATTTCTCACTTGCGACAGCTTTCAGATACACTTCAGTATTACTTGATACATCGTGCCTTAAAAACTGTGCCTCTAGCAGGGTCTAGTTGAACTGGTTTGTGCTCAGAGCTTTGGTCGTTGACCGTACGCGATACAGGAAAACGTTTCTTCAAAGGAATGTCAAGCAAATAATATATCACATTCAATAACATCTACGTATAATATCATATGTACAAAATTTCATACGTAAATGTATACGTATTAAATTTTATAATCATTATGAAAGGAATATACTCGTATATCACACTAGCATTCCGCTGCGGCTCCGCCCTCATTAACAGTTTTTCCCGTGGAAATGAGCCATTTTACCGCGGTAAAAGGTAGCCTATGTTACTCAAGGTAAATGTAGCTTTCTAATGGTGAAAGAATGTTTTAAATCGGTTCGGTAGTTTTTGAGTTTATTCATTACAAACATACACACACACACACACACACACAAAAATAAAATCTTTCCTCTTTATAATATTAAGTATGAATATGACTAGTATGATATAAAAAATAACTTTATTTTATACTTTTTAAAACTTTCACGGTTGTCCGGGCACTCACACAAAATAAATACAACGGTAAATATCCCGTATTAAATTTTAACTTTATTTTATTTATGGTACTCATTTAATATCACTTTCGGATTCAAATACTATCAATTGCAATACTTATGCATTCGACAAAAGAATTTGCTATCTTCGTTTTAGTGGCTCAGAACCTTGTCTAATATTTTTAAGTATACAAAAAATTACACAAATGTGTAAAATTATTCAAATTCCAAGTTATATCATTACGTTCATAGTAATTAAAAACCTGACATTGTAATATTACCTGTAAGCATTATTATACTCAGTAAAACAAAAACGCCTAGTTCGCAGTACGTAACCAATTATTTAACTGGAATGTAACGAGAAAGTTGCTGAACAAAATTTTCCGCTTAATGAAGCTCTCGGCACTAATGACGTCACTCCTGAACTTGACGCTCGTTATCGACATATCGACTGTTTGATTAATTGAACCCGCACAACACTAGCTGTCTGTCAGACGAGGATTTTTGAAATCAGAACCGAATTGAGTGCGCTGTGAATTTGTATTTGGCTACAACGATTTGATAGCAGATTGTTTAACAATGACTCAAAATGTTATTTTTACAGTGACACTACGAGTTTTTTTAAGCGACAATACAATTTTGAAGGATGTATGCAAAAATACTAACGATAAAATATACTTGCCTGCCTAATCATAACTTTATAACAATATGACAGCGCAGGACCGATCATTGTGGAGATCCTTGGTCCTTTGTCCAGCAGTGGACGTCTTTCAGCTGAGATGATGAACAATATGGTACCTAATGTATTTGTATGTGGCGATTCTGAAACCTGTGGCCGTTAAAACTATTGGAAGGTAACTTAACACAACGTAATAAAATTTATACTTGCGATTGTTGGCGCTTGGTGTAACTCCATTATATTCGTAGTTTTAAAGACACTTGTGCTCGTTTCACATAAAGTTTACTGGGTAATTGTGAGCAAAACCGCTTGGGTATTTCCCAGCAAATTTTATGTGGAACGAGTACAAGTGTCTTTAAAACTACGAATATAGCGTAATAAGTTTCCAAAATAAATATTCTTCTTAGTATACCAATGCATCACCTATCGAGAGGTATTAGCTTGCTTCTTTTGTTTTGGTTTTTTGGTTGTAGCTTTCATCTTCTTCCTTCTTCATACATGGTAATTTTAATTATAGATAGACCAACACTGATTGGATAGGATGCATGCATACACCTGTGAATAAATTCAGAGGAATTGTGTGTGAAATCAAAACTTGCATTTGATTAGCGTGGAATTGTAACCACAAAATTCATGAATATTCGTAATTCCAAACATCTTGGTGACAAGGTATTTGTGGGTTAAAATACGTGATCGAGGGTTGGGTTGTCTGTGTTGTGATGTCCAAAGCAAATAAAATATTCTGAATGAACAAAAATAATTCCTCTAAACAACAAATTGGAGAAATCCAAACGCCACAATCATAAACCCCCTATAGGCTAAACCGTAACTCAGAAATTCACAATTATCCTGCCCAATAATAATCCTTAATGACCATAGACGGGAAGCGCATTTGCATTATTTTCCCGTAACTCGCACACTAGCGCCATCTAGTGTAGTCCCCTGGTCACTGACCTCTATAACTCAGCTCCGCTGAACAAACAAAACAGAAAACTTAATCAACACCTTAATTCGTTTCCCCGCGATAAACAAAGCCTATCTTTATGGCCAATAAACTAGCGGAATAGTTTTTTATCGGAAGTACGGAGGGGAGGAGGCGACAGTTTTGTACAGTTATCGATGGAATGTATACAGAAATTATTACCATTCAATGTTTACTTTTAGTAGGTTTTATTGATTTGATCCACGCGGCTTGTGATTTGCATTCTTTATTAAGGAATGATAGTTTTTTCGTTGATTTACAGTAAAATTACGTAGATTATAGGATATTTTGTCCCATTTTATAAACCCATATTAGACTTCTTGATCTGACACTGGGGATGATCTTAACATTAAATTATATTCAAAAACGAATATCACTATGTTCAGCGTTCGTTAGCACCATTTTAAAGTTCTCTGAACGCAGCGCTCTCTTTGGTTTTCCTATCACTTAATACAAAAATAAACATTTTACCATTCCGATATATATCCGATATATATGTATTGTTGTCTAAATAAACTAAACATGATTAGTACAGCCTGTGGTTTCAGTAAACAGTTAATAAGCTCGCTGTATCAGAACATACAATTAGCCGCAGCAATCAACAGATTGCAGTTACGCTATCTATGTTCGAGCAGTTGTAATTACTGATTAGATACCAATGATACTATGTAACATTAGGTTACTAATGCCTAACATAGGCTTTGAATTAATATTTACAGGATTTAGTCGTGACAATTTATACATTTGTGGTTTTGTGAGTTAGGATTTTTTACTACTTTTTAAATAGTTTACATTAAAAAATAATTAAGTAATACACATAGTGACATGTTACGTAGTAAGTAACTAAACCTTCAGCAAAGTCTTGAAGCGTTTGAAATAACCTTTGCATTTGATACGAGTTAACATAATTACGAACCTTGTCATCCTGAGTCGGAATTACCCTTTTTAATGAATCTACTTTTTTGTCGCCATGTTTCTTTTACTTTTAAGCGATACTTTTCATCGATACAGTAGCATCCCTAGCACCTTATCTCGGCTTTATTCTTAGCGTCATTTGTCAGGGGTCGTCGGTTCACACGATTAATGCCTGCGCTTCAAACATTAGTATCACTTGTTTTTGGTTAGTGGAAAGCTATTTTATATGGAACCACTTGACTTGATGAAGTTGTAATTTCTTCCGGTGTTGACAGTTTACTTGATTTTGTTGTTCGTGAGAAATAGAACTTGAAATACGAATCAAATAACGTTCGTTCTTTTGTTTTAAGCTGTTTATTTTTTTAAGTTAGCTTATTATTTGTAAATAAGAAAGTAAAATATTAAAGTAAGTTCGTTCACAGGCCATATTATGTGACCCCACTAAGGGGCTCGAGTCTACTCTGAATTAGAGTGAATAGGCTTTAGTCGACGAGATTTCAACCTATGTTCCTTAGAGAAATCAAGCATATTTGTATTGTATTGAAAGCTGTTCAATTTCATGAGTTCTAACATTATGTTGCGGGTAAATAACCGCAGTTAAATTTCACGGTACACATTTGGTCTTACAATTAATTTTACTTATAAATGTATGTTTCATGTCTCCTATCCAATATGACTGAAAAGCCCTCATTACGCTACCAAAACAATGACTTTTACAAAAGCCTCCCTCTTTAGGCCTTCAGCCGTCAAATATAACTTAATTCCGGCCATTAAGTGAAATGGGGCGCACTTATCGGCACATCAGGCGATTAGCCCGTGATTTTATATCTAAATAAACGCTTATAGCTCTAAATAAATGCTTGTAGCTTTAAATAAGCGTTTGAAGGTGCCCGCGGCGGTTAAGACGCCGCCTTTTGCCCCGCCGCTGTAATTATACAGCTAATGTTAATTGTTGTGGTGGAAATGGGTTAATAAGTTGTACAATTTTAACATTGTGGTGGAATTCGGTTGATAAGATTTGTACCGAAAGTAATTTTGTTTTTAAAAATACATGGTTTAAAAATAAATGCTAGCTATAAATAGCTAGGTGAAAATTGAAAACAACTGTCTCGGATTTATTTATTCAAATAGTTCTTTGAAATAGATAACAAATTAAAAAAAAATAAGTTTAACCCGCCAGAAAACCCTAAGGCGTTGTCCTAATAGAACGCGATTACGCGATTATCGCGCGAGTAAGCGACGCGACCATCGCGTGTTCGCGCGATCAAACATATTGATGTCGAATAGGTGTCCTAATAGACGGTCGCGCGACAACACGATTTCTCCATACATTTGACAATCGCGCGTTCGCGCGAACTTGCGATGATCGCGTGGTCGCGTTCTATTAGGACAACGCCAAAGAGTTTTGAAGAGCCAGCTACGCTTTAGTCTAAATAAATGCTTGTAGCTTTAAATAAGCGTTTGAAGGTGCCCGCGGCGGTTAAGACGCTGCCTTTTGCCCCGCCGCTGTAATTATACAGCTAATGTTAATTGTTGTGGTGGAAATGGGTTAATAAGTTGTACAATTTTAACATTGTGGTGGAATTCGGTTGATAAGATTTGTAAGGTGAAAGAATTTTTGAAATCAGTTTAGTAGTTTTTGAGTTTATTCGTTACAATCATACACACATACACACACACTCACACAAAAATACAAATCTTTCTTCTTTATAATATTTGTGTAGATATGATCAAATATGATCAAATAAACAAAAATAAAAAACTAAATATTTGCAATTTTAAAAGATAATTGAATAAGAAACATTAATTTATGAAATGTGTAGTGTAATTAATAACTTCGTTTTTTTTTTATTCACAGGTAATTTTATGCATTAATAATTTGTAGGTGGAATATAGCTCCCTTACTAACACCATACAATATCAAAAATTATTAGATTATTACTTAAGCGTAGAGAGTGCGCGAGTAGTTCCTATATCTGTACAAATTATTTAATTTTCATTAAGAACTCTACCTGAACCGAAAGATTTGCGTTAGGTATATATTTTACTAACACCTTGTATCTATCGATATCGATGTTTTTAACTAGACCCCATCCCTAGCAATTCGAAAAATGACATACAACTTGAAATTTGACGTCCTGTCAAAACAACGTTTGTATCACTCTGACATGCAAAACTGTCATAAGAGTAAAAAGGATAGCTCTCCATGAAGTGTTGCGGATTTTTAACGCTCTCTCTATCTAAAGCGAAGCGGCTCTTCAAATCTCTTTGAGAAAACCAGAAAAGAGTGAACAAGCAATCATCCCCGTTTTTTTACTCTTAGGGTTTGATTTTTTTTCCAACTAAAATGTAACCAACTTCATGGTCCATTTTTTATAAAAAAAAAACTATCAATGTCTGAATACTCCGTAAAAAGTTATGCGTGGTCATTCATGAAAAATATCACGCCGACATGAGAACCGTCTCCTTTTTTCGTTGATTAAAAATACATTATTAAACAAGCTTCTATTCTAGCTGTAAGTCGCATGATTCATTAAAAGGGTAAAATATTTATATAAGCGCTTCCTTCTTCTCACAGAAATGTTTTTTTTTTCATAAATTTAAAAAATTGCCCATGTTCTATTCTTACTAGTGATGCTATCTCATTACCCTTATTTTTTATAAAAATCAGTTCAGCTACCTGAGAAGTGATCCTACTTAGCACAACCACAGATATTTTTTTAGAATATCAAAACGTACCTAACTGACAGAATTACTTGCCCATTCATTGCATAGTTAGAAATAAGGATACATTATTTTTAACAACAAAAAACAACATTAACAATCCATAAATCATTATATTTTCAATGTAATAATACGATCGTACATCAAATAGAGTAAATTACCACAATGCAAAAGTACCAGGAAAGCAGCTTCATATAGGAAGTATCAATAAACTTCCCTATATAGTAATTAGGGAGGCAATCGCGCTGATCGAACTGCGAGCGCTAACAACATGACTAATGACTGTTTCATTGCGTTTAACAAACCACGACGAACTATGGTGACCAACCTGCACTTATTCTGTTATAAATAATAAATTATTTATCAAAAAATAGCGGCTCTAAAATTTGTATTTAAATTAGTAAAAACTAGTCAATTTCTCGGACAACCTTTTGTGAAACTATCAATTTCTTTTTCGCCATATGATTGACTACCAACTAATATATTGCTTATTTTCACAGTCTATATACCCTAGGGTTGCCTGGTAGAGTCAGCTAAAATACAATAAGGCCCCTTTTTGACTTACAATTTTTCAACGCTCTTACAGGAACCCAGTAGACACCACTAAAGAAAGCAAAGGCTATGTAAAAAGTTAGTCCATGCACCAAAAGCCAGCGTGGTTAACCTAATTCAGGCTCAATCCCTAAGAAACTTTACTCTCACACTACTGATATTATACATTTCAAAGATTGTATGTTTGTTACTCAAGTGTAATTAAATTTGGTGTGTAAATAAGTAGATTAAAATATAAAAGACTTTTTATCCCTGTACTGTACAGTGTGATAAACACGCTGGTAGATAGATATAAAAAAAATCAAATTAGATGAAATATCGAAAGAGCTCCTCGTCCACCCTGGTACAAGAACTATTATGTCCTTATTTATTATATTTAGACTTTTTGTCAAGCTTGATTTGTACATAATAATCTATAGAATCGTGCTTTCTGTCCTAGTAATCCAGCACCGTGGTAGCACCCCACACACAACACAAACGCTTAGTCACCCTGGCGCGCGCCGGCGTATAATTCGATAAGCCAGACGCCATTGTCGGTAACGAATTAAAAAGAAATCAACACCGATCGAGTTCCTTGCCAGTTTTGGCTTATTCGGGGGCCTAATGAGAAATATACAGGGTCATTAAAGAAAAACGTAGTTACTCGTTTTATTTAGCCTCAATACCTATATAACTAATAATAGTCAGTTTCAAGATACGAGTAATGTAGTTTTATTTCTCAACGACAGTCCACCTGCTGCGTTTATTTTCAGTTTCTGACCGACCAACTCACCAAACACATAAGCTAATTTTAACTGAATTCAGTTACTATTAAAGTTCATTTGTAATATTATTTATATTTCCATCAAACTTATATTTAACCCCCGACGAAAAAGAGGGGTGTTGTTTGACGTGTGTGTCAGTCTGTCTATGGCATAGTAGCTCCTAAACGGATGCGCCGATTTTGATCTACTTTTTTCTGATTGCAAGATGTCACAATCGAGAGAGTTCTTAGCTATGATCCAAGAAAATATGTTCAGTAATTTGAAGATTATCAGCTCTTTTCTAGTTGTTGAAAGGATCAAGTAACGGTTTTATAGCGGGGTTTTTTTTTAATTAGAATTTATTGTATAGTATAATAAGTTCAGCAGTGTATGCCTGGTTGCGGAATCATTAATCCGATTATCACACGTCTATACATTGTAAGTAAAATAAATATATTATGACGTTATCGTAGTATTTACATTAGACCCTGTATTTTTCTCTATTGACATTACTGTTGTAATATTATGTGGGTAACAAAATAAATTATATGTGTAACCGACGCCACCTGGTGGCAACTATGCTTCCTTAATAAAACATCATTCTGTTTGCAACCGTCTTCCGTGTTTTATTGTTAGGTTATGGGCCTAGTCCCAAATAATTAAATAGTTTTTTGATTATCGAGTATTTCAGTTAGAGTCAGTTATAAAAATGTCGACAAACTATATCGCGAGTGTACCAAAACTAAAGGGCCGTGAGAACTATGATGACTGGTCTTTTGCGGTGTCAAATGTGTTGGTGCTAGAAGGCATGTCCGAGGCCATTGAACATCAGTTATCGGCATCGGCGTCTGAAGCTCAGAAGACGGATGACTCCAAGGCAAAAGCAAAGCTAATTCTTACGATTGACCCGTCTCTTTATGTACATATAAAGAATGCCACTACTACATATGACCTCTGGACGACATTGAGAAATATGTTTGACGACTCGGGATACTCAAGGAAAATCAGTCTGCTGCGGAATCTAATCAATATACGTTTGGAAAACTGTGAATCTATGACAAACTACGTGACTCAGATAATAGAAACTGGACAGCGACTTCAAGGAACAGGTTTTAAGATCACAGATGAATGGATTGGAGCATTAATGTTAGCAGGATTACCCGAAAGGTATGCTCCTATGATAATGGCCATAGAACATTCGGGAATCGACATTACCTCCGACATCATTAAAACCAAGTTAATGGATATGTGCCCTGATATTGGCATTACTTCCGGTTCCGCCGAGAACGCATTTATTGCGAAAGGGTCGCAGCGCTTGAAAAATGGCAACACTAAACCGAACTTACCGAATAATCGACAAACGTCAGAAATGAAAGCTGTCAAAATGATAAAATGTTATAACTGCAAACAAACGGGTCATTACAAAAATCAATGCCCGAATGTAGTGAACAAAAGGAAACAATCCAATGCTTTTAGTGCTATTTTTCTAAGCGGAAAATTTAATCAGGACAGTTGGTATATTGACAGCGGCGCAAGTAAACACATGACGGCTAAACGCAACCTGATCGTGAATCCGTCACAACATTTAGACACGAAGGAAATTATTATTGCAAATCAGACGAGTGTCCCCGTGCTATGCTCAGGTGATGTAAACATCGTGACTATCGTGAACGGTGTGGAGTATGACATCAAAGTTTCCAATGTATTGTGTATACCTACTCTAACGACAAACTTACTTTCGGTGAGTCAGTTGATTGAAAATGGCAACAAGGTGTTTTTCAAAGAAAATGCTTGCTTTATTTACAATCGGCAGAAAGAACTTGTGGGTCAAGCGGAGCTGATGGATGGTGTGTACAGATTACATACATTGAAAACAGAAGAGACATTAGCGGCGCCAGCAGTGGTATCCAGTGGCGTGTGGCACAGACGTTTAGGCCATATAAATAGTGCCAGTTTAAATAAAATGAAGACAAAGGCAGTTGAAGGTATTTCATTCCCCGAAGTGGCAAAAGTAGATAAAACAACCTGCACTGTATGCTGTGAGGGTAAACAATCTAGATTACCTTTTGAACAAAGCTCTTCTAGAACGGAAAATGTACTAGAGCTTATCCACTCTGATGTGGGAGGACCAATGGAAACTCAATCTATTGGCAAGTCGAAATACTATGTTTTGTTTGTAGACGATTACAGCAAAATGGCTTTTGTTTATTTCATGCGTGAGAAGAATGAAGTATTCAAGTACTTTAGAGATTTTAAATCAATGGTTGAGAAACAGACAGATAAACAGATCAAAATTATCAGAACAGATAATGGAGGTGAGTTCTGTAGTCAGAAATTCGATGAATATTTAAAAGAGCAAGGAATAGTGCACCAAAAAACTAATCCTTATACGCCTCAGCAAAATGGCTTGTGTGAGCGTATGAACAGGACTATTGTCGAGAAGGCCAGGTGCTTGCTGTTTGATGCCGGGCTAGACAAAAAATTTTGGGCAGAAGCTGTTAACACTGCAGTGTACTTGAGGAATAGATCCATTGTTGCAGGGTTGAATGACATTACACCTTATGAAGTCTTTACTGGTAGGAAACCTAATTTGAGCCACTTACGTGTTTTCGGTAGTGCAGTTATGGTTCATATCCCTAAGGAAAGACGTGTAAAGTGGGACAAGAAAGCCAAACAGCTTATACTTGTTGGCTACGCAGAGAATGTGAAGGGATATAGAGTATATGATCCTACAACCAACTCTGTGACTACAAGTCGAGATATAATAATTATTGAAAAAATAGATCCCAACACAGTGGAGATAATTATTGAAAATGAACCTTCCTCAAGTGAAAATATGCAAGAAACTTCAGAAACAAGTCCTGAAGTGTCAGATAAAGAACCAGAGCCCGTAGATGAGAAGATAAATCAGGAAGAAATCGTTAGATGCAAACTAGATATGTCAGAACCCGAAGAAGAAAAAGACAGTACTTATGTACCTGATATAGAAGCTTCTTCGGTGAGTACTGATGATGACTTTTATGATACAACCTCAGAGATAGACATAACTTTAGAAAAAACAGAGAAAACTCCAAACAAAAGGATAAGAAGAAAACCAGACAGATATGGCTACAATAATTTATGTTTTGCAGAGTGTCAAGAAAGAAGTGATGGAGAAATCACACTTGAAGAAGCTTTGTATGGACCAGAAAGCCAGTTCTGGAAAGATGCAATCGATGAAGAACTAAATTCGTTCAAGGAAATTGATGCATGGGAGGAGGTTGATCGTCCTAAAGACAAAACAGTAGTGCAGTGTAAGTGGATTTTCAAAAAGAAATATGACAGTGAAAATAATGTGCGATATCGTGCTAGGTTAGTTGCAAAGGGCTTTTCACAAAAAGCTGGTGTAGACTATCATGAGACATTTTCTCCTGTGCTCAGGTACTCCACTTTGCGATTGTTATTCGCTCTAGCTGTACAATATAACCTAGAAATAAGTCATCTTGATGTCACTACTGCTTTTTTAAATGGTTTCCTAAATGAAACAGTGTATATGAATAAACCAATAACAACACAGGGTAAACAGACAGGTAATAAAGTATTAAAATTAAATAGAGCTATATATGGTTTAAAACAATCTTCTAGAGCTTGGAATCAACGAATTAATGATTTTTTACAAAGTTTAGGTTATAAAAAATCTAAGTATGAGCCATGTCTGTATACAAAATTTGAAGGAAATATTAAAGTTGTTATTGCTTTATTTGTCGATGATTTTTTTGTGTTTTCCAATAACACAACTGCTACTAATATGTTAATTAGTGATTTAAGTAGTAAATTTAAAATAAAAAATTTAGGCCAATTAAAACAATGTCTTGGCATGAGAGTAAAAATAAGGAAAAATGTAATTACACTTGATCAGGAACAATATATAGATAATTTACTTAAGAAATTTAATATGTTACAGTGTAAAGCAGTTAAAACTCCTATGGAAGTGAATTTAAAACTGCAAAAAGCTGAGAATTATTGTTATGATTGTCCTTATCAACAGCTCTTGGGTAGTCTTATGTACTTGGCAGTTCTAACTAGACCTGATATTTCATATAGCGTAAGTTATCTTAGCCAGTTTAATAACTCATATAATGAATCTCATTGGAAGCATGCTAAGAGAGTTTTAAAATACTTGCAAAGTACAAAAAACTACGGTCTTATATTTAGTAAAAGTAATTGTAATATTGAAGGTTATGTTGATGCTGACTGGGGTTCAGATACGAATGATAGGAGATCATATTCAGGGTTTTGTTTCAAGTTATCAAATGCAGTAATTTCTTATGAATGCAGAAAGCAAAGAAATGTTGCATTATCGAGCACTGAGGCTGAGTACATCTCTCTATCTGAAGCTAGTAAAGAAGCTATATATTTAAAACATTTATTGTTTGAGATTTTAGGAAAGACAGAACCAATTGTTTTATATAATGATTGTCAAAGTGCCCAAAAGCTAGCTTTAAATCCTATCTTTCACCGCAGATCAAAACATATAGACATAAGATACCATTTTGTTAGAGAAGCCATTCAGAACAATATGATAAGAGTTGCATACTTAGAGACAGCTGAGATGCCTGCAGATATTCTTACTAAAAGTTTAGGTTCTATTAAACATTACTATTTTTTACAAAAATTAGGCATTTCACCTATTTCCTAGTAAAATAAGTTTTGTATTTTATTTTTAGTTAAGGGGAAGACCTGTTTCCTAGTTAAACAAGTTAAGTTTTTATGACTTTGTTAAGGGGAAGAACTTCTTAGTAAAATTGATTGTTTTTATGTTGGTTTAGTTAAGGGGAACCTGTTTCCTGTTAAGTTTATATTTTGATTTTGTTAAGGGGAAGTGTTGTAATATTATGTGGGTAACAAAATAAATTATATGTGTAACCGACGCCACCTGGTGGCAACTATGCTTCCTTAATAAAACATCATTCTGTTTGCAACCGTCTTCCGTGTTTTATTGTTAATTACAACCAAAATACTTTTTGTGTAGGCATTGAGAATCGAATTAAAAAGAAATCAGACTTGATTGTATGTACACACAACAAAATGGTGACTTGTATTGAGGGCTAACGGTTAACTGTATGGTTTAGGTATATTTACTCGTAGGATAATAATGAAAAGTAGTATATATTTTATGTTTCTTTATATGTCTGATAAATTGTCAGTGATTTAGTAATTATAAGCATTAAAATTTTCTTATTACCCAGAAACTTCCATTTGGAATTCGCAAAGTATAAAAATATTATGTTAATAAGTTATTATGTGGGGACGTCTCACATACGACCAACTAACCATACTAGGCAGAGCCTGTACAATACACTGCTATACTGCTACCATTACTGCCATAGTAACTATGGCTGTCAGGGAGCTAATATACCTACATACATATTATATGTATAAGCCGAGATTAGTTTAAGCTGAAATTTTATTACATGAAAATCCATGATTTCACACGGCTCCTCATTAGTTTAACAAAATCAAAACGAACCCTTGAAGGAATATTGCAATAAGCGCAAAATTCACACTTTCAAAAAATTAACTTCGTCCGGAGTGAAACTTAGCCGTGTCTGTGGGGAAATTGGCTTTTTCTCTGCGAATGTTCAACTCGGTTCGGTTCAAATGAATGCAATAACGGCAGACATGCCTTCTTACCGCCGGTTTCTCATATATCAGGAAATTTGGCGCGCTCCACACCATATTTCAAACGGACTTCGGAACGTTTTAGTTTTAAAGAAATGTAGATAAGTTGCGCTACAGTTCCGTTTTTGAATTGAGTCGCTGTATGCAGATGCACCCACATTATTTGATAAGGCAAACATTTCTGTTCATTAAAATAAATAATTTTAGACTTTGGTATGTTTTTTTTAAAAAAGAAAAAGTGTTCGTTCAAAAATAGAGAATAAATAATATGGAGAGAAATACAGAAATAAATTGATTTTTTACTAACTAGAACAAAGAGGGTTAGAAAAAGGAAGTATAGGACCTGGTCACACCTTTTAATGGCAACAAGAATAAATATACGGTTTTTTTAAATATAACAGAAGTACTACTAGAGGTATATTTTATACAGAAGTATATTTTTAGGACCGTAAAACTGTACAAGAGTATTCAATTTATGTTCAAAATTTGAAACATTTTGTGGCTGTAAAAGAGTTTGATGGCGGTACGTTGTGAAACCTTTAGTATTTGGGGAGGAAACTTACTTTTATCTTCGGAAAATGGCAATAAAATGAAAACAAATTCGCCCGGGGCCATCTGCGGCGCGCGCCGGTTTTTATTTTCAATACCGCGTTCTATTGTACCTTTATTTGGGTTGCTCCCAAACACTGTATTTTAAATAATATACTTTATTGCACACATAAAAAAAACAACATCAGTCAGAATTTTTACAACAAAGGCGAGCTTATCTCCAGCTAACCTATACGCTAGTTGGAGAAAAATGAAAAATAAATAATATTGAGATACACAACATTTTACTTCCTTTTAAATGTTTGACGTTTCAGCGTGACACAAATTTTGACCACTATTGTGCTGAACAAAAAAAAATTACTACACAGTACGTACTTATTTCACGATTGTGAAAAATATTATCACTGCTAAAAATATAAATAATAACATAATGAAGTAAGTATCTTAAAAAAATTATGTATGAAAAAATTTTTTTCTTAATAACACGTCTTAGAAAAAAAAAACTGCTTTTGATTGTTTCCCAAATGAAAATATTCCAAAAGCAAACTGTTCACGAAAAAGCATGACAGAATTTGTTAATTTCTTGTGCCAATTTTTTGTAAATGCCACTTCGTAGTGTAACTTTCTTGCACAGATAAAATAAAAAAAATGTCACGCAAATTGAATGAGTGTTTCGTTTATTTGACGTCGTCGACCTAACAACTTGATTAATAACTCGGCCATAGACTCGACCTTTGTTGTCGGCGACCGAGCTTTGTATAAACTTAATAACTGTCTTTGTTGACATTTTGTTTTATTTCTAGCATCTTCAGTAAAATTACTTTTTGCGAATAATTTATACGTATACTATTACGAAAAATATACAAAATAGTGAGCGATGTTATATTTAATCAAATGACTAGTAAGTACGGATATGTATATGAAAAATACATCAGTCTTCATATTACATACGACCTATTCAAGTGAGCAGAACACAGAGAGCGCTATTAAAAGTGTATTTTGAAAAATAGTTTCTATTAGGCATCTAAAGCCGAGCCAGTCTGCGAGTGTGGGGAGCCCGACCAGACTCTGGCCCACATTGTGAACGACTGTCCACTCTACTCATTTTCCGGTGGCATTACCGAGCTGCATTGTCTCACCCCGGCCGCCGAGAAGTTGTTGAAAAACCTAAGAATTTGTATAAAGGATCCATTGCGGTAGCTGCCATACGACATGATGATGATCTAAACGATACAACGCTAGATGTTGAATATTCTTATTACAGATTTTGAATTTCGGTCATAATTTTATTAGTTTATTGATTTTTCAACAGATGACGCCTGTTAGTATATACTATTAAATTATAATAATACATTGGTAGTACGCCTGTACGGCCCGGATAGCCCAGGAGGTTCGGGTTCAAGTCCCTGCCCAAGCTCAATGATCTTAATTTTTCGCATCGATTATAATTTAATATAATTTTATTAGTTGACCAATGAAATATTTTTGTTAACAAAACAACCAATTAGAAAGAAGAAAATCATGTAATATTTAGCCAACTTCCGTCAGAGCCGATCTTCGGCAGATTCAATTTAGCTCCGTCCCTCGGGCGACCGGAGGCGGCGGGATAAAAAGCGAAATTATTGAATTAATTGAATTATGTTCGGACGCCCGCCGCCCGTGTACATCCTCAAACGTCATTGGCTAAATTAATTTTCACTGTTACAGCATTATCGAATTTCAGGGATTTTAATGGAAACGAGGAAATGCTTTGTTTTTCGTAACAAAGTTTTGTTGGTGAATTTTTACGCTTTTGTCTTAGTATAAGAGTATTTTTTAAGAAATGAATTATAAGATTTCAACAGAACTTCTTATTGCTAAGATATTTGTTTCAAAATTTTGTGAAATCACTTTCGTCCAACGTTTTGTGTAATAGTTTTTTTTTTCAGTTATTCGTTTTTTTATATTCTCGACTTTGCTTTTCTTAAAAATAATTTTTAAAAAGAACTATTGTTTGTTTATGTTATTTTTTCCCTTGTATCAAGCGAGAACACACTGGTGTCAGCATTCCCGTCACGTAGCTCCCCGAAAGCGGCCGTGACAGTCAGCGCGAAACGCGCTTTTTATGTCGATATGTTCATCCCGGTCGCCATATTGCCCGCGTTACGCGCTGCGCTTTAGTTTTTATACGCCAATTAGACCCACTAGAATTAAGCGCTTTATATGCTGAAACCGCTGGATTTCTTTTATTCGATTCCGTGCGAGTTTTGTTGATTTCTTATTTGATTGCTGAACGTTTAATCGCCGCTTTTCTTTTGTTTGTATTTAAAAATTGTTACGCGATTCGATCAATACGGTCAATTTTTATTTGATTGCTTAATTTTGTTTCTCTTTTTGTAATTTTACATTTCTTTTTTAATAAACAGAGTAAAGTTTAATAATTTTAAGCTCATACAAAGTTTAAGCCAACTTAAAAACTAATTAAATAGTAAATGTTCAATCTAGGTTATTCTACTCTGACTAACATAAACGTAATAAATACAATTACATTATACCGTTAACTTTATGAAGATTTAATATAATTTTTAAACTAGAACTACGAAGTACTTAACTCGCGCCAATTTATAACTTAGTTCGAAACTTTTGCATTTTGTTGAAAATCATTACTTTGAGTAAGTACCTCTCTTAAACAATGAACGAAACTTAAGGCTTTCACGTGAAGTATTTAAGATATAAAATGTTAATGTTATCTACGTTTTTGGTGTATTAAAAAATATAAACCTACATAGCAAATTAAAACAGCTCAATTCAATTCAAAATTTGAGAGCAGGGCTCTTGTCCGTGGAGTAATCGCCACTTCTCTCTATCCAAAGCCAGTTCCTTGACTTCCTGGTATGACACGACTTCAACTTTTTCCTTCACTTGGTCTAAAAATGTGCGTCTTGGTCTTCCACGTCCTCTCCTGCCCTCCATCTTTCCTCATTTATTATTATATTAAAACAGCTCATTTATTATAAAAAAATATAATGTAACTTTTAAAATTCCACACTAGTCCATGCCGCGGCGACGTGTAAAAATTTCATACCAACCATTTCCTAAGTATATCGAACACTACAAAATATGGGTACTTAAAATATGTGCGTATACATTTCGGCGACACATTTTTAATAAAATAAATTTTACAAGTTGAATACCTACCTATAATATTATTGTTATCATTAAATATTACATTACCATCCTTAACAGTTTATGTGACATTGCTGAAACCTTTAGCCTGCTTATTTCAGTTATTTATTTGTAATTAAAAAATATTGCAACTTCAGCATTAAGACCACTCTTTTACCTCTTCAAGCATTATTTAGTTTTATTTTTCTAGAGCTTTACTTCAAGTCAGAAGCTTTTAGGCACTCAATAATTCAGACATGTTGGATGAGGTAGTTTAACCTCAAAACTGTATGATAAGCAAGCAAGCACTGCGTTACAATTTCAGTACAAAAGACACGCAAATAATCACAAAAACAAGTTCAAAACTCATTCCCATGACACTTTAATAACAGAAAACAATTTATCCAACACGCCATATTTGAATTCCGTAATAGTATTGCCACCTTAAATAATCCGCGGTTCTTGGTTGCATGTTGGGTGCATGTCAAGGTGGCATAAAGCCAGCCGTTTAGACTGCAATAAAATTATGCACAATTATGCATCAGACAACGCCTTGTTTCGCCATTATTCACCTGGAAAACTGGTAAGTTTGGGGTACATTGAAGCGTCAACGCTTTATGTATAAAAAAATTCAAGTTTCAAAAAGTTTTTATTCGAAGTAAGATTTTAGAAATCACTTTTCGACGTCGTATATTTTAAAAACACATAAAATAATTATGAAATTGCATTTTTGGGCTAGATAGAATCACCTCTAGCCAAAAAGTATTGAAGGTAGAATTACATATTCTTAATAAAATTCCTTACAAAATTTAAGAAAATCCTGCAGAAAAATATCTAAAACGTATATTATATAATTTTACTATTAGATCTGATAAATTGTATTGTCGTGTGTAAGCATACATCACAAATCTATTAGACGCCGTAATCAAATGTTTCTTGGTTTATCATATAAATAAACTTGAGCTTCAGTCTGAATATGGGGCCGTCCTTGACTAAGGATGTTATACTTATAACGCATATAAGAAGCATATTATTATAAGAACTTAAACTACAACTACAGCTTACAGCTAAGTCTTAACGTTATAACGTATCTAACGTATTACCAAAATAGGTTAAACAATAGCTTTGATGACAATATAAACCAGCGCTCTTTGCTAGCTAGTGATGGAATAATCTTCGAATTTCAAAATTATCGACATTCCATCAGGCCCGTATTCAGATCTGCGTTCGCTCAGGACATCATTTTACAGCAATGGCGTAAACAGCAATATCGCAAAGTGGTTACTAACACGAAAACTGCCGGCTGCCCGGTTGGTATTTGGCGTGCCAGTGCAAGGCATTGTAGCAAAATAGCTCCCAGGGCCGGATTTAGAGTACCTATTAAATATTACAGTCAAGATTTCGAGCTATTAATTTTCATGGCTCATTTGAAGCCGGGACGATAGCAGTAAACAGCAGTATCGCAAAGTGCACTGCAGTTTGTAGCGAAACACTTGCACAGGGACAGATTAAGAGTGTAGAGTAGAGCCTGTTAATATTTTTATAGTAAATGATATACAGGATGTCCCATTGATAGACGTCCAAAAGAAAATTTTAGATGCTTTATGTTAAGGGATATCTAATATAAGGCACTACTTTTTTTATGACGTACGGGTCTCCCTGTAATTTTTAAATTCTACCATTATACGACATGGCACGTGCTGTATTTGAGTTTTGATAGTAGGCCCTTAGCAGCAAAATATTAATTGTAATTTGCTTTATACGAATATGTACTTATATCACCTGTCCAATACCTATAGTACCGGCTCTGCCTAGTTTAATGGCCGTGTGTGAATTGTCCCACATGTTTATTCTATTTGTTTGCTGTCATAAATATTTTTTAGTCAAAAATACGTCTTACAAATTTCCAAAGGATTAGCGCTCAATCTGCACAAAACTATTTTTCCTTATTTCAGAGGGTGAGTCAGGGTCAGTATATAATTAGAACATGTTATTTTGATCTTGTTTATTATTGTTGCGTTTCCTAATCCAGCCCTGGACGTGCCCAGCTCAGTAACAGTATTGAGCGGCGCCGTGGCCAGTAATTTTTCTAGCTATTAATTCCTCGCTAATGCTACGCTTTATCTAGACACACACTCTATGTAATAGTTACTTTGACGGCCCTGTAGCCTAGTTGGTAGTACGTCTGCCTACTAAGCACAGGGTCGCGGGTTCGAATCCTGCCCAGGGCAAACATTCGTGTGATGAGCACTTGTGTTTGCCTTGTGTCTGGATGTTGTATATTTATATAATGTATGTATATCAGCTATATAACACCCATAGTACAGGCTCTGCCTAGTTTGGGGTCAAATGGCCGTGTGTGAGATGTCCCACATTATTATTATTATTATTGTGAACGCTATATATCGCATTGTTTCCGTACGAACCAAAGTCATCATCATCATTTCAGCCAGTAGACGTCCACTGCTGGACAAAGGCCTCCCCCAAAGATCTCCACAACGATCGGTCCCGCGCTGCCCGCAAACAGCGGCTTCCCGCGACCCTCACCAGATTGTCCGAACCGTAGTGTAGTGTATGAACCATAGTGTACATAAAATATTTCAAAATATAGATATTTAGAAAAAATAACAACAAATATTTACCTATTTCGGCTCTAACAATTACTCAGACGTACTCGTGTGTGGTTTTTATTTTATTTATTTACCAATTATTTATTGTACACCAATTTATTTAAAAGTAATGGACATTAAAAAAACAGACAACAAACACAGCTTATTTCTTGCGAAATGTCTTACAGCTGGCCTTGGTTTTTATTTCCGCTAGCGCTATAATGTGTCGCCTATTTTTTTAAGGAAATTAGTTTTTTCCTCATTTAAAGACTAGGTTTCCGTTCCGCAGCCCTGCCTGCGTTAACTGATTTTCACTTGGGAATGAGGTATTTTCCCGCGGTAAAATTAGCCTTTGTGTCATTCTGATGTGTAAGCTAGATTACTGTATACTTTCGTTAAAATCCATTCAGTAACTTTTGCGTGAAAAAGTAACAAACATACATCCATCCATACTCACACACTTTCGCGTTTATAATATAAGTAGGATTATATTTTCTTTTCATTCGTTAATTTAAACAAGTCTAACCTTAATGTTGTTTCCGTTTAATTATAATTTACTTACTAAATTATAATTAAAATGTCATTAATTACCTCATTAGAATATTCCAAGTGTTTCATTATTTAACTAAAAGCTCGTTGCGTCCATGGTGTGGCTTCCCATGATTTATGTGAGGAAGTTCCATGAGGAATTATGTAAAGAGTGTTCGCTTTGCAGCTTCCAACAGACTTTACTAGGGTTGCCAACACCTAAATCTATTTTAAAAAAATCTATTTTTAATATTCCTCTAAAAATAATAATGAATGTATCACATTGTAGACGTCTCTTTTTTTACTCGTTAAGTAATTTTTCATGAGATTTTTTACGATACAAGACATTTATCTAAATCAGGGAAAGAAGAGAGTAAGTAAGTAAGTTTCATATTAAGTAATCGAATACTAGACGAAGAATATATAGAACAGATTAACGTAGATAATTTTTATTTTTATTAGGTCGCCAACAGAGAATACATTGTGACATGCTTACAAAAAAACTTAAAAACTAACCAAATGCCACACCAACTACAGGCAACAACGACATGCACCAAATTACTAAGGTAAAAAGCAAGATAACAATCTGTGGACTTTGCTATTTAAATAACATATACTTTAACAGTGTTAAACAATATTATAGAAGGGAAAGGGTAATATTGAAAAATTAAATTAACGACAAAGTAAATGTTTAAGTAGGTACATTGTTTTTGAATGCGAAAAGTGAGTTAGCGAATATGTCGATCTCCTTGTGTTTGCATTAAGGAGTTATATTGTTTCATTAGTCTGTAATTGAAACCAAACAGGGTATAGTAATAGCTCCTAAATTAGAAGAAAAAGCAGAAGTCAGATGGCAACCCTCGAGTTGACTGTATTATTATTTCCGACTTGTTAATATTCATTATTGTTATTACGAAGTATCAAGCTCGGCTTCTTGATGACACCTCATTTGAATGTTGTTTTCGTTTTAATTATAATATTATGCCCTTTCAAAGTACTTCTGGGAATAAACTGACTTAAGATTTTGTGAATGAAATTAGACAGTAGGTAATACTTTCTGCCTGTTCGTTGGTCTCATAAAAGTAGTGAAAGTTAAAGTTACATTACAAAGCAAACATAGTTATTAAGAAGTTTGACAAAAATATAGTATTTAAAAAAAATATATAAGAATTTTAAATTCTATTACATTGTTCATTTATTTCATAGCTTAAATTAACAAGATGTCTTGTAACAACAAACTTAATTTAAAAACCAGCTATTAAGTGCTTAGTTACTCGACAAAAAAGTTCAAACATCTCTTTACAAAATTCCTTCACTCAAACCAAAACAAACATTTTTTTTTTAAATTGCTCAGTCTACATGAGTTAAGTTTTAAATGCCTTCTTTATTCCACGATCCATGGCCGCAGTTGCATAGCTGCGATAAGGGAATATATTAAACCAACCACGAAAATAATTGTTCTAAACTTAATACCCACAACTTGAAAAATAAAATAATATAACTTTAATAACTTACCTCCTTAAGTGTATTGGGATAAAGTGCGGCAGCGGGCATCATACTTGAACATTGATCATTAAAGACCACTATCAATTTAAAAATTTGTCCAATTTATTTTTTGTTGAACCATTGCGGTATTTATTCTATCAATTCCAGAGTGCGTTTCATCATCCAATCCTCACACACATGCAAATACCTCCTATGCAAAACTGTTAATATAAAATGGTTAACAAGTTTTATTTTGCTTACCAGATATGATCAGACTTACTGTCCCCAAAAAGTAGGTTGAATCCTAGTTTGGGGAAATTGTTATGAGTGATAAATCATAAGCACTATTGTATAAATTTGCAAACATGTTTCACTCGTTGCTTAATAAATAGTATCATTATTAAAGTGCCCTTAAAGTAATCCCCTGCATAACAGGCATGTTAACCTAAAAACAAGTTTTGTAATTAACTGCAACACGGCCACTCCTTATTAACTTGCATGCACTTGCATTTGTTTCCAGTGAATTTTTCAATAATGCCACAACTGGGAGTACGCTCGTGTTCGTTTATAAGCGAAGTCACGCGACGTGACTAGTTAATTTGAAACCTAGTTTTTTATGTTTTGCTGACGCTACGTTAGGTTGTAGGTTTTGATGGTTTGTTGCCTTCATAAAGCTTAAGTGTTATTTTGACTATCATTTAAATTATATCATCCACAAAGGAGTTTATTTAATTAATTAAACATTGCATTATAATCACACTTGATACTTACAAAGGCACTCAATCAAATTATTATTAAATATTTTGTATGATTATTTATTATATTATATTAATTTGATTTGCTGTATTTATACTTTTATTATTATTTATTTTACTGATTGGCTTAATTGATAATAAATTATGATATGATTTGACATTTATAGTCATTTATGTTTACGTAATAAAGTAAAACGAACAATATTTTTAATGTTCAAATTAGGTTCCGTTTAAAATTTAAATTTCGTTCATTCATGTTGGAACAATATTCTTAAACTTTCCACCTCCTTGCTTGAGTAAAAGTTGCGAACAATTCTGAAAGGATAGGACTTTTATTCGTAATTATAATAATTGCGCGTTTAAACGGTGAACGAATGGAATAAAATTTTCATTTCAGTGGTTTTAAATATCGATGAACACTGTGAAAGAAATTCGCTAGGTGGCTGTTGCGATTCTGGCTGACTTAAATTATTCTGTTTGCATTAATTAAAATATTTAACAGGATATACTCGTAGAAGAGAAAATATTAATGAAGAGAGTATATTGTAAACGATACCACAATCTGCTGCAGGAATGACACAAAAAAAAGTTTAAGAAAATAAATATGAACAACTCAAATTGTCTTTGCTTCTTGATTGTTTTGGTAAATAGTGGAATCATTTTGAAGTATATTAAATCCCACCAAAAACATACCTGTTAAAAAGGGGGCGGCCAAGTTCCTATCGGCTAATTGTTCGCCTAAAAAAGGATTGAAATCCAACCAATGCCAAGTTTAGATGCACTTTAAATTCGATCATAATCATCGTCATCAACAGCCTGATCCACTGGTAAACATTTGCCATTCCCAAGACTCGCAACCACATTCTAAATTTGAACTTGGCAGGTTAAATTAGTTTAATAAATAGATTAATTTTATTATTATATAAATAATAAATTGCTGAGTTTGCTGTCGACTCAAAAAGAAGAAATAATAAATTTAATTATACAAATTAATTAAGTATTACGCACGAAAACCTGCCAAGTTCAAATTTAGAATGTGGTTGCGTGTCTTGGGAATGGCAAATGTTTACCAGTGGATCAGGCTGTTGATGACGATGATTATGATCGAATTTAAAGTGCATCTAAACTTGGCATTGGTTGGATTTCAATCCTTTTTTAAACGAACAATTAGCCGATAGGAACTTGGCCGCCCCCTTTTTAACAGGTATGTTTTTGGTGGGATTTGAATACTTTTTTGAAGAAATCGTACCTTTTTTTTCTTTTTGTGCCACGCCTTCGTCCATTGTTAACCACAGAATAAATATATTTAATCATCCGGACACTCCATGCAGCAAATTTATTTTGACAACCTAGTTACTTCTTTTAGAAAAACCAAAGAGTTTTGAAGAGCCGAAGCTGGCTCTTCCAACCTCTTTGAGAAAAACAACTGCAAGTCAGGGTTATCACGAGATTAAATTTAAAAAAAAAACTTCTATAATACTGCGTAGCGTACATAGATTTTTGTCATAAAATCTTCTTATTAAACCTTTCTAAATAATGACAAACGTCGCTACACTTGACGTAAGTGACATGACGTAAAATTTAGTGACAGCGTTGTAGCGATCGCGAATTTGTTTGCATGAAACAACTTTGGAGTAGCGGGCAATATTATTTTAAATCTCAAATTATTTTTTTTTAGTTTTAGTCGTATCTTTAAGTCAAGTGTTTACGTATTAAATAGTTGATAGTTAAATTAAATGACATTCAGTACATCGGTCAAATTTATATTATAATATAAATAAAATAGGTACAGTAGGCAGCACATGCGGCTGGATATTCGCTCCACGATTTTCGCTCCTACTACTACAGGATAAAGACGCTCTTAAGGTCATTATGTCCAGCCGCATGTGCTGGCTACGGTACACGATGCATTTTAAAATTTGTCAACAATTAAGATAATATACATATCGTACTTAGCCAATCTTTATTCCTAATGTTTACAGTATTCAGAGCTCGATTGGTCGTTTTTTTTTATACAAGCGCACATTATTAATCTTTCTACAACGGTCTCTTTCGATAAATTAAGAATAATAAAAATTGCACGATGTGACAAGGTTATCACGTCTTAAAACAAGCGCTACAGTGTATTAAGGCTGCCACACACCGGATACGTCTGCATCACGACGCATTGCGTCTGCAGCACCGCGCACAGAAGGCCGTTCACACAGTATCGCAGACGAATGCAGCAGCGCGGTGTCAGTGTCAATAGGAAATCCCGTGTAATTCAACCTTATAACAACCTTTACGTCCGATTCGCGCGTGCGACGTTCCCGTTCCGCTGCCGCGCGCGCCAATTCGGTCACAAAATATCACAAAATATAAAGGAAAATGAAATAAAATGCACGATATTTTTTACGCAACTGACATTTATTGATTTGTAACCATGGTAACCCATGTCAGTTTGTGTTGTGTTCGTGCCGTGCGTCTGATGCACGCAGACGTGCTGCATTGCGTCTGCGACCATTTCAGTGTGAACGTCGTATTTCAGGTTAATACATTATAGATCGTGTCGCACGCAGATGCAACGCAATGCGTATCCGGTGTGTGGCAGCCTTTATTATGAATACATGACAATATATTTTATACCCCCCCTGCCCTCTCCCCCCTCTCCTCATCGTATTCTCATTGTACCACTTGTTTAGAAATATTTTTATTATAAATTCGATATTCAATTAAGCCAACTTTCTTAAATTTCTTAATTTTTTGTTAATCTACATATAACACACGACCTGTGTGCCAAATTTCATAAGGCTAGGACAATTGGAAGTGGCCTAAACATTTTGATTACCGGTCAGTGAGTGAGTCAGTCAGTGCCAAAATTACCTATTTTCACAGGGTTATATTTCAGAATTTACTGAAGCTATATCTATGAAATTTGGCATACTGCTTTAGTACTAGTATATAATTACGTAGGTACAATTTTATCTCTGTACTTGCAATAGGCGCTGAGCTACAGGGGGGTCAAAAGTGGGTCGAAACGGTTCGTGTAAATAGTGCACGGCATGCGCGTGCGGCTTATTGCTGGAACTTGGCCTGCGCACTACCGTGCGCTTAGATTAATCAAAATGTTTATTGTGTCTTACTTATAACGCTATATAATGTAAATATTAGGTACCATTATATTATTTAAAATAAACGATGATGGTGAAATGGGAGATTTTCTGACAGCTGTTATAGTGTTATAATTTAAAAAAAAACGAGCGTTCTTCAAGATTTCTATCGATGACGCTAGTAAAATAATGAGAACAGTGAGATTTATCGCAGACTTGATTGTTTTTTGTCGGATTGTACCTACATGATTTTGACAGATTAATTTTAAGATAATTAGTTGGGTAATTTGAATGTTTTTTTTATAAACTATTACTTCGGTATTTATTACCTCACTATTTACTAGTGCCATGTTAGAATACTTCAGTATTGCCAGAATCAGGTACTGCACCTTATCTAACGGTGGCAATTCGATAGTAAGAACAAAGGGGTTGAGACGCTTTCTTTTCCGTCCAACGGGATAGTCCTAGCTCGACTCCTTCTTGATGAATTTAACGTTAATTAAAATTTTAACAAAAATCTAATAGTATTTTTAATCTTTGTATTTAAGTCATTATAAAGTTTTTTGTGAAGGTTTAATTTTATATTGGTCTATTTTTTACACTTTGCTATTTTACAAAAAAAAATGCCATTAAGTGCAAGGTAACCTTAACATATGCACCACGATTCTGTTCCTTATTCAGTAGACTTAAGAATGATACAAAATCCAAAGAGTTGAGCTTAGCGTCTTGTATTGTACTACGAAATCGTACTAAAAAATATATGTATAAAGAGTCACAAAATTTGAAAGTACCAAACTGTCTGAAACTATACATAAAATATTCAAACTCTTTTACTTCGAAAACTTTTTATCCGAGTCAAGTTGGAAACGGGTCGAGTTGGGACTACCCCGTTCGGGCTGCATTCGCTCCGTTCGCTCCGAAATGAGTTCCGGGTTTTATTTTCAAACGGTTATCGCTTCTGAGACGGTTAATGGTAACTAACGGACCCCCGACAACGTTACTACGGACATTTTACAAGAACGTAACTTTTTGAACAATCGCCATTTTTACACATTTTAAACCTTTCGAAAGGGCCCAATAAGATCCGTCTTTTCATAAATAATGTTCGTAAGACGCTTATTTTATATAGCTACATCCAAAAGATTTTTTGATTAGATCACTATCCTTGCAAGTAATTAAATAAATTAAAATCAAATTACTTCAGTCAAAAGTAGCCAATGTGCTTTCAGAACAATAACATTGTAAATATTCGTCAAAATTACATGTGTAGATTTTTGCGTAAAATAACTTTTCGGAACGCAAAATATTCACAATGATGAATGAAAAACAGTATTTATAAAGGAACTAGGTATTTTACGATAAAAAGAGATCATTAAAAAATCCAAAGGTCTTCTTGAACATATCAATTCATTGCATTGTGACTGCGCCATCAGAGACTCTTCCTTTGACAGCCAAGCTTTACCGTCAAACCGGGCCGCCTAGGCAGCCCAGCCTCCGCTAAAGACACAAAAGGCTCGATTCTGGAGCACCGCAGTAGGCAATCACAAAAGGCAGTATATGGAGGTACGCTTTGGCTGTATGGCGACTGGCGCATAGCCTCACAAAGAAATTTCATTGCTTCTACGAGTATATACCAGCTCGCCGCTTGAAGGAGAGGATATTGATCAACTTCTATTGACATGAAGACTTTTAACTGGTAGGAAATTCTTTGTGAGGAGAGCTAAATATGCATACTACCTAAGAAAATACACAGCAAAATTATACTTATTACTCATACAATCTTTCTGAAACAAAATACAATAAGTAACATCAACATTTCAGCCTGTAGTGCACAGCTAGACAAAAATCTCTACTGCGCTGCCCTAATATAATAAATAACTAAAATAGATTCAGAGATTTATGTAGAGAGATTTGTTATATTAATATTATATACTTCTGTATATTATTATAAATATTATTATTTCCGCATAACTTATTTAATTATTTATTAAAAAGTTAAAATAAAATCTTACTACTACATAGGATAACCTCAACAATAATTCTTACTTAATCCTTTTAGGTCGTCGGTTTCAGTTTTAAATCTGAATTAATTTTTATTCAGAATTTAGGCCGTTACTGTCAGGCACCCATAAGTAACAAGTAACAAAAACTGCCCCTAAAGCTAAACCTTGTGCAAGTTTTGATCATGTCACTGTAACGGTCAAAATGAAAACTTAACATTCACCCCACTTATACAAAGGCCACGGTTCGAATCTCCAGCGTGCCACAAAAGCCTCGCAACCACTGCGCAATGCACCACAAAAGAACTGCATCGTTGTCATTCTCATTTTTCTACTGCAAAAACAGACTCTGATCAATTGTCAGGCCACTAAACATGTGAGATTACAAAATACAAATATTCAATATAAAATGTCTCAGTTTGCCTTGCGCAGTGAAGGTTAACTTATTTTAAATCTTAGATTATAATGAAACCGGTGACAGTTTAGACTACAATGTGATACAAATCCTTTTCATGAATACTTAGAAAGATAATAATAACTAAACAAACAAATCATGAAATAGATTAACTTTTATATTTGTTATAGATAGCTCTATGTGGTCTCCACTGAGGGTTATCTTAAAGGAAAAACGTTCAAAAACTATAATATATATTTTTCTACAGCGATACTTGATCCACTCCGTTATATCATGCTGATCATTCACCGTGAAAGAGTTTAAATATTATCTCTAGTGTATTAAAATCGCCATTTGAATTACTACCACGACTTTAGTTATTCCCACGAGCATGAGTCCATAATACTTACTCATCTTACTACCGACATAATCAGAATTAAATAATTCTGGGTGACTTTCTTCACAGTAAATTTCACTAGTTTGCTAGTTTTAAAGGTCCGGTAGCCTAGTTGGTAATACTTCTGTCTTCGAAGCACAGGGTCAAGAGTTCGAATCCCGCCCAGGGCAAACATTCTTGTGATGAGCACTTGTGTTTTTCTTGTCTTAATTTTGTATATTTATATGTATATCAGCTGTAACACCCATAGTGTAGGTAGGCTCTGCTTGTTTAGGGTCAGATGGCCGTGTGGGAAATGTCGCCACATATTATTATGATTTAGTTTGTTTGTAAGTAACTGATCAGTGGAATCGTGGTTTCTTTACGAAAATCGCTGTATTTCTGCCCCCAAGTCAAGTTAGCATGGCGTTTCTCGCGAGGCCGCGAGGGCGCAAAGGCTCCGTTCTTATTTCCGGTTCGGCGCGTGCGACTGTGACGTCACTTCCGGTACGCCGCGCAAGCATGCTACTCCGATAATGAGTTGGTTTTACATATACTTCTTTTTGCTTTAAAATCAACAGCAATGTAAAGTTAAATCTAAAAAAAAATGGCTTTTACCATTCTTTATATTCATGTTTTGTGAAAAATTATAAGTTGTTCTTTCATATGAATATAAAAAATATTGTATACCGGAGGTAAACTATCTTAAGTCCAATTTCTCCAAAATCAACCTGTCAATGTCATTTATATCAAAATGGTACGATCTATTTAGTGGTATACTATTTGAAGTCACATAAAATAAAACGACGATTTTTCGATTATAATTATGTGTATTAAGTCCAGATCGTCTTAGTGGCATAAAATCTCATCTGGACTTACCATTTTGTACCTCTAAGTATTTAAGAAAGCAAATATCGTAAGTCCAAAAATTAGGATTGTTTCTCAATAAACTGAACGCAAACAATTTGTGATAATGAATGTCAATGAGTTGCTAGTGTGTGTAAGAGGGTATTTTGTCTTTTCTTTGCGCATTGTGTTGAGCCGAACTTTAAAATAGGTACTTGAAATGACAAACAAATTGTGTACAGGTTTGTCAAGTTCTATCATCTTCTGCGTAGTCAGCATCATTGTAATATTCTAGAATGCATTCCTTGTACGCCTTTCTGTACATTAATGCATAATCAGGCGTAGGTATATCTCAGATATCGCATCGTTTTTTTCAATCTGACACAATCTACCTCTACAGGCATTTCCAGACTTCTTGAATAAACAACACTCACAACATAGGCTGTATGCTATCTTAGCATTGCTATTTGCTATGCCAGGTCTAGTGCATACCATTAGTTATCATTCATATAACTTATGTCCACTTTCTCATGAATTAACTATAATTTGCCGAAAGATCTTTTGTACATAAGATGTTTTGAAAATCTTAATTCCGTTTCTTTTTTCTCTATCTTTATACCGAGGAAATAAGCAGCAAGCCTTGTGGTAATCTTGAACCGGACTTTAAGCTCATCGATCTTCTTCTTTTCGTGTCGATGGCAAGTAAGATTCACAATATTTTGTCGGCCCAATTTTCTGCTACCTTGATAGCTTTGTCAGCAGCATTCATTAGCTTCAGTGCTGAACAAGTGGCAGGGCATGCGGAACACGATGTTAGGTGGGCCATAGTCTTAGGGGTCACGCCGCACTCACATCGATGGTTCAGTTCTAACCCATCCAAGAATCTCCACCGGTGGCGATTGTCGTTGCTCATCAATCATCTCATCTATCAGCTCTTGATAAGACTAGCCACCAAGCCATCGTCCACATACAAAGCCACTATTACTTCCAGTAGGTTTCTTCCTGTATAACAAACATGGTTCTGCATTACTTTTCTTAAATCCAATTTCCTTGAAGTTGTCAAAAATATACCTATTTCAGCACTTGATGCTGGCTTTTACCCATGAAGACTTTTTTTTAACAGACGAACTCGAACAGAACCATTTGTTGGATGTTTCATGAAGATCCCTCATGACATCGCGACATCACACTGAAGCAACGCCATTCCTTCGCTTGCTGATACACTAAGCACTGAGCAAACGCCTCAGTTTTTTTTTTACCGAGCCATCAGCGTTCAACTTTACACGAAACACCTATTTGCATGGTAAAGCTTTTCTTCCAAGACAGATTGCTACTCTCCTCTAAAGAGTTTATCTCGCTGTCCATGGCTTTCTTCCAAGCTCTTTCTCAGAGCCTTTGAGTGCATCTTTATATTATGTTTATTATATCTCATTATATTCATAACAAAGTCTTTGTTGCGCGAAATATCGCGAAATATCATCTGTTCTGGGAACAGATCTTCTACCCTATCAGCGTGGTCGTGAACGACATCATCCTTAACTAAATCATGAGCGACATCATTCTCAACTTCATCATGAGCAACATCGTTCCCCTGCGATTCAATAGACTGCTGAATTATATTCTGAGCATCATTTTGACTTTTTAATAAATATCAACTTTTTATGCATTATTGATCTATTTGCTTTGAAAAACAGGACTTATGATATTCTGTCACCTTTGCATAGTACCAAAATGACTTCATAGTTATTTAGAGGCAGCATATCTTAAGTCCATTATTTAATTAATTAATAATAATAATAAAAATATTTTTTACTTAAAAAATAATACTTGTTAATATAATTCTAAGAAACAAATAAAGTTTCATCTACAATGTCATGCCTTTGTTTAATCTAGAGTTTTATTAGACATTAGTCATTATTGACACTTCAAAAGCGTCTACTGAATAATTTGCTAATTGTGACTTAAGATACTTTGCCTCCGGTATACAGTTATATTTATTACAATTACTCACAACGCACTGTAACAGTCTACAAAACTGTCCACTATAATAATTTCCCCATTCGAATGCAATTGTGGCTATTATGGGTTATTAGCTGCTGTCAATTTCCTAAGTTTATAACCAGCGGAAATATTTAATTTAGTTTGATTCTTTGGAAATAACCACACGTAATAAAGTAATCTAAAGAAGAAAGGAACCGGCACGAACAGCTAGTTATCTTTATTTCCAGTTAATAAATCCAACTTCATTTTGTTATCACAACGTATTATTATCTCTGGCGCGAGCGAATATGGAATTGGTGTTTTGCGTTCATCCTCTATTTATTATTCATGAGTTTATGAGCGAGTTGCCACTTCAAGCCGAATAATATAGCCATTTTAAATAGCTGCCACTCACCCAGAGTGATATTCCAAATTGCTCTCGAAATATACAAAAATTATCGTCTGCTTTTGTGATGAATATTAAATTATGTGTTAAATTCAAAGCGGTGATGAGGAGAATCGTAAAAACGTTTGTTAATAGCGCAACATTTTTCTTAGTGGGTGCAGAGAGGTTTGCACGAGAAAAAGGTACTTGTCTTTTGTTGCAATTTTTTTAAAAGCTTTCAGCATATCAAAAGTAATATATTTTCTTAAATTCATCATTTTATTTATAATTCGGTTTTAAGTAGGTACGACTAAAATAAGTCATCTGTATAAACATTTAATGGCACTGCTCCTAATATTCGTCCTTGTTTAAACCAACAATATTACTTCTTCCATTTCTTAGACAACTACAAAAATTTAATGTAAGTAGGTATCTAGCTAAATAATTTAAGTATGATCTAAGTACACTTTATTGCAAACACACAAAGAAACATAAAAAATACCTCAATAATTCACCCCCAAAGCGTCCCAGTATATTAGTCCTAGAAATCCGTACAAAAAAGTGCAGCGAGCACGGGAGGACTGTTCATTACCGTAATGGTGTTTAATTTTAACGTCTCGTTGTTTACATTCAACAATACGAGCATACTAATTTAATGAAACAGCTCAACAGCCGCTGACTCTGAACACTGGATGAAAGGGGCATCTTGCTTGCTGAAACTTTGAGATAATTCTCTTGACTTTTTATTGAATTAAAGTAAGAATAAACAGTAGAGTATATGGCTTCACTACAGTATTCACTCTTACTCGTAAACCAAATGACTTTCTATTATACTTTTTGATTTGTGAAAGTAAGAGAAAGGAATAAAGTACAGAATAAAGGACGACTGGAACATTGATGTTTTACTATCCATTTCATTAGATGTAAATTTTACGAACTGACCTGACCGATTTATTGACCGGTGGCCTACTAGCATTTGACTGTTTTTTTTTATATTCAAAAAAATATTAGATACTAAATTCAAAAACCTGGATGTCCTCAGAAGTTAAAAAGCTTTGCTCAAACCAAGGCCGGCTTTCATCTCAAATTATAACCAGAGAGGATTACTTCCAACGAAATCTATGGAATGAACGATATTGACGTCGATATTGAATGTATCAGAGATATTACGGTCATCATCATCATCATCATCTCAGCCGAAAGACGTCCACAGCTGGACAAAGGCCTCCCCCAAGGATCTCCACAATGATCGGTCCTGCGCTGCCCGCATCCAGCGGCTTCCCGCGACCCTCACCAGATCGTCGGTCCACCTCGTGGGGGGCCTGCCCACACTACGTCTTCCGGCGCGCGGTCGCCATTCAAGAACCTTTCTGCCCCAACGGCCGTCGTCGGTTCTACGTGCAATGTGCCCAGCCCATTGCCACTTAAGTTTAGCGATTCTTCGGGCTATGTCGGTGACTCTGGTTCGCCTGCGGATCTCATCATTTCTGATTCGATCACGCAAGGAAACTCCAAGCAAAGTCCTCTCCATCGCTCTTTGGGTGACTTTGAGCTTTTTTGGCAGCAAACTAAATGCCGTTCTTGTTTGCAGGAGCGGGCGTGCTACCGGGCATGGGAGGTGGCGAGTTGCCGCCACAGCGACCGTACTTTGACGACGTGTCACCACGCAACGTATCGGCCGTGGTGGGACAGTCAGCCGTGCTGAGGTGTCGCGCCAAACACATCGGGAACAGAACCGTGAGTTTTATTGTTTTGTATATCTGTAACTAGTATTTTTGAACAGTTCATCTCGTCGCTACTCTCAAGCGGTGGCGCTAGTATCGATCTACAGAGTCATGTCCACGCGTATTAGAGTTTGTTTTTACAGAATAGCATTGGAACAGAACCATGACTATGTTTTTAAAGAACTAAAATGGTTTTTTTTGTAGAAATACAAGTATCTTACATGTAAGTCATTTATAGCAGAAAATACTCAGTCAATTAATGGTATCAAGCATATTTCACGTCATTTTTTAAACATTTATTGCCAAACACTTAGAACAACGCGGGCCTTCCGTACCGGAACGGAAGGCCGGCGTTGCTCTAAGGCCAAACATAACTAATTTCAAAAGAATGCTAATAAAGAGTACTAAAGCCAAGGTTTAAAATATCTACCTAACTAAAAACTAAGAATGAAAAATGTTCTTTCTGCCATATTCATGCAAAATTACTTGATTTGGTATAAAACAATATACACCAAGACTTTTACGCTGTAAAATAAAATCTTCAGCTACAGGCTTTTATTTAACATATTTTTCTTCATAATATTTCACTTATAAAATGAAATAATGTTAAGTAGAATTTATGAGTACGACCTAGAAACCTCAAACGCCCTTCCCTACTATGAACCTTATCTAAGGAGTGTGAAGGCTATCTCAGGACGATCATAAATCACTCTTATTATTATGACCCGGCCAAGAGCAGAGGTCAATTAATACTGTTGTTATAATGCATTGTGGTGGCATGTTTCAACTGGCAGGGTTATTCGCTAGAATGATCGCCATTGTCTTCAGATACAATATTAAATTTTGTAACAAAACTAATAAATTTTGCTGTTTCCAAGGCTTTACTACTAATTACCTAGAATTTTTTTTGTAATGAAATCACTCGTTTTCAACAATGAAAAGTAGAAAATCGTTTAAGTATAAATTGTTTGTCGTATATAAACTTTATTTCCAAATAAGAAAAAGTGTAAAGCTATGTACCTAAAAACGGAACAAACACCCTAGTAAATAGGCAAACTAAATTAAGCTTAGAATATTTTTCCACCTTTGTTAATAATTACTTTTGACATGAATTCCATCAACTCAAAAGTATTACTATGTGAACATCCACTGCTAGACTAAGACCTCCCCTATAGTTTTTTACAACGACAGGTAAACTGCCCGTAACCATAAGATTTAGACCAAAAACGTATTTTTAAGAACAGCCATACCACGTAAAATGATGCGTCTATAAATATAGTGCTTCTAAATACTAAATTCAATTCAATTTCTTGTTTGGACATTCCCTTGCTACAAGTCAATCTGACAGCAGCGCCACACCACAGCTAACTCTTTCAAAATGTTAAAATGTAGGTTTTATTGATAAAAACTATAAAAACTAAACCGTGACGATTTATTTGTGTTGCTAACCCACCTGCTTGCAGCCCATTCAATGTAACTGTAAAAAAATTTGGAAAATGAAAAAAAAAACAACACGGAAAGTTTTACGCTATTTGGTGACGGAGTGCTAAACAAATTGTTTTTTGGAATAAAGTTAGGTATAGAAGTGACAATCTCACCAAAAACATTCTGTAAAAAACTAGCCAACTCTCGATGGAGCTGCTTGTTTATCTCTAAAAAGTAATGAAATCTAGACAGAGTCGTACTAAGTCTAAGGTTCATTACTGCAATTTCTTTATTATTATAGTTAATGTTGTGTGACTGGGCCGTTGATTTTCCACCGTCAATGAGTAGCGGTTCTGGCGACAGATTGGTGCAATTGAATCATGGAGCACCTGGTTTATAAAACTCCTTGTGTACCCTTCAACAGCCAAGTGACACAACATTAACTATAATAATACAGACTTGAAATTTCGGATTTTTAGTATGTGATCATAGCTTAGTGGATGACGAAAATTTCTGCGTTCTAGTCTTATCCAGAGGTTCTCAAATAGGGGCCTGAAAATGCGGCGAAATAGTTCCAGTAAAGATGGTACGGCAGTGTTGCTTCGCGCTCGACTTGGCGGGGGCACTCCCGTGCCCCCAGATATACAAAAATGAGTATAACGTTTATTATACGCCAACTTATTACAAAAGCCCTTTGAAAGGGAAGCGTATATTGTAATAATGTCCACACTAGACAGACGGGTACGGGATCATTGTTTTGTTAGTCCCAATCCCATCCTCAAAATTCTAGACTAGTAATCAAATGTCAAATGAACAAGCAAAGCAACACAGGATGTGATAGTTTACAAAACAGAAACCGACTAGCATTATATTTTAATTATAAATTCAAAAGTAGAGCTGTATAGGTATCTATGATGTATATATACATCATTTCCTAAACAAATTCTGCAATAAAAATGTAGAGATAGCATCACGTGAAGACCATTGACAACTTTCTACAACTCTACTTGTGCTACTACCGAAATAACATTAAATAAATAAAAAAACCACCACAAAACCGTTACTTGATCCTTTCAACAACTAGAAAAGAGCTAATAATCTTCAAATGGCTGAAGATATTTTCTTGAATCATAACTAAGAACACTCTCGATTGTGACACCTTGCAAACAATAAAACTAGCTCAAAATCGGCGCGTCCGTTTAGGAGCTACGATGCGACGGACAGACAGACACACACGTAAAACTTATAGCACCCCTCTTTTTTATCGGGGGCCAAAAATGTCACACCAACGGAACCACAGCATATTATTGGCTATTGATCCAAGCAGCGAACCCTCAACCCTTTATCCACGCAAGACCACCTGCAAGCTTTCCATAACATCATTTTTCACTGTCCAAGTCCTCATTGGTCCTCGATACCCCCGCGGTCGGCTGCCCGCCATATTAATGGCCGAACCGATGCCGAAAATAAATAGCCCAGTGACGTGTCCCGCGATGCATTATAATATATTGTTCGGTGGGGATTATCTGACGAGGATGTGTTTTTCTGAAGGGCCTTGGGAAATTGTAGCAGGAAAAAGGGGTTACATTCGTCCATGTTTGAAAGGTCTTGCTTTTAAAGTTTTTTATTGACTAGTATACTAATAAATATATAGATTTGCAAAAATTTTAAGGACATGTCAACGGTTTCGTGTAACTATTCCAAAAAAACGTTTCACGAAAAAAAACGTTTCACTTCTCTTTACAAACTGTCCGATTTACTTTGTGTCAATTTTTTTTATTTTCAAATCTATTTATTTTTTTGCAAGATTGCTCATAACTGTTGACAGAGCATGTAGCCACCACTTACATAATCTGTATTCAATGTTTTTTCATTATGTCAGAGAATTTCAAAGAAGTACCTACATTATTGTTTTAGAAAAAAAAGAAACATATTCGCTACATTTTCTTTGCTCTACTTCACTGTAATCAAATTTCCTTAATTATCTCTTTGATGTTTACGGATTTAATAAGAATTCAATTTACGAGAAATATTTTTGGACAAAAAAGGGCGCTTATTTTCTGGATCCTTCTTTGCAATCCGCTTTTAATTCATCAAATTCCGGAGAGGTCCGGCGGAGCTGCGTGGAATTCAAGTAAGGTCGAATGCTGGTTCAAGTACATTTAAGGAACCTTGCCATAACAAGATAAACGTTTAAATATAGAATAATTTTTGTAGTACGGCCAAAATTTTTCAAAAAAAAAAACCAGCATTTCTCTTGAACAAATTGCTTCCTCCTTACTCGCAAACGTTTTCTAAGTTAAACAATATTTATATCGCTTTCCAATACTTAAATGTCTTTGAATGTTTATAGAAATTTAAATGTAGCGAAGGGACAGAATATTATTTATCTATAAGCAACATTTATGAATAAGGGGGTAGTTAGTTTTAGTTTCCAACTTAGATCCACTTAGTGGATACATACGTTTACCATCACCATATGAGTATACCCTGTCCAATAAAAAAAGAATTATCAAAATCGGAATACTCTGTAAAAAAATATGCGTGGTCATACATAAAAAAAATATACGCGTCGACTTAAGAACCTCCTCCATTTTCGTCGGTAAAAAAATTAAAACTAAAATAACTGTATGGATCTGCTGTCTGAAAATGTTTTTTATTTATTTTATTACTTATGAAATGAAAGGGTATGTTTGAATATCACTCAACTGTGACCAATTGAAAAATATAAAACATAATGCAATATTTCAGAGCGAGCTGTAAAAATAAAGCTTCCCTCAAGAAAGTTATCCTATTTATGCGTCCCAAGAAACGCCGTGTCGCTTAGCCGTTACTTAATTTCATTATTTAAAGGCTGTAAAGAGTCTGCGGACGCTTCGTCTAGCTTAATTACATGCCTCGAGGCTTACATTTGCCCCGGCTTACTCTAATTACCTACAAAACAAAAAACGCGGACAAAGGAAGCGAATTTATTTTCTAATTTCTTAGGGCGAGGGCTTGAATTAAAAATATTCTAACGTTTGTTGGCCGTGTAATTTCAAAGGGGCGGCTATCTGTTTGGCTTTAGAAGGAATAATGTTAGAGTTGTTACACTGAATACAGATCGCGATTAAATTTACGACACTTGGTGAAAACACCGTTAGTTGGTTGCACCCGATTTTACTTGCTCGCTTATATATAAAAAAAAAGTTCATTATTTTAACTTCATCTTGCTTCAAATAAGCTATTCTATACGCTAGTATTACTATTATATACTGTGTGGTATTACCTGACAATCAAAACAAAGGCATAAACATAATCAACACAACTTTACCAGAAAACAAATCAACATTAATTAAACCGGAGAAAACCTAATAATAATTCCTTTGACTTTGAAAATTGGTGCCTGGAAATTATTTCAGCCAAAACAAGAGCGAAATTTGTAGTACGTCTATGATTATTTTGGTCTGTATAATATTAGGTGAACCTACAAAACTTTATATCTATCTACTCGTATAGGCATAAGAAAAACATAACAACTGTCAAATATGTGATCTTTGATCACTTTAAAAGAATGTATTTCTAATGAAAATATGTACTTCCTTGAGATATATATCTAGCTTATACTAATTCATTTGAGAGTGAAATTAATTGTAGTTTTAATTGGTTGCTAGCTGCTTTCACATGCTTTTAGGGCATATTATAATTGGGTATATTCGTTCATATTTACATTGCCTAATTATATTGAATTTGCGAAACTGTTACAGTAATTTTGATGCTTACAATTAATTACGGAATATTTACACTGTTAAAATTTTATGAACGTTGCCTGTTTGCTTATCGTGTGGGATTTGAGGTTAACCTACCTCGTCAATTCCGGTATGTATTTATCTTATATAACTGTAGAGGTCGGAAATCTGTACATAGAAAATAATTGGTTGAAAACCGAGTCAGAGGGATGTAAGAAGTGATATATAACATGCATTTTTTATAAGTTTTGATTTCTGTTTGTCTGTTTGTACTTACGGGCTAATCTTCGAAACTACAGAACCGATTTGAATGAATGTATGGTGGTACCGATCAACATCTTAGATAGTTTTTTCGTGGTTTTTACTGCGGGTAAATATCTCAATCTTAAAAAGCTTTCTTAAAAAATACACGCTTTGTATTTTTTTCCGTGCAGTTTCCCGAAAGAATGAGATACTTACGTAGCCGCGGGCAGACAGCTAGTGAACATTAAAATACCAAAAATATTAAAGGTATAAAAAATAAGTTTAAAGAAAGAAAAACACTATAGTAAAAAAGTATCTGTGGCCGCTTGGCTTGGGCAGTCGTGTTCAAACAGGAAAGGGGCACCATAGCACTGCACGTACGAGTACCAACGTGTCAGACATTAGAATATTTATTTTAGGATGGCAACATTCTTCTTGACTTTTGATTGTCACGTATTGTATGTGCTGGGGAAAGGGCGGATTTTCATATTTTTTAAGGTTACGTTTATTTGACGCTTTTAGAGCGGTAACGCACTACGTCCGATTCCGTTCCGAATCCGAGAAAGTCCAAGTTCATAGACTTTTTTTTGTCTAAGACAGTAACCGCGACCGCTCTGACGGTGAAGGAAAAACTAAATTCACGAAAAATATGGTGGTTGTTGTGTATGATCAAGTCAAGATGTGATTTTACTATAGTGATTTAGTATGAGGGAGGGAGGGGAAACATAAACTCTATTTTAAAATATTGTTACTGACCAGAGAAATAAAAACCTGCTCTGGAGGTGCCACGTGTATTTTTTATGATCATGGCAACAATTTCCATTAAAAATATAGTTACATTGAAATTCCGCAATATGGCAAGGTAGACTGCCGCAGGTTGTTAATGATAGTGATGATGATTGATTTTTTCTCGTTAGGCTTTATTATACTAAATAGTCAATCCATCTCTTTTCTTCCTTAGGTATCCTGGATGAGGAAGCGAGACCTCCACATCCTGACTTCCCACATCTTTACGTACACTGGGGACGCTCGCTTCAGCGTTCTGCACCCGGAGCCTTCAGACGACTGGGATCTGAAGATTGACTACGTCCAGCCGCGGGACGCTGGCGTCTACGAGTGCCAGGTCAACACGGAACCCAAAATCAACATGGCGGTCATGCTTGCGGTCGAAGGTAACTTTATAGGTGAATTTTCTTAAACCTTTTTTTGGATATGTAGTATTTTATTGCGCTATCAGTTTATTTAAGCTACCTCTAAAAGATTCAAAGCCAAATTGAAAATCATTATTCCTATATTATTCATTCATTATTCCTTTAAAAAGCCCTAAATCCTTTTTTTAAATCACGTCGGTAATTATTATTATTAAAATTATCTATTAAACAGATTACATAGATCCACAATTAGTTTAATAACAATACGCTTAAAAAAAAACTATGGTGTCAGTAGAATTGACAAAATAAACTACTCGTACAACTAAACACAGTTAGATTTATGCACTGTTTGAGAGATTTTTATTTCTCTTAACAAGTATTCTTAGCCAGTGTTGCATAATTCGGGCATCGTAACGTCCAGCAATGGTTCTCGGTATAGAGTTTGAAGCTGGCCCGCACTCTGCAGAGCAATGAGGCTACCTTCTTGCACATGATTGCATAGAAGTCAGCTGTGCGCTCTATCGCAAACATACCAGAGGCACTGCAAAAGCGGGGCAGCCCTAATAACATCCTGAAACCATGAACCTAATGACGTTACAAGTTAAAGAAGCTTTGCTTACTAAGGGTTCAATTCAAAGTAATTTTTAAATAATTATAAGCTGAATATCGAGCTTTGATCGAACTAAGACCGGCTCTTGTCTCAAATGAATATACAAGTCCGAACAACAATAAATAATTTTACAGACTGAGTAAAAGAGAAGGTTCTAAGCCTACTAGCTATTATATTTAATGTGCCCTTAAAATATCTCCTTAATTTGGGATTACATCAAGACGTTGTTGGGGAGAAAAAGACTTTCCTTTTTCTTTGACTTAAGATGGATAGATAGATACAATGTTTATTCACTACAATGACGATAGCATTTACAAAAAAATCAAAGTGGGTATCACAACAATAGTTAAGATTGTCTAATACTTATCTGAAGCCTTAGCCAAATAAAAACGTATGTAGCGTGGTTAAAGGCTACAATTAGATGATAATGATAAAAGATTGATATAGTAATAAATAACGGTGTTTAAGGTAAATGATAAAGTAAACAGCCGCTCTGCTTGAGTGAGTTTATTAGACTGATTTTTGCTGTCATAATCAATATACAATAAAGTGTATTCAGCAAGTAATGATTGCAAAATAAAATATGTAATAATAGCTAATTACTGTACGTTTGTCCGTACATCTTGCCCACTTAAAAAAAGAAAATAACTGTAATCAGTATTGTAAATAACAAAACAAATATGATATAAAATAAACCTTAAATATTTCACATTTAACAAAACAATAACTGTAATCAGTAATGTAAATAATAAAAGATGATATAAAATAGCTTAAAATATTCCACACTTCACTACACTGAAGGTACTGCGAATTTTCGGGGCGGTGCTGTTATTGGCGAAGTACCCTGGTGAACACTCGTGACGCTGTCTGTGCGCCGAATGTTTTCTATAATATGCGACTGCGTAGCATCGCTCTGTGTCGTCGCTCTGGCTTCTGGCTCCACTGACTGCTGTTCAGAAGTGCGCGACTTCCTCCGCCTCCAAAAATGAATGATTATACCACTCAAAATAAGTAATCCGATGAGTAGAATGTACTGCAGACTGTAGTGATGCATGTCGTGGCTATTAAGCTCTTGAAATGAATTCGTTTTTAGCTCATCAATCTGACTTTTCAGTTGATCCATCATCTCTTCGTGACTGTCTGATGTGATAGGCGCCTTATATAGAACGCTGCTATTAATGATAGAATTCAAAATAGAAATTTCAGGTATCTCAACAGCTGCTGCTTGTTGATGTACGTTACTGAGAAAATGTTTGTGTGTATGGATTGTAAATGTCTCTCCTTTCAATAAACAGCCTTGACCTAGGCTAATATAACCGTTCCCTGTCAAGGTTCTTATCTCCGTAACAGCTGAGCAAAATATGCGAACTTTGCATTCGTGACAACAGGAGTACAGCCAAGTGTTGTAGCGATGTAACTTGATCCACTGACCGACGGGAGGGCATCGCCATGGCTGTGACGTACACGGTGACGTGTTCATTGTGTTCATGTTTACTATGTTGATATCACAGACGGATTGTTTCAGTTTCACGTCATAAATAGGTTGATCCAGGGAGCATAAAATCTTGTCCGTTTCAGTATGAATACAGCCTTGAAGGTCTTCATATGATAGTAGGAATGCCATGTCTCTCTTCAAATTAAATGCGATTAAAGGTAATGTTGGTACTAGTCGATACATTTCGTCTCCTCTACGTTGTGGTATCGAGAGCACGTGATCTAACTCGAAGATATCTCTGCTCACCAAAGGGACTCTTATTTCAATGATGAGATAATCGCTTATTATGCTTGAATGAACCTTCAGTAGTTTGTACAGTTGGCGTATATCATTTTTATCTGAGGGCAGAGTAAGATCACCGTGTAGTTGACTCAGGATGAGGTTAGTCTGCTGCTCTAGTTGTTCTGGCGAGAATAGATGAGTGTCGATGCGGCCTTGACTGATATCTGTCACGGTGTTCAACAATGTTTGCTGCATGAGTCTCAGGTTTGATATTATTATACTCGCTGCTAATGCCGAAGAAGTGAGGTAGATTCCGTTGTTGTAATCCAGACGGACCTGGCCCACTTGCAGGGTTATGTTTTTTAGGTGTTGCTGAATCAAAGAAAACTGTTGTTTCATTGTGTCTTCATTGCGACGTAGTATGTTGTATTCAGCTTCAAGTACAAGTGTTTGATTTTTCATAAGATTATTAAGATGATTCTCATTCTGCATTACTCTGTCTATGTCGTTCTTATACTGCTCTGCGAATCTCTCATCTAAAACGCCGAATAATGAGTTCGCCAAATATCCAATGCCATTTACTAATCCTCTTTTCACTCTCTTCTTTTGATATCTAAGGAGCCCATTATAATGTTCGATTTCATCGATTTCATGTTGCAGTTGTAATGCGACACTTTCGAACTGAACACCTGATGACGTGTGACATAGTGACTTCAAGTGAGTGACGTATTGTTGTATGTCTGATAAACCATGCCAGTATGTAGTCATGTTGTAATATATGACTAATTTCCATTCGTCTCTTATATGTTGCAAATCGGATATTTTGTCAAAATACAGGCTTTGTTCGTCATTGAAGGGTGTGATATTGTAGGATACTGTAGTCTCTTGCACGCTGGGTGTAATGAGTGCCATAAACATGATAAGAGCCAGGTACATGAAATGAGCAAGTCTATTAACTCTTCTTCGCCTGCGTCCGCGCGTGGTGTCCATAGTTGGTTGATTTTCTGACGGCGTAGGCTGGTTTATGTTATTAAATGATTCAAGGCTGGTTTCGCTAGTAGGTAGCATGATAAGTTTGTTTACAGGACGCTTGAGTGTGCTGTTCTGCGTTTTTAGCGTAACGACACGAACGTAGCCATCTTTTCCAGGATGAAGTTCCAACACGCGTCCAATAGCCCACTTGCCTGGGGGCATGTTGTCTTCTTTGATAATGACTAAGTCGTCGACCTCTAAGTTTTTGCTAGCTGTTCTCCATTTTGACCTTGATTGTAATTGTTGCAAATACTCAGTAGACCACCTTTTCCAAAATTGCTTGTTAAGAGCTTGCACCAGTTGCCAACGAGTTGGTAAGTTAATAGTATCGGGGTCTGTCTGAGGTCTTGATAAAAGTGCATCTCCCACTAAAAAGTGGCCGGGTGTAAGGCAGTCATCTTCAGGGCTCTCAGTCAACGAGCATAGCGGCCTTGAGTTCATGCAAGCTTCAACTTGGTACAGCAAGGTGATGAACTCTTCATAGGTAAGCCGTTGCTCCCCCAGTACTCGCTTAAGATGATGTTTTAGGCTTTTGACTGCAGCTTCCCACAGTCCGCCTGCGCTGGGCCAAGATGGAGCGTTGAAGTGCCACGTAATTCCCATCTCATTGATATTTTTCATAAAAGAGTCGTCTATGGTCTCTAGTATAGCCTTGTATTCTTTCTTGAGGACTCGAGATGCGCCGATAAAGTTAGTACCGTTATCACTGTATACGTGCTTCGGGGTACCACGTCGAGCGCACATGCGATGGAAGGCGGCTAGGAAGGCTGCTGTGCTTAAATCTGACACCAATTCTAGGTGCACGGCCTTGGTTGCTAAACACACGAAGACGGCGACGTAGGCTTTGGTAGTCTTAACACCTCTTCCTTTATTTGCCTTGATTTCCACATGTCCTGTGAAATCTACGCCGGTGTTAGTAAATGGGCGTGACGGAGTAACTCGAGGAATCGGTAAGTCCGCCATGATTTGCTGTTTAAACTCTTGACTATAGCGTCGGCACTTGACGCAAAGTCTAAGTTGTTTCTTCACGGTGCGGATGCCACTTATAATCCAAAATTTATCTCGGATGTATGATAATGTAAGTTTCGGGCCCCCGTGCAGTGTAGAAATGTGCGCTTGATTTATTATAAGTTCAGTGAGTCGGCTATGTGTTGATAAAATCACAGGGTGTTTCGCCGAGTAACTGATCTTTGCATTGGCTAGTCGTCCACCGACTCTCAAAACTTCGTGTTCATCCAGAAAAGGGTTTAGTGATAAAATCTTACTAGTGCTGCGTACATGTCCCTTTTTCTTTAATTGATTGATATCATCGCAAAATTCCAATGCTTGTGTACTTCTGATAATTAAAATATGAGCAGCCTGTAGTTCCGATGACGTCAATGTACTTGCAGTCTGCATCGGTGCGCCTTGTCTATTTCGCAACCGTGCGATGAAACGCGACACCCAACCGACGACTCGAACGACTCGAGTGAGGGAACTGTTGTTTTTTAATAATTGTGTTATGAATGAATTATCATTATCACATAAGGCGGTGTTCACACAGGCCTTTTTCACCTCGATGTTTGGAATTTCAATTTCAATAGGTGTCATTTTTCCTGATTCGAAATCCTTTAGCCACTGTGGTCCTTCCCACCACAGCGAATGTTTCTGCAGGTTGGTTGTTGTCAAACCTCTTGTGGCACAATCTGCGGCATTATCTTCCGACTTAACGTGTCGCCAGTTAGATGCTGGTATAATATCAGTTATCTGTCGGACTCGGTTAGCCACAAACTGTTTCCATCGTGCTGTGTCGCCCTTGAGCCAACCAAGTACCACCATGGAGTCAGACCAAGCATTGATATTAACTGTTTCTGTGGGAATCGATTCAACGATTTTCTTTACAAGTTGTGATAACAGTAGAGCGCCCAGAAGTTCTAGTCTTGGGAGTGATATTTGTTTGCTATGTGGAGCTACCTTTGTCTTTGCTGCAACAAGGTGTGATGTGTACTCGCCCTTACTTTGTTTTGTTGTTATGTACACGGCGCATGCATATGCTTTCTCTGAGGCGTCGCAGAAGCCGTGTAATACATAATGATTTTTACTACCCAAATATCTAGGTATAATAAAATTGTCAATATGTTTCAAATCGTCTCGTAGGTGACGCCACTCCTCACGAATTTGTGATGGAAGTTCGTCATCCCACTTGATATCTGATACCCAAGTTTTTTGGAAAAGTATCTTTGCTTTGATAGTTACAGGTGAGAGCCATCCTAAGGGGTCGTATATCTTTGATATGTCTGATAGAAGATGCCGTTTGGTGTGACTGACCCTGCCTTCTTGATAATCAATTTTGTTCTGGAATGTGAATGTATCGGTTGAAGGATTCCATTTGAGTCCTAAGGTTTTTCGTGACTCAGTGTCCTTGAACTCGAGTGGAGTGTTGAGTTGATTGGCCGATAGGTCTTTGATAAGTTCGGGTTCATTGCTGGACCACTTTCTTAAATTCATGCCTGCTCCTTTTAGGACCTCGATAAGTTGCTCTTGTAATTTTTTAGTGTGTGATAAATCGTCATGTCCACTCATAAGGTCATCCATGTAAAATGAATCATCTAGTGCAGAAGCTGCGAGTGGGTATCTGGCAGCATTGTCCATGGCGATTTGTTTCAATGTCCTTATTGCCAGAAATGGAGCGGCTTTGGTACCGTAGGTCACAGTCGTCAGTTGATATTCTTGGATGAGATCTTCTGGTGATTCTCTCCAAATGATAGTTTGAAGATGCTGATCGCACTCTCTGATGAGGATTTGACGGAACATTTTCTCTATGTCCGCCGTGATAACATACTTATGCATTCTCCATTTCAGAATTAGTCCTTGGAGGTCCTGTTGCAAGTTTGGACCACAAGCCATCAGATCATTAAGGCTATAACCCGATGACGTTTTTGCAGATGCATTAAAAACGACCCGTAATGCAGTCGTCGTAGAGTCTAATTTCTGTACGCCGTGGTGCGGTAGATAGCACGTGGGCATTGTTGTTATTGCATCAGCCGGTCGCATGTGACGTAACTCTTGATATTCGCGTATAAATTTTTTATAGGCATCATTTAGCGACGGATTGTTTTGCATTCGTTTTTCGACGTGTTTGAACTGCATTACAGCCTTTGGTTTTGATATCCCAAGGTTCTGTTCAAAGTCTGTTAGCATCGGTAGGGCAACTTCGTATTTTCCGTTGTCCAGGCGACGCGTGGTTGTTTGATAAAAATCTTCACAGTACTTGTCTTCTACCGAAATTGTGGACGATGCATCGTAAATGTCCTCGACTTCCCAAAATTTTGATAATTCGTGGACTTGATTGATAACAACATGACAATTAAATGTCTTCACGTTGCCTGATAAAATCCAGCCCAGTGTCGTTTGTTGAGCTATGGGTGCTCCCGATGGACCCTTGATCAGACCGCCCATGATGATGTCTGAATAAATGCTGGCGTCCAATAGAAGGTCAATAGGTCGTGATACATTGTATTCGGGATCAGCCAATTTGATGTGTTGCAAGTGTGACCAGGATTTTTTGCTGAACGTAGTGTTCGGTAAATGGCTGATAACACGTGATATGATTAATGCTTGTGTCGTAAAATCATGGTCGCCGTAAATTGATTGACATTGGAGGTTTACCATTCCCTTGCTTTGTTTAGAATTGGAGCCAATGCCTGATACTGATGCATGATAACTGCTACGCTGTAAACCCAACATCTGGGCGGCGTTTTCTGATATTAAGGATATTTGTGATCCTTGATCCAACAGTGCTCTAAGTGTGACGAAAGTGTTGTTCGCTGCCTTGACTTTTAAAGATACAGTCGTCAACAAAACTTCTTCGTCCTCAGCGGCGACGTGATTGACACTATGTTCTTGGTTGCTAGGTGGCTTATTAGCATTCACATTTTTCATCGGCGGCGTTGAAGTCGATGAACTCGGATTTGGTGTCGAATTCACCGGACGCGATGATTGTAATTGCATTATAGCGTCGTGAATAATTGAATTATGTTCTGCGTTGCAATGTTTGCATCGCTTCGTAGCGTTGCATGGCTTGTCAAAGTGTTTGTATAGACAGTTTTGACAAATATGATGTTTCGCAAGCGCTCTCATTTTACTGTCTGCTGGCATGTTAAGGAACCGTTTACACTTGTACAAATCATGTTCTCCCTGGCACAATGGACATTTCGGTGTATATGTAGCCACGGCTTGATAATGATTTTGGCGCGGCTTGGTGTAAAAATTAGGTTTGACACCGAACCTTGATGGTTGCGAGTTTATTTTCTGGTCTGACGTATCCTTTTTGCTGATAGGTTCAAGAGCAGTAAACTTGCTTTCTATGAAATCCATGAGCTCGTCGAGTGCTGCTAACTCTCTGGGCGCCTTACGCGCTTCCTTATAGTCGCTGTACGTGACGGCATCTAATTTCTTTGATATAAGATGTACCAGGAGCGGATCCCAAGTGGTGGTATCGACGCCGAGGTTATGTATCGCATGTATACACTCCATTGTAGTGTCATACAATCGCTTAAGCTCGTACGACGATTGTTTATGGACATTTGGTTGGCTTAGAAATGTCTCAATTTGATACGTGAATAGTGCGTGAGGGTTGTTATAGCGATGGGTTAGAAGATCCCATGCTGTGTCGTAGTTCTCAGATGATATATTTAGATGCTGAATGAGCCGCTCAGCTTCACCCCTCACCTTACTTTTTAAGTGTTGCATCTTTTGCGCTTTACTTAAAAATTTGTTCTTGTGTATTGTGTCAGCAAAAAGATCGAAAAAACTAGGCCATTGTGCGTATTTCCCAGTGAATACAGGAATGTCTACCTTAGGCGTCGAATCGTGCATATGAGTAGTTGAATACAGATTTTTGTTTAACAGCTTTTTCATAGTATTGTAAAGCTTCTCGTAGCCTGTGAACTGCCTTTCGTAGCTTTCGTCGGAGCCTTGTAGAATATTGTCGATACGAAGATGCAACTCATCTATGATACGCCAACGGTGTTGCAACTCCTTAAGATGATCTTCAATTTCCCATTTTTCATTCATGTCACTGGTTTCGATGCCTTTCAGAAGACGAGAAAAGGCTCTGAAGTTGGTTCTTTGCAGCGACAATAATTCCTCGGTTGGGTCGCACGGATTGGTCCCTTGTTCCTTGTTAATTTTAGGGATGTTGAAGCTCAACGGTTTATTATCATCGTCTGTCGAACCCTTGGACGTCGTCGCTACGGGGTCCGCTGGGTAATTAGCAATCTTGTTTCTCAGCATAAGATATAGCTCTTTCCATTTGATATATATGTCATTCGTAAAATATTCACTAGACTTGTCCTCATAAGTCTCTAGGGTAGAGTTATTCTGGTCAAACTCACCCCACAAATTGTCTAACGCAGTCAATCTCCTGTCTATGTAATCAGGTGTCTTTCTCGAGGGTCCATCCTTGTCAAAATTCACATCAATCCTCTCGATTTCACTGATCAATTCACTTTGACGTTGCAAAAGCCGATTCATGTTGATAAAGTTTACGTACTGTAGATATTAACAGCAGGTAAGTAGATGATAAACCACAGGTCGTTGACAGTTGCTTCAACGGGCTGCTGGTGCTGATCACTAGTGTATTTGTAATCTCTATGTAGTATTTATGCGCCTTCTCAATTATACTGGTGAGACCCGCTTGTGGGAGGCCAGTAAACCGATTCGCTACTACACACAAGAAGTACAAACCACTAGACCACTGATATGATGATGATGATGATGTCTATAAACTGCGACGCGAATAAATTCGTGGCCGTAGACTGTAATGATAACTAAATCACGGAAAGTCACAGGAACACCGGAAACCAAAGTAGGTCACACGTGTCGTGCTCTTCCCGCACACCAGTTCAAAACTCTTCGAAGGACCAAAAAATGTAGCGTGGTTAAAGGCTACAATTAGATGATAATGATAAAAGATTGATATAGTAATAAATAACGGTGTTTAAGGTAAATGATAAAGTAAACAGCCGCTCTGCTTGAGTGAGTTTATTAGACTGATTTTTGCTGTCATAATCAATATACAATAAAGTGTATTCAGCAAGTAATGATTGCAAAATAAAATATGTAATAATAGCTAATTACTGTACGTTTGTCCGTACAACGTATGTTCTGAGATTTTTCTATTCATCGTAAAAATACATTATGTATTGGCAATCTAGAATAGGGTGACTAAAGTACAAATGTGATAATATGTTCATTTTATTTGAATGAATAAATTATTTAATCTTGCATACACTTATGTCTTCATGATTTCCACTTTATGATTGAATCACACCTCTATTTTACTATATATTCCCTTACCCTAACTTTTCCTGTGGGCATTTACGAAGTGACTAAAGGAATATGCCCAGGACATAGGCAGCAGGTTTTAATTGTGTTATCAGAATAGTATCCAATGTAAAGGCAACAGAGTACATTGATTTAATAAAAACAACTGCGATCCCTAACCTGCCTGACAAGCGTCATCAAGCGTGTGGATTATGACAATACTTCCAGACAAAGGAAAAGGCTTTAGTCCGTTCATAGGCTGTTGCACACATATTAGACTTTAATTTAGCGTAAAGCAGGCCTTAAAAATATTCTCTCCTAATTACCAACAGATTATTCATAAAGGTGAGAAACATTTAAATATTCCTCAGATTTGTTATTCGCAATACTGACTGTTTCATTGTCATTTGAATTGCAAATTAGGCAAAAACAAAGCACGGTGTAACACCCAGATTTCCTTCGGGCGAAAATATTGTGAGGCGCTAAAAAAGTTTAATTTAAATTAATAAGAACAACTCGGATCTCGGAAACAAAATAAAGTTAATTATAAAAGTATGCAACTTTGAGTTCATTATCAAGTTTTCCTCATTTAAATTATCTAGATTAACTTTAATTGAGATTTGTAATAAGTTGAGTGGATCACTTACTTTAAGTGTGCGTTACTTTATGTTTATTAGTGAATGTAACCGCTTCCTCATAATTTATTCTTCTTCATCATAAAAAAAACTTCGTATTTTAAAAAATACCCTTTCAAAACTATTTTAGACATAATTTATTACAGAGATGTGGGAAAATCGTGCTTCGCTCTTGACTATTATACCAAGTTGTATGTCAAATATTGATCTATCTATGTTATGGTAAATTAATCATATCTTATAAATATTGTACTGAAACTAATAAAGAAAAATAATACAGTAGTAATGTCACGTATAGATTTTACTTAATATGTCTAGTTATATTTATTTAGATAATAAACCTCTACCTAATCAACATTACTGAACCCTCGAAGAGTCTCTTTGGAACAATACCAAATCTACAAATTCATAAATCGAACGCTACATACAAAAAAGCACCAAAACAAAAATGGCGTCCCATAGCACACGTTTCCGCGGAGTGATGGGTTCCACTTTGTAACCGGGCATTAGCCCCGCTCCGTGCCCGGCCTAATATGACGACATATGAAAGCCGGGATCCCGAGATTACGTCTTCCTCACTTTTCATGCGGCGAGTAATACGCAGGATTAGGAGCTAAATATTCGATGTTTTGTTTTTGTTTGGTTGGCAAGCTTGGAAGCCGTTGTTTTGATTCTGATCGAAATACTTTTCGGTTCTCAATCACCTATATTACTCACCAGAAAAGAAAATGTAAATGGTTTAACTAAGTTAGGTAAATATCCTAAAGTTACGTAGTTAAGTTACTTTCCCCAAAAAATAAGCATTTCCATCCAAAAGGGGAATGCTGTAAGCCTTATGGGAACTATGCCTTTTTTATTTATAGATCAATGTTGCAATTATTTGACATCATTGCAAATAAATAAATAATTTACATAATGTTAGAATTTATGATCTCTGCAACAAAAATCAACAAAAACCAAATTTATAAGCAAAGTATAAAATCGCGAGTAGAATTTTTTTTTATCTTTATTTTATATTTTTGTATTATCAGGTGCCAATTTCTTTTTTTTTCTTAAGTGGCTAGCGGTTTACTCAGTGACTATGCTAGCATTTTTATGCTTACGTTGTTCTAACAATAACGAACACATTCCTTTAGGCGAGGTAGGTCATTTTCTATGGATGTCATTATAATAATATGTAAGTCATTTCCTTTTTAAGACATTTTCTGAGTAGGTCATGTTCTAGGTAAGTTAAACAATGTAACATAGTGCGACTGTTCTGAAGAGATGCGCTGAGTGCATCAATTTCGGAAATTCATTTAATTATTAAATATCATTTTGTAATCTTGTCCTATTCACATTTTTAATCGGGTAAGATTAAACTTAGAATCATCTTTATTATGAATTAAGTAACTACGAGATTATGCGGGTCATAAAATTCCTAACTCAGGGTATTCCCCTTACGTCTGGATGGCTTTGTAATTAATTTCCTATATTCGTACTATACATTTTTATTTTAATGGATGTATTAGTACAAATATGTACGCTTATTTGATACCATTTCAAACAATCCCATGAATAAAGTTCACGGACACGGAAATATTCTCTCCCTTCTACCATCCGTGATTAAGTTAAAGAACAATAAAGTTTAATAAACCATTCGCTTCTCCCTCTATGTATTGAATGTAAGTAAGGTATTTGCGCAAAGTCGGCAAAAATATGAATTATTTAAATGTAGAGGTAACTCTTGTTAATTCTACTGGGATTTAAGATCCAATTAGTATTCTTAAAAATATTTAGATTTTTTGATGTTATAAGCAAAAATTCCGCACATTTTGCTAACTCTATTAGAATATCGAGGCACAAATGTTAATCAAAAATCTATCATTCGAAAATATTGAATCAGCAAAAAAAAACAATTTTATAGATGAAATGTTATCCAGGCTTTCAAAAGAAGTGACCTTTGTGACCCAATACACTTGTAGCTTACTGAAATCTCATCTGTCTAGCCAAATATTTATTTCAAGGTTTTCCAATATGGTCCACTTACTTGAAGGGTATTTTATTGAATGGAGAGGAAAATAAGATACATGTAGTTGAAAATCTAATACTTGAACCTTTTTTTCTTCTTACTATATAAAATAGTTGTAACTAAATAACTGATAAAACCAGATTTCATTAATATAACATTAATTAACTGGATAAAACAGATAAAAACTACTTTTTTCCAGTTTTGAATCACTACATAGTAGAAAACAAAGTCACTTTCTCTGTCCCTATTTCCCTATGTCCTTATGTCCCTTCCCTATGTATGCCCTTATACCTACGCAACGGACGTATGCGTATATTTAAACCTACGCAACGGATTTTGATGCGGTTTTTTTTAATATATAGAGTAGATAGAGTGATTCAAGAGGAAGGTTTATATGTATAAAACATGCATAATATACTTAAAAACAACCCACAATAGCTATTTTCCCGTGCGGAGCCGGGGCGGGTCGCTAGTAAGCTATAATATTGTTTCATGTTGAAGTACAGTTTGAACTTAAACCTAAATGTGGTGGAATAATTTGAATTTAATTTTATGATCAAAGTGTGTAAAATAGAGTAAACGTATATAAATGGTCAAAAATACAGTTTTCTTCTATTATATTATCAGTTATCGCAAACTTGCTACAAAGCATACATTTCGGAGATTCTAAGATAAGAGTAATATTACGACATTATAGTTATATTATCTTCATCGCATTCGAGACAGATTGCGAAACTATGTGAAAGCATAAATAGTATATAGATAGAGGGACTCAATCGTTATAAATAATGTAGAATACGAGTACCATCCTCAAGCTCACTAAAATTTAATACAAAATGTTGATGCAAAATTTAAAATGGCAGCGACAAAGTATAACATTTTCTAGTGCATGTAAAGTGCTTCTATTCAAACATCGGTTTCTTTGATGGAGTCACGAACTAAAAGTAATGATCCTTATATTTTTCAAAGCGTCTTACTTTATTATACTAGACACTATATTATATTACGCTGAAGAATGTATGAAAAGGAAAAGAAAGTTCTTTGCAACGGTATGAGCGTCTATGTTATTTGCTTTCATCTGAATACGTATGAACGTATTTTTTTGAAGATAAAAGTTGTGTGGGTGTTTCAGAAACATATATCTGATAGAAGTTTCGAGACTACATAAGAATTTTCTTACGGCGAAATAAACAACCTAAGTAATTCTGATACCAAATTTAATGAGGTCGATTGATAAAATTTACACAAGTAAGAAAAATACCACAATATTAAAATAAAAAACAAATCTTGATTTATAATTCTTATAAATCAATTACAAAACGAATTAAACCTTCGTACCTGAAGATGCGGAAAAGAGCTGTGGGACAATATTGGAGTTTATATGTACCTGTCCCATAAAAGCGGGCGCAGTTTATGTTAACAGGCTGCATAGAAACTCGGGTCTCGTTCCTCGGTCATTCTCGCGATCCGGTGTTCTTCGGGTGATTTCCGTCACGCTTTTAATTATTCAATAAATTCTTGATAATAGTAATAAAACATAAGCTATGCGTTATACTGAACACATTCGTACATTTGGCACTGTATTTATCTATTTAGTTTCGAAGTTATTGAGTCTTGAATTTTTAAGCGTGACGGAAATTAGAAAACAACTTAAAAGTATTAAAATTGTTTTATTATGAATTTCTTTTTACCTTCAACGGTTTCTTGATTAACTAGCAATATACCTAAGCTACCTTCTCTTTTTTCTTATGATATTTTTGGCGATCTTTTTATATGCGATGCGCGTATACAACGCGACCTCCGAAATCACAATACGCTCTTGATTAAAAAACCAACTGAGCAGAATCGAAGATAGAAGTGTTTGTACAAGAACTCGGTAGAAGCCATTTTGCAAATATGTGGTCATATTCGCAAAATGGCTTCTACGACGATCGACAGAGAAAGTAACTGCTACTGGGTCTGAGATTTTCGCGGATATTAAACACGTCTACACCAGCCTGTATAGTTCACACGAATCGTAGCACAATTCTCAAGAGTTAGACCCTAGGGCTACCCTAACCCGGCATTTCACTGAGGATTTGTCCAAAATTATGATTCCGAGATTATGTTGGCCTTTAGACAAGATTAGAAATGGTAAAGCTCCAGGTAGTACGGCGTCACAACAGGGCTTTTTAAAGCCACGGAATTCCACTCCCTTTACTCAAAGAGCTCCAAAAGCTCTTCTATGGAAGAACTCCCAAGGCGTGGCACAGAACCGTTGTCATTTCTTTCTTCAAAAAAGGGGACAAAACCTTGCTGAACAATTATCGACCGATCTCGCTTCTAATTCATGTTTATAAGCTGTTCTCTATGATCATTGCAAACAGGCTCTCGCGGAGGCTCAGACTGGGTTTCGCAGCGAATACGGTACCATAGACCTCATACACGCAGTGCGGCAGTTGATACAGAAGAGTACAAACAGCCATTGTGTTTAGTATTTGTGGACTATGAAACCTGGTCCTTGCAGCGCTTTCAGGTGAATTGACGATACATTGAGGTGATTAAATGTCTTTACAATGCCACGACTTTGACCGTTTAAGTACAGAACCAGTAGACTAAACATAATTCGCCTGCGTCGAGTGCGACAAGGGATATATATCTCCGAAATTGTTCATAAACGCTTTAGAAGATATGTTTAGCACTCTGGACTGGAAAAAAACGGAGTCAATATAAGCCTGTGGGCCTGTAGCCGGTTGCAATAAATGGGGTCACCCTTGAAGTGGTTTCAGAGTACTTATACCTAGGGCAAGTACTACAGTTGGATAAAAATAACTTTGAGAGAGAAATCAACAGGCAGATTCAGCTGGGCTGGGCTGCATTCCGAAAACTGCGTAAGGTCTTTTCGTCGCCAATACCACAGTGCCAGAAAAGAAAGGTTTATAATTAGTGCGTCCTACCCGTAATGATCTACGGAGCTGAAACGTGGACACTTACGTACGATTTGTCTGACATTCGCTCAAAGTTGCTCAGCGATCTATGGAGAGAGTTATGCTCGGTGTTTCTTGGAGAGATCGAAGTGATTCGGCAGAGAACTTAAGTTACCGAAATAGCTCATGGAATCAACAAGCTGAAGTGGCAATGAGCTGGGCATGTTTGTCACCGAACTGACAACAGGTAGAGAAGGAGTATATAAGAGTGGAGACCGCGTAGCGGCAAACGTAGTATAGAGTACTCTGCAGCTAAGTAGAGCGGCGATATACACAAAATGGCTGGCAGTAACTGGATAAGAAAAACCGAGGATCGTGCTCAGTGGTGTGTATTAGGAAAATCTTATGTCCATAAGTGAACTGATACAGGCTGATGATGATGGTGAAGATAGTGTAATAACATTGAAATTTCAAATTGAAGAAAAATATTGTAACTAACAAAAGTTTCCAGGTAATTTATAATTTGTCACGCTAAAACGTGACAGAAAAGGGTGACCGAAGTTAGGAACATAAGGGTTTTTTTTTATTTAAAAGAAGAATCCAAGTAGTGGTGAATAATGATTTGGGCATAAGATTAGCGACATATTTCTGCACTACATTATTGAACTGACTAAAATTATAAGAGTGCTATGATAAAATTAAGTATGCAAACGGAAATTAGAGAAGTCGTGATCCACGCGAATCGAAATTAGGTATTTTCGTTAATAGCTCGAAAACGGAACACGTTACACACCTCTACTTCCGTTGACTGTCGCGGCACAGCTGACGAATGCTGACGATGCGATAGGGATGGCAATGATTCAATTAGCTAGTGTGGTATCCACCAGTTTTTGACCGGTGACAGAAATTAGGTGTAATGAAAGGACAAACATATATTTCGTCATTATAAAATAAATAAACCTGTTAAACAGATGATATGTTTTAAATAAGAAGGAATGATAATCCACCTCTAATATGTAACTACTAGAATGTATGAAATGTTGGTCATTTTGAATATATTCGTGATAGAATAATATGTAATTCTGGATCGCGGACAGTGATGGAGTATTAGGAGAACGACTTTTAGAGAATAAATTAGCACATTATTTTACAGGATTATATGTATGTAATACCAATCCAAATTAGATAATAGCTTAAACTTTCTATGAAAAAATAAATCAACCCCGTAATATTGCAGATTAGCTAGATATTTGGCCGGACGCTAAAAAATCAGGCCCGCTGAGAATGACCGTCCTACTTTTCCCACTTTGGTTTGTTAAACAAAATCCCAGCTGAAAGCTGTAAATAAAACAGTCAGTGTGCGAGATAACGTAGCTGTTAAACCGAGAGGCGACGGAAATCAGCTGCATCTCTCTTAGGGTCTCTTCTCACTGAATCTATCCAGCTTTACAAATGCGACTACCAACTTTATTAGCCGACAAAATATAAGTCCGTCTAAACAATGTCAAAGCAACGGGAAAACAATAACGGCAAATACATCGTTGTTTTACTTATTTTTAGCTGCCTCACCTCATTCACAATGTATGGAAAGTAGTGTTGAATGATGTCAATTTGTTTTATAATCTTTATAAGCATATATAACTTCGATTTGTTATTGCCATTTTTGCACGACGACGCATTGTCCTAAAAAATTCTACTAGATTGAAATTTACTTTATGTGGAATGACTCCATATCGCCAAGCTAATAATATTACCGTGAAAAGTAAGTATTTTTCTAGTGGTTAAATGGTATCCTACGTGTCCAGAGCGCGTATGTTTTTATCGTGTTCTGGCGTATCCAGAGTAAAAACATTCTTGATTAATAAATCATCAGAATTTTAACAGATGCTTAGGCATGAAGGTATAACATTCAAACTCATACATAAACATACTTTCACAATTATAATCTACACCTATTTCAGAATATTATCTAATAATACAAAAACCTACACGAGATAATCTCATCAAACAAAGTGAGAAGAGCGTTGTACAGCCCGTGTTACTAACGGCACATTTATTAGTACCGCTCCACTAGGAAATATATCCCCGACATGCTCTCAAATTCAGCGGCCAATTACAGCGCTTGTTATGCTGAAAAATGTCCGTCCACGGTTCGCTGCACGTTTTTCCTACGCAACTATAAATTGTACAACTCTTTCCTTTTCAATGAATTTCTCGGTACTGCCGGCTCATTTTGTAAATGGCCAGATGAATTTTAATGCTGGCATCGTTTTCCAGATTATAATGTTCCAAGCTTTTAACCTTTATTTTACTGTTTCTGTTCTTTTACCCCGACAAAAAAGAGGGATGTTATAAGTTTGCCGTGTGTGTCTGTCTGTGTCTGTCTGTGGCATCGTAGTTCCTGAACCGTTGCGCCGATTTTGATCTACTTTTTTTTTTGTTTGCCAGGTGTCACAATCGAGAGTGTTCTTAGCTATGATCCAAGAAAATATCTTCGGCTATTGTCAGCTCTTTTCTAGTTGTTAAAAGGATCTAAGTAAAGGTTTTGTAGCGGATTTTTTTTACTTTGTTTTAAATAGTCGTTCTTTTTGGATCATCAAGACAAATATAAATTAGTAGTATTAAAATTTGCATTTTAGCTATGTTGAAGTTTTTCTTTAGGATAACATAGGCTCGAATCTCTAGACATACTCACACATAATGAAGTTTGTAGCAATTCAAAAGTTGTGATTTAAAGGTCAATGTTAACTAAAACAGTGGTTAATATCCTATATTATTTACACGATATTATCAGAATTTATTTAATTTTACTGATCAAGATATAGCAACAGAATCGGTTAAAACTTCAGACTATCCTACTTAGAATTTTCATCATTTAAATTGAAACAGCTAGTTGCAAAATTCATTTCTACATCTACTTTGAAGTAAAAAATGTCCTATCTAAATCCTCATTAACTACCTCCTCAACAAGTCACATAAGTATTTATAATAAAATAGTACAACCCGACCAGTGTCACATTCAGATGTTTTTTAATAACTCAAGCTTCGTGTCATCACCCTAATTTAGCCTCGTAATAACCAACACTTTCAACATTAGGGCATGCGTTTGGTATTCCGGTATCCCAATGGAACCCTTCCTAAGCTGTTGTCTTCTGCATTCCAGATGAGTCCCTCCCCGCGACCCCGGCCCCGAACCGATCCTCAGGTACTTTTTCCTTCTAATTATCATTCTTTATTCATGTTTCACTAGTACCTCTAGTATCATCCGCTTCATCGTAGAGTTTGAGTTCCGCTGTTCGGTCTTTTGTTTTCGGTTGCTCAGTAAGAACGACGTATATTATTTGTTTTAATAAATAAATGTTCGTGTGGCAATATTTCTTTCATAATTTATTATTTATTGATAGCGTAAATGAAAATTATGTCCATATAGGTTAACAAATAGCTTTAGGTAGTAACCTCCCTTCAGAGATCTTCTCTTAGAAAAACGTCATTAAATAATTCAGAGTAGGTAAGTAGCTATATTACATAAAGTAGAAGGACGTGAAACAGGTATATAAACATTAATACTCAAATAATTTATATAAATGAGGGACAAAAAATATTTATTCTCTATCTATAAAATACGCTCTAGAAAAAGCAATAAGTTAAATTCAAACTTACTTGGATATTAAACGTCAAAATACAATATCACAGCAGTTATTTTCAAAAAGAATGGTCATTAACCAAGATTGCCTCATAAGAATAAGATCGTTAGGGAAATTGAAAAGGCTTCATCATTACTAGGTTGAACTGAGAAACTTTAAGGCAATTTCCCTAACTCGCCCGACGAAGGAAATCACCGTATTATCTACCTCAACTTATTTGGCTTCTGGCTTCCTCCTCGTCTTATATAACTTACTTATTCTTGTCTTAATTGCCTTCAAATTCTGATCGATATCTGCTTCTTAAACTTCTACATCAACGGTACCTCCATTTCACTAATAGACGTAATATAATAACATTGGGATTACGCGTATTGAGACAGTAATTTTGATTCCTACTGTTTAATTTTCGTACTGAAAAAATAATTGGACTACAGTATAAAAAAAACTTTGCTTTTTTACAAACCAACTGTGTTCTTTTAAGTTGCTGGTATTGTCTTACATAACCCAGGAGAAAGGAATTATTGAAAGTTTGACTTCAAAACCCAATATTACTCGAAACATTGAAACTCATGATGCGAAAGATTATTTCTAAATAAAGTAATGAACCATTGTTAGCAATTTATTTGTCAAGTACCCTACACAAAGCTTGAACGAACAACTCTAATGATTTTATGCTTCAAGTACTTTGTAGAATACAAGTGATTTAATTTAGGTGCTATAAAAAATAATAAAATTAAATCGAAACGAATACCTAATGAGCTATTCTTCGCTCTAAGAATCCTTTATTAGATACTTCAGATTTGCCTGAAATTCGATTTACTTCAATTCATGTCGTCCATGTAAATTTAGAACTCCAATAATCTTTAACATTCCGTACACGCGGGGACAATCGGTATTGCCTTAGGGGTTTTCAGTCGGATTGGTATTTGTGGGTTGGGTTTAAAGTGCATTTTTGCTTGTTGCAGCTGCGGCGGCCCACATCGCTGGCTCTCAGGATGTGTACGTGAAGAAAGGGAGCACAATATCTTTGACTTGCTCCGTAAACGTCCATTCGACGCCGCCCTCTAGTGCATCTGTTTTATGGTAAATGTTTGTCTTGACTTGCATGATATTTGTGTGGAGATTGAAATTTGAAGTTTGAAAATGGAAATAAGACATACAATTAAATATCAATACAACGTCTGCTACGGCGTAGCAATTACGTAGTCTGCTACGCCGTAGCTTTTACGTAGCAGGAGCTACAAGATGTAGAATCACTTGGTTATACTAATACAGTCCGTGGCGTTTAGATCTTCTTTGTCGGTACGTAAAACTTACAGCTGATTAGACATACAATATTATTGTTTTCTGTTCTATATAAAGTACAGTCAAGTTAAGAGTAAGTCTAGATTTACACTTGAAACTTTGAACCGTTCTCCGTTGAACAAGTATCTATATCAAAAAGTAGATAAAAAACTGAATACAATATTTTGTCAAATATAAATAGTAAAGTAAAAAAAGGTAATTCACAATAAAATTAAATACTAGCGGTTCAGTTGCAATGGTAGCAAACATAAATATTTTTAGAATTAGCCCTTATTATATTCTTTCATCAATAAGTAAACGCCACGATTCCATTCCCAAAGGTACCACGGCAACGCAGTGGTAGACTTCGACTCCCCTCGAGGGGGCATCAGCTTGGAGACGGAGAAGACGGAGAGTGGAACGACCAGCAAGCTGCTTGTGACGAAGGCAGCTCTCACTGACTCCGGGAACTACACATGCGTGCCCAACAACGCTCACCCCGCGTCCGTCTCTGTGCACGTGCTCAATGGTATGCTTTTTTTATTTGAACTACGCTTATGTAAAAAAAAAAAGACAAATCAAGCTTTACAGACTTACCGGAAAGCGGAAGGCTCTACTTTAGAGTAGTTCATATACCAACACGTCTAGGGGCGGCTCGAGAGAGCTTCGGACCTCGGCCTAGCGCGTTGATACGGAAAAAAGTGAAGGAGCCTTGAGGGCATGCTTTCATCATCATTGTGATTATCATGTTCTTCTCTTGTTAGGGATGTTGGAGGGTCGATGCTAGCGCGAAAAACGGCTTTACAGACCATTCAAAGCACGGAATTATCAATCTCTTCGGGTAATCTACCTTTTGAACAACCAGGTGATTCAGCCTGCTTAAAACTGTTCTAACAAATATTGTTTGTCGTAGGCGAGCACCCAGCAGCGATGCAGACCTCGAACCGAGCGTCGTCATACCTGACGTCACAGCTCACCTGCGCAATAGCAACCTATTTACTATCTTCGTTAGTCTGCAGATGATCGCCTTGACTCCGACAATGCCGTACTAGGAGGCGGGGCTTTTGGTAATCATCTTTAGTTGAGAGACATGTGACAAGATTTAATGCCGATTTATTTACTATAGAACAGCGTCATTCGTAAAATTTTATTTGAATTTTATGTTAATGACGAGAAAGCTTACATAGAACTATGAATAGAATCGATAATTTGTTGAAAAACCGCTTTAGTTCGCACTCTCTGAGGGATTATTAAAACTGTGCTCACCCGGTCTAGTGGAAAAGAGCTTAATTATTGAAAAACGCTGGATTTTCAATTCAATAAATTTAAGTTATACAGTGGTACTCGTAATCAAATAAACACGAAGTGAAAAAAAGTATTCTAGCATTAAATATGAATCAAACTACCCCTTTATCAACATAATGCCAAAAATGGTACTCGGAAGTTTTACGATTCTTTTTGTTGTCATTCATAATAAGAGATAATTAGAATCTTTTGTTTAGTTAAAAATTTAAAGTAAGATTAGTTTCTGTGCAAATTCCGAGATAACTAAAGATAAGTCTTTTCAAAATTCATCCAAGACAAAGATTAAACATGAAGTTCCACATACAGAGATGAAAAGGAGGAACATTTGGAAACCTGCTTTACTTTAAAACAATCTAAAATACTCCTTGAAATTGAATTTCTTGGAAATTGCATTTTGAGCGAACCAGAAGCCACGACTGACGTAACACAAAATGGCGGTCAGAAATTTTGCATTCTGAGTAGCAATATTCGAATTTCATTTTAAAAGAATAAAATCTAATAATATTACGAGGAAGAATAAAAATTGCCACAACAGATTCAATATTCGATTTCCACTTATATAAATGGATTTCATTTTTTAAATTTTTTCTGGCCTAGATTATAGCCAAAACGAGGGTAAAATAAGTTTGTCTAAATAATTATGACATTTGTGCTTTTTTATATAAATACTGCGAAACACCTTTTAGAAATTATATTACTGTAGGTCTGATTACTGGTACCAAAACCAGTGAATTTGTAACAATTTTGGACAGATTCAGAACAGAGATTTTCTTTAAGTCGATTATGTGTAAAAATAAAACTGACATAAAAATGTAATTTGGTTGTGATACTTCAATTCATAGGAAATACACTACTAAAATTATTTTAAGATATTTGTTTAGTTTTGCAATACCAAAGCTTCTGCCTCCTTTTAGCGTAAACATTTATTCATAATAAAAATAGTAAGTAATAATGTTATTATTGATAGTAAAATTGTCTCAGAAGTAATAATTTATTGAACATAGGTATTACCAAAGTGACAAATTTGTTATTTTTTGGTAATATGGATAGTATTTTTACTGTGTTGCTGTGAAAGTATAAAATAAAAATAGAAATTAGAATTTTTTTATTTATTTTGGACATCACAACACACACACATTATACATATTTGTAACGATTCTGTGAGTGTTAACATTTCTATTTATCATACAATTTTAGTGTTTTTACTTGATATAAAAAATGAGATTAAGGTACAGTAAAGCACAAAGACAAAAAATGTGATTTTCATTTAATAATTTAGTTTAGAATATCTCTTAATTACTTTAACAACTTTTCTATTCATAGTGTCTGAATTAACTAACATTTTTCATGTTATTACCAAAAGATTTTATTTTTTTGTGATAAATGGCTCATGTAGAAAAAAAACCTACAAGAAATTAATTCAGCGGAAATTATGTTTACCATCAAACAAATCCCTCGAAATAGAATGTAAATTGAACAGTTTGTACATAAATTATACTAAATTAATACGTAAATGTAGTATAATAAAGTTTATATCAGATCGCAGTGTAAATATTTCGAATTACTGTAAATATACGAGTTTATTACTAAAAATTAAATAAGTAATCTAGTTGTTACCACTCGGGTGGTGAAAAACGTTTATGTTTTGTTCTTAGAACAGTAATATTGGAAGTTGAGCCTCGTTTCAAAAGGAACTTGTTGCGAAATATTCCAAATTGTAAGGCGGCGTACACATGCACTGAATAAATTACAAGCGAAGGCTAACTCGCGTGTTGCCGCTGAAGCCGCAAAAACTTTCCATTCACGTCTCGAGACTTACCTGCGAGTCGAAATGTCAAATAAGTTTCCCAACAACCAAAGTTAAGGTAAGCCAAGCCTACATTCAAGTTGGCCGATCGGGCCCGCAACTTTGGGACTCGACGACGACTTATAGCGTTACTTGTTCCCACAACGTTTCCTATAAAGCGAGACTCAACTGTAATTAATAGGAAATAAAGACAAATAAATTGAATTTTTGAAAGAATCTATTGACTGTTTTCCATTTAAAGTTTTTATGTGTAAACGGTTTGCTGGGTAGCGTTTAATTTCTCTGTTAATCTGGTTCACGGTGAGTGGGCTTGCCGCTGTGAAGTTGCAGCGAGGTTTCAGATGATAAAACTTGGCGAGCCAGGTCAGGTGACGCTCGACTACACACCAACTTTTAAAAGTTTTAAAACAAACCGCTGATTTACGCGACGCAATCCCGCTCTCGTGAAACTGGCCTCGCCTCACTGTTGAATTTTTCATCTACTTGTATACTTGTAAAGTAGTTTATACTAACATATTACTATAGTAACGGTAGCTGAAATGTACCTAGCTATGTTTCTTAACTTAATGCGTAGAAGGATGTTATAAATGTAATTCAGTGATGTAATTTGTACAATCGAACGTATGTTATAATTATAATTTAGAACGCGTCATTGTACGTTCGTTGATATGGATTCCTTTTCATTTTGTATTTTGTAAATAAACTGTAATGAAAGAGAAAGGAGTATTAATAAACAATTTAAAAAATAGATGTGTTTGTTTTTAATTAAACCCTTTCTGACGGAGTTCAGAGGCAAATATTATTAATTGAGTTTTCTTTAACAAAATTATAATATTTCAATTAGCAGCGAAATTTTTGGTTCAAATTAAGTATCTTTGCAATCCATCACGGGAAGCAAAAGTTACATTTTGATAATGTGCTCTCAGCCTTAAACCTCAATTACGCAAATTAGGTCGAGCCCTGACTGTTGAAGAGTAAAGGAGATGGATAATCTATTCATTTAATTTGTGTGAAAGAGACGCCATACTAAGGAGACGTAATGAGTAATTTCGCAATTACTCTCTGTAATGTGATTCCATTAATTAGGGTATTCATAGCGGCTTTTATCATATAATTCACACGTACAAAAGTCTTTCTGTATCAATTACGTAAGGAAATATTCCTAGGTATAGGATTTATTGGTAAATATTCCGCAAAAATAAAGTCCTTAAAAATCTTTTTAATGATACTCGTATAAGGAAGATGCAATATTATTAAAAGTAAAAACTTCTGCTTGCATTTGAAAGAATTTATGTAAAATGAATCACGTATATGATAAAAATTTAAAATTCTTCAAAATGTGGTCAAAAAATTCGGTTCCAAACTGAAAGTTTAAACTCAGCTGACGTCACTACTGTTAGTGTTGCAGAACCATCTATCTACTATCGATCGGTACTCTATTCATAATCAGCCATATTTCGACAAAACTATCGTCATTTTTTTATCACTTACCACAGGACGATATAGTGTTATGTAGTGTTAACATGTAATACTATCTCATTAATACTGATTGAACTAATTGTATAGCTGAGTGAGCGAAAGTTAATTTAGGCATTTAAATTCATTGAACACGCAAAGCCTAGTAAATTAGGTTCTAATTCAAACTAATGACTAAAATCGTCAATAAAGGCCTTTCGCTCTAGTCGAGGTAGGCTTGAACCTATTAGTGAGGAGCTTTTAGACGAGGAGGAGGAGGAGGATATTGATAAGTTGAAAATAACATCCATGAATATGTACTAACGGATTTGCGTGCCTCCTAAAGCACGGGATCATCCATCTTTTTAGACAATCATGTGATTCAGACCGCAATGTCCTACTCAAACTGGGAAAAGTCACCAAAACAGTGATATATGTTTGAAGAACGCCCCACGTGGATTTGAAATAGATCCCCCGTAAATTATGAGGAGAGCGTTTTACCACTCGGCCACTTAGATTGTTTTGACGAGATAAAATATCACGCGGATAGCAAAAAGAAGAGTAAATAAATTAATATATACCAACGTATTAACAAATTATTGACCTCTTGAGAAAATGAATTCTATCAAAAGTAACCTAATTTGAAAACAATGATAATAATAACGTAATACCGCAACAGGCTATGTCGTCGATGACCGCAACGAATGGTGTCATTCGTAACATTGAAAAAACAGCGGGAAGGCTTAAAACATCCTTGAGAAAATATAATATTACAAGAAAAAATGTTACAAGTGACCTCACCGGGAGCATTCGCGTGTAATGTAACGTTACAGATTTGAGCATTACATCAGTGAAGGAGGAGAACCGAGCATTACAATGCGCACCTTGTAATGATACAAAACGGGCATACATCAGTGAAGGAGGAGAACCGAGCATTACAATGCGCACCTTGTAATGATACAATGTGTAATATCTTGATACAACTTGTAACATCAATGCGCTTCACTTCCCCTAGCCCCCCGCCGCTATGAAATGCTCAAAGTCGAATCTATAATGTTACATTACACGCGAATGCTCGTCAGTCAGGGAGGTATTATTGTAATGTAATGCTCAAAGACGAATCTATAATGTTACATTACACGCGAATGCTCGTCAGTCAGGGAGGTATTATTGTAATGTAATGCTCAAAGACGAATCTATAATGTTACATTACACGCGAATGCTCCCGGTGAGGGAGCACCCTAAAGCTGTCTGTTAGAATTTTGACTGTCATCTCAGATAAAAGAATAACCGAGTCAACTCATTCCCAAACTCAACTTCCCGACAAACGCGATCACTTTGCGCACGAGAGCGATTTCCTCCAGTAACCTCTTACTCTTTGAAGTCGCACAAATCTCGGAAATTGTATTTCCCTTCATAATCCTCAAAGTACAATATTTTCTTTCTTTCGGGATGAAATTCTAAAGAGTATCAAGTGGTGGTTCTTGACTGGGGCCACGAGGATTGCGTTTATGGGCGCGTATTATTTTAGAGTTCATTCATGAGAAGTGACCTTGTCAAATAGTTTTTATTTATTTTCGAAATAAAAAATTAGCCTGCATTTTATGATAGAAACAAAATAAATCACAAAATTTTAATATCCTTGTGGAGGCAAAGGGAAGATCTTTTGGGGCATGGTGGTGAGCCCGGGGACCGCGGTCCAACTGTACTTCGTTGGAACTTGCATTTGTTCAATGTCTTGCGAAAACACTGATAGCGCGTTTCAGGCTTCGGCTTCTAATTGGTCGCTCTTCTAATGACGTAGTATGTGGCGCGCCGCCACATCCTCACAAAGTAATAAAATTTCACATCAGCGCAGCGCTGCTTTTTTTTCTGTACCTGTGTCACTGCTTCAGCGTTTTTTATTAATATATCCATCTAAAAATCAAATAAAGCCAAACAAAACAAAACAAACGTGCTATATTTACTTATCGTCAAAAAATGTTTTAATATTGTTAATTTTTTTAAAAGCATAGCGTTACTTATCGCTTATTTCCCGCCCGCAAACATTTTAACACTCTTATATGACGCACGCGCGATAGTCGTTCTTCCCTGGATTATGACGCATATACAGCCTGCGTACCCGTTTTTTATCTCGTTGAAATTTTTATAACTCCCCTACCCATCTCCTCCCGCGGTCCCAACGCCTCCGCCAGATTTCATTGAGTCGGAAAGGTGCGTTTGTTTCTGTTATGAAGAGTTGAGGGAAAAAGGTGACAGAAATCCGTACTTTTACATGTTTTATGAAGGTTGAGGAGAGTGACAGAATATTTTATAGCGATTTGTTAGTACTAATTATAATTTAGGTCAAAGTCAAAAGTCAAAAAGTTTTTATTCGAAGTAAGATTTTACAGATCACTTTTCAACGTCGAGGTAGCACAAAGCCAGGTTGTTACGACATTTTTTTGAAAAAACCAATATTGCATATAATTATATTATGAATGGTTGTTTGGAATCGTTTGAAGATTATCAAAAAGGGCTGTTCGTTTACTATAGAAGAATTACTTGGTAAATTAATTAAGTATAGTTTAAAGTATTTTTTAACATTCAATGTAACATATTTTTTGAGCAAGCTGTGATTTCCCAACACAAAAAGCATATTTTAATAAAATATGTATCTCTACGTCACTCCGTTCTAATGCAATTTTGACCCACTGTTCGCCCCTTCTGGTCACAGTTTTGCGACTCTTTACATCGCTTAGTTTATTCATTCGCCATAAAATAATCATTGCCATAAGCAGTAGTGTGTCGCCACATCCAGTCAGAAGACCGGAGTCGCGTCGTAAAAGGTTTTACTACTTCTAATGGACAGTTCCGAACTTGCTCGGTCTCTTTTGGAGTCCATTTACTAACAGACTCTGGGTTTTTAGAATCAGCTCAAGAAAGCTAAGTTTTTGTAGCACTAAAGACTTTGTTTTTTGCCTTATTTGGTTCACAGTTTATAATCGCACCTGAAACAAATTTCTGCCTAAGTTTTAGACTTCCCTTAGTTTACATGTTACGTATTTTATAGAATTCTTATACGCGATAATTAATTAAAAGGTTTGTTTTAAAAATACTTATCTCTCTAAATTGGGAAATTTATTTATGTTTGTAAAATCAAACTTATTAAAAGTTAAGAGCCTTTTTAAATTTAGAATATCACTAAGGAGAATCACCACCTTTATGTATGTACATAATAAGTTATATACACACACGTCATGTTGATTTAATCCGATGTACTTCCACGTAGTAGGAGTAAAGGTTGATTAGCAACGTCTGAACGCACCAGCTGCTTTGCGTAAACACTGATAAACAATATTGCTTTGAGAATCAAAGGTCAAGTTGGTAGAAGGTTCGTGATTTTAGTTTTATTGCTTTGGTTCATTGTTGGTGGCACAATTTTTGAGCTCTGACTTACTCGTATTCTGACGTGCTGGTTGCGTACACAGATTACTGTGCCATAGCTGATTAGGGTTGTACTGTTAGGCCCTTGCCCACATTTTTTTAAATAATTTAGTTGTTTGAGGTGGTAAATCACTTACATCTTTATAAGCAGTCCTCGATGTTAATTACAAGAAAATTATATTGTATACTTTTTAAATAAAGATTTCTTATTCCTTATTTTTTATTTCATAAGTTTACAAGAAAATAAATACTACATGTAACAACTGAAAAATGTAACAAAATTGGTATATTTGGTTGTCCGGCATCTTTAAAATAGTTTGCTTTATTATTGTTATATTAATCTAAACTTCAATTTTTGTTTAAAAGTGGGTGAGCCTGATTAAATATTGGCGCTCTAATCTGGATTAAATTCGTTCATAAATAAGAATCATTTCTGAGAAAATTGAGAATTTGGTCACAGATTTGGAAAGAAAAGTTCGTAAGATAAGCAGTACAATAATCTAATAGTAGTTTATCTACCATATACTCATGTTTTAATTTTGTTACCTATTTACGCAATTTTTCAAATTTAATAACTTAAAAACTGTTTAAAGGCAACATACCTACATACTAAAAAGTTTTAATACGTATGTAGTAGATTCACAAATATTATGTACTTTATTGCACGCAAACAAAATACAGTAAGTACATAAATAACTACTACAAGAGAACTTATTTGTGTTGTTGTTCAAGCATATATTTTCATTGTTATTAAAAAACTTTTTTAAATGTTTACCTACAGCAGCTTTTTAATAATATCTATCTTTTTTTTATCCGCGGGCCAAAATCAAAGAGTCTATCAAAGCCCGCGAATGGGGAGGCGCGGACGGCAACTTGACGCTATCGCGACAAAGTTAAATTGATACATTTTTAACAAGTTTCGGGTTGTCTGCCCACATCGGTCCAAATCATAAACTTTAATGGACTTTTTTTGAATTTATGATAAAAGCATGACGAGTCCACTTTGAAGATGGAACGAATAACAAAGATGAAACTAGTTATAATGATCGTCACTAGTATGATAATTTATATTTTAAAGAGGTAGGTATAGACATATACTTTATTTATTTATACAGATCTAGCGTATTTATTAAGAAATTTAAAAAAACTCATATTTGCACTAATTTATGTATAATATAACAATAAAACGAAAAACTAAGTTCTAGTGGATAAACTGTTGTAGAACTTGTAACAATTATAAATAATAGCGAAAAGCAAATAAAAGTTGGGGTAAAACTGCTATCGCTTTCGTCATATTCGATCTATGAACGCCATGTAAATTTGAGATATTTGCTTTTATTGAATCCCGTATATCAGGTTGGCTGGGGTGTAAAATATTATCGGCGACGCCCAGAAATCCTTATTTTATTACTCGCTCTGTCCCCGGCCAAGGATCCCCTGACACTGTGGCGCGGTGATAGAAGAAAGGATTTTTTATGGAAGCTGGTTGCAAAAACAAAATATGACTGAATTTTTGGTTTATGAAAGGGTTGGAGCATAGATTTTTATTTATTTCATTATAATTGAATTATATGCTTTAAAGGAAGCAGCAGTTTATTATCTTATTCATTTCGCCCAAGGATTAACTCACACCCGTCGTGTTAGTAAATATCCTTAAAACAATTTTCACAGTAAGGCAAAACACAAATGAATAAATAGAAATTATTTACCTTTTGCACAAAAAGGCACAAAGGCGAACTTTGAGCTACAATTAATTTTCTTTCAGCTAACCTTGGTGGTTATTGTAAAGATTTTTATGGAAAGCCTTGGTCCAGCATAGCTGCTTTCTTATCGTATGGGTAAGAATGAATGAATGAAAGTTAAGAAAGTGAAGGTAAGAGCTTGTTCTAGCAGCGGATATTTCTTAGGCTGAAATAATGATTTATGATGATAAAACTGGGTGGCTGAGAGTAAGCTTAGGTCATGTCCGCGCTTCCCTTAAGCTTGCGCCGCTGGCAATATCAAAGAGTTTTTTATAAGTTTTAATCAAAATATTCGTCGCGGCAACCTCGCCTCGTTCTCGTTAATATTAACATTACAGGGAGAGGCTTTCGGAAATTGTTTTGAATTCTTTTGTTGACATATTATAAACAAAGTATAGATTGAAGTAGACATTGATACCTAGGCATCAAAGTTTTTCTTTGTTTTAATGAAAATTCTAACTACAAATTTAGATAACGGCTCGCCAAGATCCTGGGCGAGCCTGCGAGTGTGACCAGGAAAAATACGCCAAAAAATAGGGGTAAAGTTACATAAATTCCCATCAAGCTGAAAATCGGTACGATTGTTTAAAATATGATTAGAAGTAAAATTTGAAAGTTCCCCATGTTTCCCCTGTATGGAAAATTTTTTATTCAAGGTCAAAGGTCAAAAAAATGTTTTTTTCGTGATTTTCAGCAAAACGGTAAGTTTGATCATAAAACACTTCAGGCAAAGATTGTAGATCATAAAATTATCTACAAAAGTATACCAATATTTTTTTCCTACGAGGCACTGTTTTTGAGATATAACGATTCAAAAAGTTGTAAAAGTTGAAATGGTCATGATAGTAGACTATTTAGTGCAAAGAACTATTGAAATTAGACAAGTTAATGAAACTTGGCATGGTTGTAGAATAGGTAGTCTTGAGTAGAAATCCACCGGAACCCATGACTCGTACCCCCTCTGAAGCCGGGGGGAGGGGGATGAAGTTGGGTTTTGCCGCCCTTCTTGTTGACCCTTATATCTCTAAAACCGTATGTACTATGACAAGTTTGGTATCATTATAATTATAAAATAGGGTTGCCATACAAAAAAACTAAATTTTAAGAAAAAATTCTCAAATCACGAATGATTTTTTCCACATAAACGTCGTTTACTTTTCCCATGGGAATGGTATCGATACAAAAATAATATGGTCGGGTAGCAACATTCACGGGCTTTACGAATATATGACTTTTATGGCACTTACTTGATAAAAAATGGGATAAAATAAATAAAATTGCGTGTGCGGCAGACAAAGGTATATACATGGAATTGAGATATAACGATTCAAATAGTTGTAATCGTCATAATATGCATGAGTACGCCACGTACATCTGTATAGTTGTAATATATGTTACAATATGTGTCTATCGGTCATTGTAACTTACACTTATAATATTTTGTGACGACCGTAAAAATAAAACAAACTGACTTAGATAATAATATAAATAAGCTAAGCGCTAAGTACACTACCTCATAGGTGGCGTGGAAACGTGTGCATATTTATTATAGTAGAGGATTTAGTGCAAATGTTTGTATGGGAAACATCTTTTATTGGACGAGTCGACGAAACTTGGTACGATTGTAGAATAGGTAGTCCTGAGTAGTAATCCACCAGGACCCATGACTCGTACCCCCTCTGAAGCCGTGGGGAGAGGGGTGAAGTTGGGTTTTGCCGCCCTTCTTGTTGACGCTTATATCTCTAAAACCGTATGTACTATGACAAGTTTGGTATCATTTTCGGATAACTCATTAACGTATAATTCATTTTTAAAATTATAAAATAGTGTTACCATACAAATACCACATAAATTCCGGCCGCTCTAACTTTCCATTTTGACCTCACCTTATACATCTTTTGTATGTTTGGAAGGTTTTGTAACACCTAAAACATTTCTGCCATACATTATCACCCCTTAATACCACTATTTTGAAACTAATTTGGTCTTGGAGCTAGTTCCATGTATATACCTTTGTCTACCGCACATGCAATTTTATTTTTTTTAACCCATCTTTTATCAATTATGTGCCATAAAAGTTATATATTTGTAAAGCCCGTGAATGTTGCTACCCGACCATATTGTTTTTGTATCAATACTATTACCATGGGAAAAGTAAACGACGTTTATGTGAAAAAATTCATTCGTGTTTTGAGAATTTTGTCTTCTAATTTAGTTTTTTTGTATGGCAACCCTATTTTATAATTTCAAAAATGAATTCTACGTTAACGAGTTATCCGAAAATGATACCAAACTTGTCATAGTACATACGGTTTTAGAGATATAAGGGTCAACAAGAAGGGCGGCAAAACCCAACTTCATCCCCCTCCCCCCGGCTTCAGAGGGGGTACGAGTCATGGGTTCCGGTGGATTTCTACTCAAGACTACCTATTCTACAACCATGCCAAGTTTCATTAACTTGTCCAATTTCAATAGTTCTTTGCACTAAATAGTCTACTATCATGACCATTTCAACTTTTACAACTTTTTGAATCGTTATATCTCAAAAACAGTGCCTCGTAGGAAAAAAATATTGGTATACTTTTGTATATAATTTTATGATCTACAATCTTTGCCTGAAGTGTTTTATGATCAAACTTACCGTTTTGCTGAAAATCACGAAAAAAACATTTTTTTGACCTTTGACCTTGAATAAAAAATTTTCCATACAGGGGAAACATGGGGAACTTTCAAATTTTACTTTTAATCATATTTTAAACAATCATACCGATTTTCAGCTTGATGGGAATTTATGTAACTTCGAATGTGTAAATTGACCGGACTATAGGTGAACTGGTAACTTTGTTGAACTGGTTTTGAAGAGAAACTTGGACCTTTGGGTCTAGGCTCGGAGGAAAAGTGAAAGATAAAATGGACGAAATGACATAGGAAATTCCAAAATTAAATATTCGAATTTAGACGGAAAAAAAAGGTAAATGCGATGAGAATGAGGTGGAAACGAGGTGGCATGCAAGGCACTTCGTTACAGCAGCGTTACGAAAACGTAATAGTTTTTCAGCTACTTCCACACGTGCTTTTTCATGTGATAAGTATACCACGCATCACACGCTATTAATTTAGATCCACAGGCGATGACGTCACAATGAAAACGTCAGTGGCTAAGTGGCTAGATCCGCTGTGTTCTATTAGGAAGGCGCAGCTTCAAACCTCGACATATACCAATACTAGCGACCCGCCCCGGCTCCGCACGGGAAAATGGTTATTGTGGGTTATCCTTCAGTATATTATGCATGTATTATACATATAAACCTTCCTCTTGAATCACTCTATCTATTAAAAAAAACCGCATCAAAATCCGTTGCGTAGTTTTAAAGATTTAAGCGTACAAAGGGAGGGACATAGGGACATAGGGACAGAGAAAGCGACTTTATTTTATACTAGCGACCCGCCCCGGCTCCGCACGGGAAAATGGTTATTGTGGGTTATCCTTCAGTATATTATGCATGTATTATACATATAAACCTTCCTCTTGAATCACTCTATCTATTAAAAAAAACCGCATCAAAATCCGTTGCGTAGTTTTAAAGATTTAAGCGTACAAAGGGACATAGGGACATAGGGACATAGGGACAGAGAAAGCGACTTTATTTTATACTATGTAGTGACTATGTAGTGATGTTATCGATTTTAGATTTCATGAAACAATTAATTATTCCTTTGCCTTGATTCCTCTTACGGTGAAAGAGAAATACGTGATACATGCGAAGAAATTCAAAGGTTGTGTGTGAAGTTGACCAACCCGCACTGGGCCAGCTTGGTTGACTAAGGCCTACTGATCCTGATCTAGGGTAGGCTCGAGCCCTTTCGGTAGGGTCATAATATATTGGTTGTTGACATAACAAGCAATGGTACTAAACACTCCACAGTCCACACACTGTCTGTCTGTTTTTTTATTTATTTGTGTGTTCGGAATATTATCAGGAATTCTAAGATCGTGGAATTCCAAAAAGTACGGGCTCGATGTTTTACATTTTGTTACATGTTTAATGCAGCTTTTACCTTTTAGAAATTACCTGAACAAAGCTCTAAATGTTTAGATGACTTACAAAATTACGATTTGAATACTAACAAGGTGATGTAAAGTGCCACCATAACACCATAGACGCTTCACAAAACATTTAAACACTTTATACAAGCACATATCATTTCTATGGGGTCCCATAAAAGGGAAATAAAATAGTCCAACAGCATTGTTCTTGAAACTGAAATAATCTGGCTAATGACTGTTATTAAAGCTATGGCTATGGCCGCCATCATTGTTACTGCTGGGTCGAACCTTTACGTCATAGGGTTGAACTAAAAATGATAATGATAACTAATAAATCGTAATAAATGTTAAATAAACTGTTTATTTTGCTTTATTTCTGAATTGATTGTGAAAAAAGATCTAAATACATTTTTTTAGAATTGATGAAGGAAAAAATACTGAGGCCAATAAATTTGACTAAATTGTTTGAATCTGTGATAAACTAAGATATTGCATAAAAATATTGAATTTATTCTTGTTCATTAGTGTGAGACGAGAGCCAGTCTTTGTTTGAGCAAAGCTTAATAACTTCTGATCAAAAAATAAAAATAAATAAATAAAATTCATTTATTTCAGGTACAAAGTCCCTTAGCTTTGTCGTCGAAAAATGATTCGTAAAATCTTACTTCGAATAAAAACCTTTTGATTTTTAATAATTCTGTCTATGTGTAGGATTGTTTAGCTAGTTGTTTATTAATAATAAAAATAAGATAACGAAAGGAGATACATTTCAGTCAAAACAAATTATTTCTGTATAAAAAATGTAACAAACTCGTTCATTATAATAATTTTATGGCTCAAAAGTTTAGTAGCTAGCGACAGGGTTGTCACAGCTATTTAAACTGCTAACCGTATGCTTATAATAATATTGAAATAGAACAGTGATCTAACGACGATAGAAATAGTACTTAACTAGCAGTGTACATAACAATTTCCATACATAACAACTACACGGTATTAATTAAATGAGAAAAAAATCGCTGATAATAGGGGAAACATTTTAGATCAACTGTTAAGTACAACATGTAATTTTTATTTGAAATATCGTTCAAGAAAACGTAGAAGAAAAATAAAAGACGGATAACCAAAACGACATGGACCATTACATAGGCCAAATCAAAGAAGGGATAGATGCAGTTTCCTTCAATCAGAAGACTGAAAAATGAAAAGCATGTCGTAGACTACATAAACAAGAGCACAGCTCTTAAAAAAGCAGTGACCAGTAAGATAAAAGTGGTAACCCTATCCAAGTAGAAACCTTCTCTTTGCGATCTCGAAATTAAAGGAAGATTTTAGAAAGTCAGAATTAAAAAGTAATTATGATTCATGAAATTGTTTTGCAGACGGCTAGTAATTACTGAGAGGTAGCTTTAAATATAATTAAGAAAAGTTACAAATTTCTGTTTTCATGATACGAATAATGGTTCAGGTGTTTTGTTTAAAAGTAGAAGTAAATAAATAATTCACGCTCTAAAAATGAACGATTTTTTTTACATTTTTAATAAGTACACGTTTTATGCTGTTAAGATAAAGGGAAACAACGTGACAAAAAAATTGCTAGTCAAAGGGATTCAAAGTTTGTGTAGGAAGTTAACTCGCCCGCAATGATCCAATGATATGGTTGAGTTTAAAATTTTAAATACTGCATGAGTTGCGACTGGAGGTATGTTTTTAAAACCATTGTTTAAAACAGACAGATTCGGTTTGGAGTGAACATAGTGTGACTGGAGTGAACAGAGTGTGACATAGTTACAATCAATAGGACTTTCGAAATCGTAAATTTTCCCAGAAATTCTCATTTGGGTTCGATAACTGTAATAGCCCCTAGCAATTCTAATTTCACTAGTTAATGTAACATGAGTTGTTATAGTGAGATCCAATGTCAATCAGTACTGGCGTGATGAATTGGAATCATGAAATCATTAAATGCTACTGATTATACGGGATTTCCAATAATGTATCTGAAATATCGATACTAGTCATCGGCAAACATTTTGATTAGACTCTAAGTATAAATGATGATTATTATTTCATTTTCAGTGATAGCTTTGACTTCGGTAAGTAAAGTATACATTTAAACTAAATTAATATCGGTGTCAAGTCAGTATTTAAAACATAAAATATTTTCTCTGGAGGCCATTACGTTGAAAAACTTATAAACTTGTTATACAAAGGATATAATTTTAGATTAATTATTTTCGTGGGAACATACACAATGAGACTAGGCCAATGTACGGTAGGAATTTGGTTTCTAAAAATGTATTTTGTAAATTTTGTTTGCGTATACGGTCAAAAGTAACTTTTTTTTTATCTCTTGGAACATTACCCGACCCGCATAAATATTACTATTATATTAGGTAATATTACCTTATATGCCTATTTAATTATAACATTTAACCTGTCATCGTCCGGATTTATTGTAATTTTTGAATCGGCAACTAAATCACGAGACATTGAACACGAATAATTGTATCCCGAAATAACGCCACCACGAATTTAATTAACTCGAAATAATCTTACTCGAATAAAAAAACCACGAAAGTGCACAACACGAATATCAGGCGTAAAGAGTGATAACTTGTAATGTTTAACAAAGTGTTGGAGCGACCTATTTATAATAATAACTAGTGCCCGCCCGCGACTACGCTCGCGTTGGTTTTCGACTTTTCCCGTGGGAATAAGGTATTTTACCGTGGTATAACGAAACCTTAATCCATCCCCAAGATCCATTCTATATCTGTACCAAGTATAATAAAAAATTTTAATCACAGTTCTTCCAATCAGTTTTTCCCGTGGGAATGAGGTATTTTCCCACAGTATAAGGTAGCCTTTAATCTCTCCCTAAAGTCAATTATATCTCTGTACCAAGTTTCGCGTTTAATAAGGTATTTTCCCGCGGTAAGAGGTAGTCTATATTCTACTCTAAGGTCAAATCTATCTCTGTACCAATCTTCATCAAAACTTTTCAACTATACTACTATTTTTCCCGTGGGAAAAATGATTTTCCCCTGGTAAAAGGTGACCTTTATTCATCCGCAGGGTCTATTCTATCTCTGTACCAAGTTTCGTCAAAAATTTCCACTCGCGCTGCCATTTTTCCCGTGGGAATGAGGAGTTTTCCCGCTGTAAAAGGTAGCTTATATCCATCTCCAAGGTCTATTCTATCATAACTCAAGGTCAGATTGGTGATACCTAGTTTCATCAAGTTTCCGCCCCTCGGCTCCACCCGCGCTTACAGTTATTCCCGTGGGAATGAGGTATTTTTCTCAATATCTATTCTATCTCCATACCAAGTTCAAAATCAGTTCAGTAGTTTTGGCGTGAAAGCGTAATAGACAGACAGAGTTACTTTCGCATTTATAATATTACAGTAGGGAAAGTAGGGATATGCTAGGAATCCGCCTCTAAAAACGTTAAATAATTAATCTATGTACGTACAGTACATACACATACGGACTACCCCTTTTGACATAGAAATAGAGAAAACATAGCCTTCTCGGTATTTAATGTTTCGTGGTTTCTTTATTCGGGTAAGATATTTTCGTGTAAAATTGATTCGTGGTGGCGTTATTTCGCGATGTAGTTATTCGTGTTTAACATTTCGTGATTGGGTTGCCTACTCGTAATTTTTACATGTTTTCAAAGCAAATAAAGTTTATTATTAATTATGATTACAAACAAAAACAGCCTCTATGGTCGAGTGGTCAAAAGCTCACCTGACGTTACGGAAGTTCCGGGTTCCAATCCCGGTGGGAACTAGTCTTTGTGAGATTTTCCAAATTTTGGTTAGGACATTACAGGCTGAATTACCTACCTGACTGTCCGAAAAGAAAGATGATTCCGTGCTTTGGAAGGCACGTAAATCTGTTGGGTCCCGGCTACTAACTACGGATGTAGTCGTTATAGGAGCCATGTCAGAAGCCTAAGGCGGTTCTAAATTCGATATCAGGGTTTGTAAGGTAGATTAACCTCGAAACTCACACGACTCACTTTGACTATGAAAACATCAAACTTATTCAATCTTGCTCTTCTTCAAAGCAATCTTAAAGGATTCTCCCACCATTTTCTTCAAAGGGCTTCCCTTTAAACTCGTACGGGAAAGGGGAGTCGTCACAATAACCTACTTCTATCCGGTGCAAACGCAATAGCAAATGAGCGTTCACATCACTCCATTATACGAGTCGATATGGCGGGAAAAGTCGGCTGCAAAGCTTTGCGGAGATCAAAGGCAGTGCACACAGCCTATATATTATGATTCCATTAGAAAAATATGATAATATTTTGCAGCTAAAGTTTGTAATGTATATTTTTATGATAATATTCTCGAGATTTAATGCAAATGATTTCTAGAATGGTATCTAAACAAATTGTATCAATAAATGATTTTAGGCAGACTCATGTTAAAAACTACAAATTGAACTGTATAGGTACTGTGTCAGGGTCCAAGGTCGCATTACGAACAGCAAAGCTCGGCACTAGGCAACAATGAATGCGCAACAAATGACGCTCAATTTATTCGGCAGCATTATAAAGCATGTTCTCCGGACCATCGTGAAACGTGATCTCCTTTGAGCCGCTTCTAGATTCGCTGCCCGGTTTTTTTTTTGTAGAAGTCTGGTGAAGTGTCGTATTTGCGACAAAAACGTAGTATAGGTTAAATCAAATAAAAATAAGTTGAAAGCACCGCGCGACATGAAACTGACAACTGATCATCATGAGTCAGTAACCTAGTCAACATGTTTGGGAACATTTTGGGTAACAAATAGCGCGCCAATTAATGTTGTCTAGTATATAATGTGTATGCTTAAACGTGCTGGAACCAAAAAATATTTCTTGGTTACTTACTAGATTCACCAGCCGAACAATTTTAAACAAAAAGAAGAGTAATTTAAAATGGACTGTCCTTACTGTATTTCCTTAGGCTAGATGAATTCCCGCCTGCCTTTGTGCCGGCGAGTCGTTGGAATCGCTTTTTGATGCACAGATAGCTGCGAGGACTAATTCTAGAGAATTCTTTGTGTTCATCAGTTGAGCTTATCTTTTATTTCACTTTTAATATAAAAATACGCATTTCGCTCAAGATTCTATAAGAATTATAGAATTTCCAAAATAGATAGTGCGCTGACATTTACCACGGATGTATTATTATGATTTTACTACTTACTTTCGCGAAAAATATATCAGAAAGTAATTACAAGAGTATAAAATCAGTAGGGTATTTAAAAATACAAGCATTATTATTGAAATATTAATAATCTCAAATAAACTGGTTCATCACATAGATATAAATTGATAAGTGCAGTTTACTTAAATCTATCCTAGTAATCCCTCTACAGGGATATATGAAGAAGAAGAAATTTACCGAATAAACCTTGAAACTTTTAATTTGATTTGTATCATACTTAAAACAAATATCTGCCTCTATATACATACCGATTGGTCCTCACACCGCCGACAACTAAGATCGGAACATAACTCATCATTTCAGCCAGTTGACGTCCACTGCTGGATAAAGGCCTCCCCCAAAGATCTCCACAACGATCGGTCCCGCGCTGCCCGCATCCAGCGGCTTCCCGCGACCCTTACCAGATCGTCGGTCCACCTTGTGGGGGGCCTGCCCACGCTACGTCTTCCGGCGCGTGGCCGCCATTCAAGAACTTTTTTTCCCCAACGGCCATCGGTTCTACGTGCAATGTGCCCTGCCCACTGCCACTTAAGTTTCGCGATCGAACATAACTTGGTATTGGTATATCGACTCTCACTAGAGCAGAAATTGGTTTGACCAGCAAAACTGGGACAGTCGATCCCCACGTTATTGGTTGTTATTTTAACTTTGTCAAGTTGTATCTGACCACGATTGCTGTAACGGAAAAGATAACTGTCCTCGATCTAAATATTTGTGAATTACTTATTTATTCTGCTGGCCCATTAGTATTATAGAGTTTTAAATTTTAACTTGTATTACCTAGGGCTTTTAAAACATTTAGTTTCATGTTTCTTTAACATTCTTACAATAATAAATCATTGTAATGAGAAAATTTGCGATAAAGATTTGATCAGAAAATAAAGTGATTTGAGTATGACCTATCTCCTCAAGTAAAAGTGCGCATGATTACCAAGTTAATTTGCACTTGTTGTAGGTACTCCTTTCATAATACGTTGTGATCATAGAGTGACAAAAAAAAACAACTTTGCAAAACAAAGGTATATTTGCCGCTTCGATTGGCTAATTTGCTTTTGCACTGTTTAGGATGAGGGCGCTCTTGACCGCAAATAAACTTGGTAATTGTACGCACTCTTACTTGAGACCGGCCTTACATAAATCTGAAAATTGAAAAGCAGGACATTAGTCAAGGACAATTTTGTTCTTAAGACGTATTTATCCACACAAGCGTGAAGTTTTTTCTTGCCTATATTCCCGTACTATTACTTTATTTAGTGTACCACAGTTCCGAAACATGAGCTCAGGAATCATAAGGTCGTGTCATCCATTAGGGTCAAGTAAAACTTTTTATTGTTACATTTTACGAGCTATCTCCCGAGAGCAAGCACTATAAGCCACCAATGGGCGGATAAATATAAGATGAACACGACATATAATTGCACTGGAGCGAAAGTGACAGATTATTATAATGATCATTATGTAAGAGAAAGACAGAAATAAATAAATCCTATAAATGTTTAAGTTTATGAGAATAACGCAAATACTACTTAATTTAATTCGATAGAATTTTGTTATGTTACAGTTAAGACTTCTAAACAGCATTAATAATAATCTTACAACAGGAAAATAAGTCATTTCCGAAGTAAAAAATATAGTGCAAGTGACGGCAAGAGGTGGAAATTTAGTATCTTAAAAATACTTAGTCTCCTTTTACCGTTTCCAAGTGTATCATCGTGAAAAACTTTATGGTTCAGTTTGGTGTGTTGACCTAGTTTCAGGGTGTTGAGTACTCAGGTGCTGCCTAAAAATGTTATCTTACTAAATACTACTACCTAGCTTTAAAAATATTTAAAGATTCAAACCATTCCATTCAATATTATTCACAGAATAAACTTTTATTTATTAACTCTTCACATGGTACTACGAGATTCCAGATAGCGATTTTTTTTGTTTCCAGATTTCTAGACTTTGATTAAAAATAGTTGTTGGCAACACCAACAAATATCTTGCAGGTGTGTCAAACTGACAGTTCGCTTGTCTTTCTGTTTTTTGTTCATGGACTTAGTAACATAGTTAACTTAAACTATGGTAATACGTCTATGTTTTTGTTCGCGTGTTTTTTGCCAATATAGAGAAAGTCAAGCCAATTTGTGTGTTTTCTTCAACTATAAACAACAGTCCACTGCCAAAATCAACGAAAGAGCAGACAGTAGTTCCGGCATGGGAATAACCAAATTTCTATTCAATTACATTAAACATAAACAAAATGATGTGTTAAACTTTTGATATATTTCAAAATCATCGCTTATTGCTTTTTATGGGTGAATCTCGCAACGAATTGTCTTTTTATGGTATTAATAAAACCACTTCTTCCCGACGCATGTCTGGTAGAAAAAATCCACAGTGGCTGTGGCATAAATATTTAATACCATTGTTTTTATAGCACTGAGTGCCGATAAAGGAATTATGATTGCTCTCTTACGATATTTGTTATGCTGTATTATGTCGCAAGGGGCTGTTATGGGGACGATTTTATTGCTTATGTCTACGAGTGACTTTCATTTATTGGATTGTCTTGCTTTACAACTTCGGTAGTGATTCAAGATACTTATCTTATCTTATCAATAGAAAAATGCAACGTTTTGTAAACTAGAAATCGAAACCATTCGAAAATGACATGTGTGAGCCAGAATTTTATTTGGACAGTAAATGAACATAGAGTAGAGTAGAGTAGAATATACTTTATTGCACACAAGATAATACAACAAAACATAACTACAACAATACAGGTATACAAAAGGCGGCCTTATTGTAAGGTAGCATTTTCTGTCAGGCGACAAGTTACTGCGAAGCAGTGCGTTAAATACAAAAGGAATTAAAGAAAAAAACTCGATGGGGTTGCGTAGTTTAATTAATAATTACGGAGTTCATGTGGCCACCTTCTAGCTCCATCATCAGATCAGCTCTATATCATAATGAATTATTTATGCATGCAAAATGCCAATCGGAAATAGGGAAGTGGATCAAAGGGTATCATTCATTTTGGACCAAAAAAGTAAAAGTGCCGGCCAGCAGAAAAAAGTATAACTTTCGGATAGAACACACAATTTCTGTATTCTTTTACTATGACACTAATCCTGTGCACCCCATGGTTGTATTGTTAAAAGCTATTAATTAAATAATAAAAATGTTAATCTAAAAGTATTATTTTGATGCATGTCACAGCGCTTGTAGTCATATTGTATTAAATATATCATATTTCTTTATTTTATGTAGTTTAACTTCTGTTTTTATTATTATAATAGGAGCCCACTTGGATTAAGTATGTATTTGTTTAATATAATTAAAAAAGGGGAATTATAAAACGAGCGAATAAAAAAACAACTTTGCGACTGACGATGTTGCGACTGACGATGACATACTGTTTTAATAACTTGAGCGACTAAATTACTAAAGTGAGCGACTAAATTACTAGTGAGCGACAAAATTACCAAGTGAGCGACAAAATTACTAAGTGAGCGACTAAATTACCAAGTGAGCGACTGGAAATACAGAGAGGGCAACTGGCAACACGAAGGTCACTGGCTTTGATAATAGTAGTCAGGGCGTTAAACGAAGCGGGGGACGGGGAGGCGCAGCCCCCGCTAAAAAAAAAAACAAATCTACCCAGAATCAAATCGGTTGGTTAGGTTAGGTTAGACTGATGTCAATAACAGAGCCGAGGGAGCCGAGCGAGCGGAGCGAGCGTGCCGCGGCAGCGGCCGGGGACCGCCGGAGTTGTAATTTTTTCAAAGTTGTTTTTGTATTCGAAACACTTTATTTAAGATAAAATGACTCTCAGTACAAAAATACATTTGCCAAATGTTGAAAAAAATGCAGGACGTAACGTTGACACTCAAACAAATATTATACGCTCAAATATTATGAAGCTGCTCATTTTGTATTTTAAGTAACTCAAATTAATGTTTGTAAGTTGCTGTTCTGTTGATTTCTCGTCGCTCGCAGTCAGTCGCCCACTTAGTAATTCTATAACCCAAATTAATTAATTTTGTCACTCAAAACTGTAATTTACAGTCACTCGTTTAATTACTACCCATTAAAAAATATATTATGAAAGTATTATCATGATGCATAATAATGATCATTCATCAACTATTTTTGTTTATTATTAAGAAAAAAAAGTAAAAAAAATAAAAAATAAATAACGAAAATGTAAAAAAAAAGTAACGATATATAGAAACTAGGACGGGTTCTATCCGAAAAATACACTTTTTTTCCTTGGCCGGCATTTTCACTTTTTTGGTCCAACATTGTATGAAACGTGAATGATGTCCTTTAACTTGCAAGATTTGATTACAGACCGACAGACAGACAGACAACGGGACAGGTGAAACTAATTAATAAAAGCTTGTGAAAAAAAGTTACATAAATAATAATCTAAGTTTATAGTAATAATAAGCGATATTCATACAATTGTTGTTGTTGTTGTTGGAATCCTAAGGTACCCAGGGGATACATAGGGCCTTCAAGAGATTCTTCCATTTCCCCCTGTCCTGCGCCGTGGCCTTGGCTTCGCTCCACGTAACTCCGGCCGCTTTCAGCTCGCTCTCCCTCCACAGATCGACGCCACGTCGTAGCAGGTCTACCCGGTCTTCTCCTGCCACTGGGTCTCCACTCGAAGGCAGTTTTGGCGGGATGCTCACCCTCCTTGCGCAAAGTATGACCTATCCATCTCCACCTTCTAGCCGCGATCTCCTCACCAATTGGGGTTTGCCGACATTTCTGACATTTCATTTAATTACAAAAAAGTACAAATTATACGTATTCTGAAAATTCTGCCAAACAAATATTATGTCAACACCTTCTAACGAAAAAATAACTTAAATCCGGAACAGTGGACTATGAATAATAAATATTTAATATGTTCCAAAGTGAAATACGCCTCTTTTGGTATCGTCAAATTATGACTCGGTCGTGATTCAAGAGCTCAACTGGGTGATATTTTTATTGAATTTTAAAGGTTTTATCGACAGGCGGGGTGACGGTAAACCATGTATTGGCTAATCAAGCGTGAGATGTACGGTGTAATGTGTTAAACATGTATCGGGTTTTAGAGTAAGCCACTGTTATCTTTGTATGACAGCAATGTAGCGTGAAAGTTAGCGTTTTATAAGGTACGACTAGCACTTAAAATAAATATTGCTATGCTTAGAGAACCTTAAGCTGTAAATACTGATTAAATTGCTAAGTTTATACCTATATAACAAAACTTTAGAGGTCGAAAATCTGTACATAGAAAAAAATGACCTAATCTCCGTCATTGTTAAACCGATTTGAATGAAATTTTGCATAGGTAGTATAGGTACCTTATTATATCCCCGGTCAAGATAGTTTTTACCTCCAGAAAATATCGAATTCCTACAGGAAACTGCACGGAAAAGTCAAAAAACAACGCGGGCGTAGCCGCGGGCGGACAGCTATAAATAAATAAATTACAGATAAGAAGTCATATTTAATTCTAAAAATGCATTATAATCAAACAATCCAAACTACAAAAATATTTACAGGCTTTGCCTAGTTTGGGGTTTGAGGTCAGATGGCCGTGTGTGAGATGTCCCACATATTTATTTATTTTTATTATTATTTATCAAGACAAGGTATTACTTAAATCTCAGAGATAAATTTGTTACAATGCAGACCACAAAATGTATTTTTCCCACCATTTATAAACAAAATATAGCGCGTTCTTTTTTTAGTTTAATCCGTTCGAATCTATTGTAAATCAATCGTTAGTGAATCGCCTCATGTTAATTCTAATGTCAACACAGTTACTACAAAAAAAGTAAATGCCAAGGTCACGTCACACATCACTAAACCCTCAATTTGGTTGTCCTAAAAAGGTCGTATCGATGGAACTACTATTATTAGAAAGGGTAAGAAGTAGAGGACGTCAGCATAAAGGTCAACGTATACAAAAGCACAAATATTATATTTTGTAAATAAAAGATGTGACGTCAGGACTACTTTGGGCTAGAGCCCTCTGTCTGCTTGTCCGCGAAGCTTGAAACTTCGATGTTACAACACAAGAGCTGGCCAAATAAAAAAAATCTTCTAACTCTAAATTAGTGTCAAATTGTCTAAGTATTTCTAAAAAGTAAATAAATTCCGAAGGTGATAATAGCTACTGTTGGATATTGCCTCAAATAATTTGGATACATTGTTATATTATTCTTTACAATTTTAAAAGCTTTGCCGTCGAAAAATGATCTGTAAAATCTTACCGCGAATAAAAACCTTTTTATTTAGATTTGGGTCTCTATCTTCTAAAAAAAGTTATATACATACAAGAGATCATTAGTCACAATCGATGCTAAAAAAGTACGCTCAAAGTTTACAAGCTTCTAATGGGTATCAGGCGTCAGCAGTAATTGGCCAGCACAAAACTAGATGGCGCTATCGCGTGACTAGCGTTCCAGCCCGACAAGCCCGCTCCATTTAAAACTACCCGCCTACAACTCCATTTGGCATGTGTGGACATGCGATCGCTAGTACTCACTGTTAATCGCTTGGTGATTTGTAGTACAGTCCTGTTACAAAGTATGATAAGTGGCATTGGAGGCGTTTGAAATAATAGGTCACGATTGAGTCTAGTGTAACTAGTATTATATTATCTGTGATTGAGTTATGTGCATGGTCGTCAAATTTATTTTTTTGTATTTAAGTGAGGGCTAGGCAAAACTGAACGGATGATATTATGATCGATCAATGGATCTAATCAAGTTTAATAAAAAAACTTGGCCCGGAAACGAGAAAAACCAGTGTGAGACAAGAGATAGCCTTGGTTTAACAAAGCTTATTAACTTTTGATCTGACGTCATTACGACTTTGATTTTGAATCAACCATACTGTTCGATTAAAATGACGATTTTGTATGGCAGCTTATCTATTTCCTAATAGCCAAGTTCGTTTTGTACACAAAACTAATTAATACGATGAAGCGCGTTTCCACGTTCATTTTACGGCAAAAATATACCATAGTTATAAACCTTCGTTGCATGATACATAACTTTATTAAATATTATATTTAATTTAAGATACAATAATTATTATTATTATTTGGATTAATTTAGAAATAAAATACTGCGACTGAAATATAATCAAGCCCCCTGTAAACTGGTTTCAAACTTAAATCACGAACGAGTAACTTGAGTGTCACCGCTCTTAGACAATCTCAAAGAATTTTGACATACCACACCTACCTACCTATATGTAAGCACCCCGGATCCTCTATGGGTGTGTGGGGTTGGCACTGACTTAGTACTGCTTCATACTGCTTGAGCTGACTTGTAAATGTTACGTCAATGAGTGCGTGCGAGGTATGTTGCTTTGTATGGAGTAAGACATGTGTTCGGGGCGTCTTGCCGCCAAAGTCAAAGTCAAAGTCAAAGTCAAATAGTGTTTATTCAAAGTAAGATTTCACAAAATCATTTTTTGACGTCGAGGAGAGTTCACGATTTGGCTGTCTTCTGTGGAGAAGAACTCTCCGGAAGAAACTCCACAGGCGTTGCATCTTTTCAAAAATATTTTTACATAGGTAATTATTATTTTATACAATTTGATTAATATAACAAAGAGTGCAGACGAAATATGAAATTAAAGGAAGGCAACCAGTCAAAGTAGAAAAACTAAACTATATAAACAATAAAACAATCGGCAATCGACTAGAGCAGACCAGTCCCCCCAAGCAGCACCACGTTCACGGGTTTGACGTATGGGACAGCCATCGCCGGGCTCAACCATATTAGAGGGAACCCAACCCAACCCAAAAAAAAAAATATTGCCAATTTTCTGATTTATGCTATGACACCGACGACGCTTAATCAGCAAGAAAAGAAAATACATTAAAAAAAATCTGGAGACTGAACATTTCCATAATTGTTTTACGAGTACCTTCAATAGAGTCTTACAGTCTTTTATATCCAACCAGAAATGTATGTATATTCCTTTTTACCGCGATCACGTATTCATTCCGCATTTTTAAATTCTCCCCTCAGCAACTCGCGTTGTACCGAAATTTCAGAAAGCCACAGCGTCCGGAGCTTTGTCCCTTTTTGTTTGTCTACTGGCCTCGTTTTGTACATGTATCATCGAATCTCTCTGTCTAATGCGAGACTAAATGGAGACCATGAATTATGAGATAAAACGAAACGGCCACTGTGACAAAATGCAGCTTTGGTGTAATTTTGCGAGAACACCTGAGTTTTTAGTCTTCTTTTCGACATGCGCGGGTTCAAATCTCGACACGTCCTTACCGATGTGTTTCGACAATCATGTAAATATGTAACGAAAAAATGAAAGGAAAGGAAGGAAGGAAAATATCATCGTGAGGAAACCTTAAGGGTTTAAAACTTATGCAAGTAAATCTCTTTGTCATTGTATTTTATTTTAACTGTACAACGTTTAAAATAAGCATGATGATATCATTAAAGTGACTGGAACGCTCCGAGGAGCAAGTTACTATTGGCTATCGAACTATCGCTGCTCCGCACACAAAATTTCCGACATCCCTCTGTTGTTGTTTAGCCAACGCTGAGAATCTGCGGACTACACACAATGGCACATGAAATATTTAAATGGATTTTATTTTTTATTTCAAATCCTACTAATATTATAGACGCGAAAGTTTATACCGACCGAGATGCGATGGCTGGATGAGTATTGTGACGCACACGCGGGGAGGCCTGTCCAGCAGTGGACTGTTACGGGCTGGTATGATATGATGAAAGTTTGTAAGGATGGATGGATGTTTGTTACTCTTTCACGCAAAAACTGCTGAACGGATTTTGATGAAACTTTATAGTTATTTATCTTATACATCAGAATAACACATAGGCTACCTTAAACTAAACGAAATATTATAAATAAAAAGCAAATACAGATTTTTCACGCTGTCACGTTTTACGTTGTAAAAAGATAACAAAGTCGATGATATTATTTAGAACTACTGGCAAAAAAATTCACCGACTATAATTATAGTCCAAGCACAAAACTTATAGAGCGTTGTTACCTACTATAATCTACTTAACAAGCTAGTTGAATCTCATCACATCTACAGAAAAAGCACAACATGGTCCCTTGTTCCTAAAAATAATAGAACCACAAATGAGAAACATTTGTCGTTAGATACTAAATACGTTAAGTTTCATTATTTGAATCATGTTTTTCCTAGCCGTGCGTCCTAGCGTGTGAAGCCTTCAGCTCGCTCGTGGTTATCGAGAACACACACAGCCTCGTCCGCAAAACCGCAAGCTGTTTGCACACTACTAGCAAACATTTAAATAGCAATAGTAAATACAATGGTTGGACCGCGCACTCTGTAGAATTTAGCTAGTCTGTATCTATTTTTAAGAATCGTACTTAGAACACGATTTTAAGAAAAATAAAAGGTCAACAGTCCAGCCTGCAAAAGCCTGATTACTAAACAAAAATATCCACAACGATTTTGCACCTCTATCTTCTATCTTCTTCTATAACGTAATATAAAACTGAAGAGGTCAATTGTCTGTACATAAAAAAATATAAAAACCCAGTCAGAGGGATATAAGAAGTGAAATAGAATAATTCCAGATTTTCTTTTTGTTTCGATGTCTGTTTGTACAGGCTAATCTCCGAAATTTCTGGACGGATTTAAATGAAATTTTGAATCGTGGTACTTAATATCCCCGTTCAACATCTTAGATACTTTTAACCACGGTAAAATATGTCATTCCTACGGGAAATTGTGCACGGAAAAGTAAAAAAAATAACGCGGGCGTAGCCGCGAGCGGACGGCTATTCCTTAATATAACTTTAAAAAATGTGTTTGTTTGCCTACTTTTTGAACTGTGTAATTTTCTGTCAAATCTAGAGAATGTATACAAAAACAAAATTGTGAATCGACTTTAAACGATACGTAAATAAAAAAACACCGAAAGTAATTTCACTGATTGTGGAGAAATGTAATATAAATAAAAACGTAAATTGTATATCTACCAACTACAAACAGTGTTCCATAATTCGTAGAGGATGTGATACAACGCGGACATCATAATGTTTTTTTTTTTTTTTTTTCTGGTTTTGGCGCATTTCTATGACGTATACCTAGAATTTCAGCTCAGAATAACTAGAAAACCAGACACAAGCTGACAAAAATATTGATAGTTTAGTTTATTTCTATTTATCACATAATACAAGATTGTATGTGTTCTTAGAAATATCTAAAAAAGAACATCTGTATTATGATAAAAAGGCATATTGTTATATAAATATAATTTGCATAAAAATTAAAAATTTGCGCTGCCCGCCCAACGCTCAATACAACTATAAATGGTTTTTTTTGTTGACCTTGAGATCGCCCGTTTTCCGTAGCGGTAGGGGTGAATTTCGTAGTGCGAATGTCCAATCGCATGCGCTAGCTTCTGTACATAAACGACTGATAACCTGATTAAAATCCCTGGTTCAAAAAATAATCAAAGTTTCAAGTGTAACTTCTTTAAGTTGGAGGAAAACCATCTAGATGTTTCTCGTTGTTTCAGGTTTTAGTTGCCTTCTCCACTGTCTAATATTAAATTGAATATTCGAAGCAGCAGCCTAGTAACTCCACTCCACTCGGTTGAGATCTAGGTTTGTGGCTTTGGCTAAAACGTTATTGATGTCAGACCTAGATTTCCAGAACTATCTAGACAAAATTCATACATTACGTTTTCACGCTTGGAAAGTAACGGGTTGGGCAGTTAAATGTTGTAATAAAAGTAATGCTAGGTAGATGCGAAAGATTACAATTAAGTTGTTTGAAGAAGGTTTGTTTTAATATTTATTACATTTTGAAATGTCAAAATGTAATAAATGTGCTGTATTTCTTTCTTATTATTTTTTTCGTGCTAGCCATAAGCTGATTGACCAACGTTATTGACCCTAACGCAATGTGCTCAGATACTTATCGCATATTATCGCCTTGTCACAAAAGCGTTTGCTGCCGACATATTTTTGCTAGTCTTACATGGAACTACTGAAATAGAACTGCCCTACAAACAAAGCACTGTGACAAGATATCCCACACTAAACTGTTAAAATGTGCAGTGCGAAAAGAAAACGATGGAAGACGCACGACAATGTTTTTCAAACTCAAATCACAAACAAATTACTTTCGCGTCACCGCCCTTATTGTCAAAGAAATTCGCACACTTACTTAAGTAATAATTTACTAACCGTGGTTACAATTTTCGTCTTCCAGAAAGTACTTACGGGAAATTTGAAATTAGTTCGACACTGATTTACGTCTTTACTGAAGAAGAAATAAATAAAGAATACATATTCTTTTCTATTTTTAACCCCCGAAGAAAAAGAGGGATAACACCAAGTTTGACGTGTGTGTCTGTCTGTCTGTCTGTGGCATCGTAGCTCCTAAACGGATGATGCTCCGATTTTGGTCTAGTTTTTTTTTGTTTGCAAGGTCTACCAGGAGCTATGATCCAAGAAAATATCTGGGTCGTTCGCTTCAGCCATTTGAAGATTATCAGCTTATTTCTAGTGGTTAAAAAATCAAGTAACGGTTTTGGGGGGGGTCTTTAAAATTTTCAATTTAATGTTATGTTTATTTCATTTTTTTAATACTGCTTTTTGCCTTGTTTTTCTAAAGCGAGCATCTGGAAACAAATATAGTATGAGTATAAAGAATAGAGAAAAGCACGCAGATGTGACCGGCAGTCTAAACTCGGTCTGGAGCATGCGGAATAAATTGCATATCCTTAAACTCAAGTTTTAGCTCAAGTTCTGGACTGTTCCTTTCAGAATTTTATTTATAAAAATGTTATTCTCTTGTTTGGATGTAAAAAATAATTCATTGTGGGGACTACCGTAGTTTAGCGTTATTAAGTTTCCTTAATATGCTTTAATGGAGAAGAAGGAGGAATAAAATATAATATGGGCATTTTTTCGTAATGAAAAAATTACTATTAAGTAAGTTACCTATATCACTTGAACATTTTTCATCAATCTATTTTCTCGATAGACATATTAGAATACATTGCATAGGTCTATTATTCTGTCCTATATGTGGGAAAATATATATAGACAGAAAAAAAAAAGTTATGTGTTCACTAACAGACAAAATATGTTTAAAAGACTACTTATTTGACATTATGTCTTGGTTCTCTGTTAGAGAACTCGAGCCTACACATTATTTATAACACTAAATTAAAAATTTTAACAACCCCCGACACAAAACCGTTACTTGATTCTTTCAACAACTAGAAAAGAGCTGATAATCTTCAAATGGCTGAAGATATTTTCTTGGATTATAGCTAAGCACACTCTCGATTATGACACCTTGCAAACAAAAAAAACTAGATCAAAAGCGGTGCATCCGTTTAGGAGCTAAGATGCCACAGACAGACAGACAGACACACACGTCAAACTTATAACACCCCTCTTTTTTGTCGGGGGTTAAAAATGGAAATGATCAAGACCAAAAACTTTACATGGGAATTCCAAATACCAATAAAAAACAAATTACATACAAACGGACACAAAATTAAACCACTGAAGACATAAATTTTTCGAACTTGGATATTTAAGTAAATACTAAAGACGACGGCTGCATAGCTCTATGCCTATTCCCGTTCCCAAAGAGATAAATAAAAAAAAACAGTCTGCTAGTCCGCAGTCCCAAAAATAATGCAAGAAAAGGCAAGAAAGTTAGAATCGTAGGTACTACCATGAGATTATACAATGAGAAGTTTGTAGTTCCTCACTCCATCTGGTGAGCCTCATCAGGCTTCATTGTCGCTGCGTAAACTTTGTATCACTTGCTGCTATCTGATCTGAGGATCTTACATGATTACTTGGGAAACAACCTATTGGGGTTCCGGCGGCGAAAATACAGATTCATTTAGGTACTTTTAGTAAACGAATGTCATTTTTTGTTTTTGGGAGAAAATAATAAAGACATTATATTTATTTGATAAGGACACGTGCCACAAATAAACAAAAAAAAAATATTTTTCCTAAGGTCGTGATTTCCTGATTCTATTTCATTTCTATTACTTTTTATAATTTTCGTATTTGACGATGTCTTTTACGAGTATCCGACCAAGAGTCTAGACTTCGCGTGTAGACGTGAAGCCAGGTTTTAAGCAAGCAGCACATGATAGTAAAAGTGTACAAAAAGCGGCCTTATTCGTAAGGTAGAGATTGCTAAACCCTAGATTTAAAAGTGAACCTAGGTACGTGACAAAAGTTTTGTACTTGGCCAGTGTTTCCAGAAGAGGACCGTAATGTCGTCGCGAGATAGGAGCTGGAGTAATGACCCCCGAAGAGATAAACCTCGGCCCGCCGTATCGGGAAGCCATCTTGGGATTTAACGAAACAATTTTCTTTTTCGCGTTTTGCCCCGTCATTGGCTGGCGTCAAGTTAGCGCCTTCAGCTGGTCTAGCCTGTTTGAAATTCACGTCCTGTGCTCAGCTGTTTTCGGGAAATTAAGAATTTTGGTGTTGAGAATCAATAACAAGTAGACTCAAAACAAACCTTTCGATTTTCTTTATTAATAAAATAGTGAATTTGATGTGATTTTCTGATGGAGATTACGTGAGAATTGTTTCCTGCAACTTCTGCTTATTTTGATGTATTATTTTAAGAAATTTCGAAGTAAAAACAGTTTAAATTAAATTTGTTGAAACATAAAATGGTTCGATAATTGCTCTCGTAGCATAAAGTGCTATAACAAGACATTGCTTATAGCTGCCAGAGACCCATGACAAAACTAGCATACGCATGACATAACTATATCTCTCACACGTGAAGCCGCATGCTAGCTCTCTTGGATATTAGTTAAGTTAACCACGAAACCCATACGATTAAAGAGTAGCAGTAGTATTAAATTTCCGTTAATATTTAGACCAACTGGAGTCACCCACTAAGCCGCGCCCGTAATCTCTCAGCTTATTATTTGCGATGATGGCACGCGTGATCTTTGAAGGATGGCTCTCGGTAATGTCTTCTCCACTTTCAGTTTGGGATTACCGTCCACGGAGTAACCGTGAGAATCCATTTATACTTACTTCTTTGTGCTAACTGTTACTCAGCATTATGCTCGTACTTCCAAATATATAAACGTCAGTCCATTTAGCGTACAAAGCACAAAAGTTAGTTCGTGGTTATTCCTATTGAATAGACAATCACACCGCGCTATTGAATTTGATTCGTGCGTAATAACAAAACCACATTTAAATTGTGTTCATAACTCCAAAAACAATTAAGTCATTGATAAAATTACTAAAATAGTCTGTCAACAGTTAATACACGTTTTTTACGTTAGAAATGTCTTTTCGTTCCATGTTAACAGCTCATAATTATTATGTCCCCACCGAGGGGCTCAAGCCTACCCTGAAATCAGGGTGAATAGGCCTTAGTCGACCACAATGGCTCAGTGCGGGTTGGTCAACTTTACACACAAGCTTTGAATTTCTTCGCAGGTGTGTGCAGGTTTCCTCACGATGTTTTCCTTCACCGTAAGAGCGTCGAATAAACGTACATATAAATTCAAAAATCGAAAACACATTGGTACGTGCCGAGGCTTGAACCTGCGAACTTCCAAATGGAAGTCATCAGCCCTAGCCACTTGGCCACCGACGCTTATTCAGCTATGTCTTTTCGTCCGCTCCAGTATAATATACCCCGAATTCTCAAAAAAATGCGATTTATTAAGTCTCGGAAAGTTGTGATGATATGATATTCAAGAAAAGGCTCAAAAGACGCGTATTTACGAGAGCTGTATATAAGGTGCAAAATGAATTATTCGAAACAGTCAAACGAAAAAAGTCTCCGAAAATTTTCACATTACAGATTCATTTATGATGATGGTAGTCGTGTGAGGCACAAAATCTGTATTTTTTTTACAAGCTATATTGTAAAACCTAGTTTAGTTGAAAGTATTTTAAAACTTAGATGATAAAAAATAGAAAAAGACGACATTTTTTTGCTAACGGTGCTTTTATCAGACTTAAATAAAAAAGGCAAACAAAAAAGACAAAAATTCGTTTTACAGAGAAGACAAATCATCTTATACTTGTAAAACATCGAAAACCTCTTATATCGCTAACGCACTACATAAAAATCAACGTTTCAACTTCAGTAATAACCTAACCTACATTCCCAACTGAAATCTCCCGGCAATTACGCCTGAACACTAACCTCTATGTCGTAAAGGCTATATGTAATGGGAACATGCGTAATGCGTAATTACGTACCGTAATGGCCTGCTTCACGTTTACCGATGTGTTCAAACGTCCCACGGCTAACGTTTCTGCTACTGATTTGTATTTGGGTCTAGTCCACTTCTGGACTCTTTAGTCTATTAAATTATGCAAAATGCAAGCAAGTAAGGTTACATAATTGTTTAGGTATATCTTATACTAGCTTTCCGCGGCGGCTCCGCCAAAATTTAATACTTTTAATACGTTAATACTTTTTCCCGTAGGAATGAGGCATTTTCCCGCGCTAAAAGGTAGCTTATGTAACTAGGGGTGAATGTAGTTTTCTAATGGTGAAAGAATTTTTGATATCGGCATAATAGTTTTTGTGTTTATTCATTACAAACACACACACACACACACAAATACAAAACTTTCCTCTTTATAATAATTGTATGACTAGTATGATATCAAATGTTATCTTTAGTATATATGTATAATATACTTGTGTCTTTAGCAGGACACTTCAAAAAACCAACGTGATTTAAGAATTTATAAGAGAACTGCCAGACGTAAATGTAAATCATCAAAGTGTTGGTAGGCAGTTAAACTGTTAACAATACTAACGCGTTAGATTTACGTGTGAATTATTAACACTTGCTATAGCCCCTTTAAAAGCTATTACTGTTTATTCAGCGATGTTTGGTACAAGTCACGAAAATTCAACAGGATTAACAAATATAAGATTTGTAATTGAGACATACTTACAGTAAATAATGGCTTAGCAAAAACTGAACATAGTTACTTGGGTGAACTTGAACAACTTTATCAAAAAAGTTTAAATATAGGTTCTTACCTAGTGATAAGTGGTTGAGCGACACGAACGTTGCGTTAGAGTTTCGTATATTAGGTCCGTGGCTTGCATATAACCCAAAAAAATCAAATTGAAATTAATTTGTACGGTGGAATTTAATTTGTAGGGAAAAAAATATTTTGTTTGGTGTCACCTAACCTCTCCAATTTTTTTACCGAGAAAGTTCATTTAAGACAGTTAGTCAGATCAGTACTGTTTACTAACCTTTTTAGTTAAGTATTCAGTTAGCATTCCTTAACAAATATACAAAATATTCTAATTACGTATTCTATCAAACCTCACCAAGTATATAAATAAAAACTGTGACGATTTAGCCATTCAAAAAATTATGATTGCTCCTAGTTAAATTCTTTGTAACAATTTGCTCCTTACTAACCAAGTATCCATTTATCTATCCATGATGTACCTAAGTAAAAGTTAGAAATGTGATACTATACTCGTAGCTTTATTGTTTTTGCGTTTTTAGAAACGCTACATGTCATCGCTTACAGCTTTATCATAAACACGCTTATAAAGTGGCGGCGATTACGATCACTCCAGGCCTCGACTGCCGTACATTACAAACATTACATGTGTTACGGCACTTTTCACATTAACACCTCGTGTCGATGATTTAGAAAGAAAGAGTAATAAATGAATTGCCTCGTTCACAGATAATAATGTCCCCACTGAGGGGCGCAAGTGAATCAGGGTGAATAGGCTTTAGTCGACCACGCTGGCCCAGTGCGGGTTAGTCAACTTCACTCACTCACAACCTTTGAATTATTTCGCAGGTGTGTGCAGGTTTCCTCACGATGTTTCTCTTCAACGAAAGGATTTATATAATAAAAACTGTAGAGGTCGAAAATCTTTACATAGAATAAAAATTACTAAAGACCGAGTCAGGGGGATATATCAAGTGATATAGAACGTAATTATTATTATCTAGATATTTTTATATTTTTTTGTTTCTCTATTTGTCTGTCCGTACGGGTTAATCTCCGCAACTATTGGACAGATTTGAATGAAATTTTGAGTGGTGGTTCCTTATATCCCCGGTCTGTTGACCTTAAATACTTTTAATAACGGAAAATTAAAGAGTTTCCTTGGGATAGATAAAAATTACACCAGAAACATTTAAAAAATTACAAAGGTATATTTGACTTAGGGCAGTGGAAATGGCTCAATCCAAGCTGCAAAAGACTGATCCACACGCAGGCCATCAAAAAATAAAGGCACGCTATTCTAATCCTTTTAAAATTCTACATTCGCTACAACTATGAATATCATAAGGCATAACTACACTTTTATTCTAAACGTAACAGATGTTGGATTAGCTCCATTAAAAAGTGACTTAAAATACACGTACAACCAAAAGCACTTTGTCCGAGTTTTGAACGGCAAGTTGAACTTAACTCTCAGAACTTTAAGCTCGAGCTTCAAATAAAAATAAAAGGCTATGTCCACTGCAGCCAGCCATTAGCTGCTTAGGATGGGAGATGTACCGCGCACTGATTTATAGCGGGGCTGACAGGCCCATTGTTAAACTGAAAGGGTTCCTTTCATCGCAAAGAAATGAATAGGTACAATTGTCGAAAATGCCTTTGTAGTTTAATTATTTTTTTCTATTTCAATTTACAGTAAATTTTCAGATACATAGTATTCACTAGATTTTTTTTGAGGCCATATTAAGTCAAACTATGTTAACTTATTGCGGGTTGGCTAATTTCACATGTAAAGTCATGAACTTATTGCTACAGTGTTAGACACTGCTGAAAACTTTGAACTTTGTGCTGGATAAGAAAATGAAATGCAAAATTCGAATTAAACTTACCCTGTACTCTTTGTGTTTAAAAGCTTGTACTTGACCGTACTTGTTTTAATTTAATATTTATGTTTTTGGCTTCTGTCTATAGACAATTCTGCCAGTGTCAGGGTATGAATTAGAGCACGAAATTATTATTTTTACCGTTCTTTGTTTAAAGTTTCACCTATCCATTTTGAGAGGTCACTCTTAAACCTAACCCCTACAATACGATAAATACTTTCTCTTTCTTTATACTTAAGAGCCGCGCTCTTTGTCAAAAATTTACAAAAACATTGAATGCAACAATACATACATACAGTGCATGGAAAACTTAGCAAAGCGTTTAGCAAAGTTTAGTTTAGTTTAGTTTTATCACATACTACAAGATTATACACGTTTTTACAATAATGGTATAAAAAAGGACATCCGTAGTATGATCGTCAATATGTATAAAAATAAAAGTTTAAAATATTAAATAGATTATATAATTCAATTTTCAAAGACAGCTTTATTGCTTAAAGCTATTTCTTTAATGTAAAAGTTAATTTACACTCTGGTATGTGAATGTACAGATCACGCGTCGCTAGTTTAGTCACATATTTAGTGCAAGTGATTTATGATTAATAATAATTACTCCAATTCTATACACACACTCGCACTCGCACATGAAAAATATAAAAATAAATATAACGTTCAATAAGATATTAAAAAAAACTTACTACACAGCTAGCTCAGCAACACGAAGTGTGTCTTGACCTCCGGCAAAACTTGCCACGTCCTCCTAAGATTCTACCCAGGACTGCTTGCCACCATCAATCTGCGTCTTAGTATGTCCTGCAAAAGACAGAAAATATTATTTATGCAAAATAAGTAATGTAGTATGTAAGGAATTCCTTTCAATTACCATATTTTTCACTCCAATAGCATTGAACAAAACCTCTACTTAAGCGCGTAATGTGATTTTCACCGTTGTAAAATTATTACTGCATATTGGAAAATGTAAAAAAGAGGGAAAATTGTGAAAAATGTAACGTTTTATTAAAGAGGCGATATTGAAGGGAGCTAGAGTTTTACAAAATAAAGATGCTTAGGATTATTCGCGTATGACCAAGGAAAGTAAATACGTAATATTTTTTTAGCTGGTATTTAAATACTCATCAAAATTTATAATGCGAGAAAAAATACATGATGCTCACCTAACCTACCCTAAGTTTTAGGTTAGGTAGGGAACCTTTGGGCAGACACCATTTTTTTCTTGGTGCATTTAATCCTTTTTTGGTGGACATTTAATTTTAATCTTTATATTTTTGTGTGAGAAAAATATATCATGCGCAACATAACCAAACGTAAAAAATACTTGGCAACAAAAATGGAGAGAATTATAAAAAAATTCAATACAAGAAATGAATATTTTAGGCAGAGAATGTCTGAATTGGCTGTTAACTTAAATTAAGAAGAATACGAAAACACTCATATTTTCATACATATCTACATAAATAACTGCTAAAATACAATTCAATATACTAAAGCTTGAAAAAGGTTCGTAATAACAAACATTTACATCAGATCAGTTGCTTAATTAGGAAAAAAATATGTTCTTCCAAGACATGAATGAATACAAAACTAAGAAAAAATATATCTTAGAAATCAAGGTTTAAGCAAGACTAACCCTTCAGCAGCAGCACTAAGCCATTCCAGCATCGGAATGGACTATTAAAAGTAGCGCAGTGAACTCCGCAGGTCTTGCGAGATGCTTCTAGAAGGTGTAAAATTTTAGCACCATGCAGGCGGCGACGCAAAATATTGCATGAGAAACAGGGTTATCTTTTCAGTAAAGACTTCATTTTGTTTCGGTCGTAACGTGGAAGAGAATAAAAGGTGAGCATAGTGGCTGATGTGTTTTAAGTACGTTGCTAAATAACATTACTTTCTGCTCTTAGTTGATTTAAAGACGGATGAAGAGGGAATGACTTGTTTTAAAAAGGAGACATCGATCATCCGACATTTATACGTATAGACGTATAGAAAAGAAACAAATAATCAAAAACTGGTAAAGCTTGATACGTCAAATTGTGCGACAGTATGTTGTATAAAATATTATATATGAAATGGTCTAAATCTTCATAACCTGTAAAGCCTCGGTCACTTTTAGCGAATAGTCGCTGCGATTGCTTTCGCTGCGTAAAAATGAAGACGGTCACTACGGAAGCGCGAGTTCCAATTTACAGCGACTAATCGCTGTGTGAACCAGAGAAGCGCTATGCTATGAATGAATGCGTTTGATATCCACCAATTATACTCATTAACGCACATCGATTCAGCTAAGATGTGATTTTATATGGACGGATGTGTGCTATGGAGGTGTGTTTCCCTACGACACATCTTCATAGTACATCTTACTTGCACCGCTACATAGCGGAAATGGTCACATAGTTTCACAGCTTAGCTATCACATCCGCGCAGCATAGCTCCGTAGCACGGCTCTGGTGGAAAAGCACTCTAAAGGCTGAATACAATTTAAATCAGTTGTCTTTTAAAAAAAGCCGAGCACAGACACAAATGAGACGAGTCAAATGAAAAAAGTATACACATTATTTTATGAAATACGATGAATTTTAAGAAATATTCCTAAATAACCTGTCTAGCAACTAAATCTACCTTCGTCTGAGCGACCATAAATCACATTTTAAAAACAAAACACTAAGCGCGGAGCCGCGCCAAGAAAGCTTTCACCGGCCGCAACATGTTCTAACGGGCCGCGGAGAACATGTCCCAAAACAACCCTTATTACCAACGAATACAACTCAAATTACCTTTTAAAGTCTATTACCTTACCTATATATTATGTGAAATTCTATTAGGCACGAATCGCAACACGATGATGACGACACAAAATTACATAACTATTAAAATTAAAATAATTTCACTACAAAATTTACATTTATACATTATTTAAATTTACTGCATCATTACACTTATAATTTAGATGACTAGCTGCTTGGAACTGAATACGAGACACGAAGTAACGATGGACAGTAAATCACGGTAAATGCAGCTAAAGTAATAAAAGAACTACCCACAAAAAATATCGAATTCTATTTTTTTTACTTTTTGACGGCTCTGGGTACGAACGAAGCCGTTTGGAGTATCTAATTGAAACTAATGAACTGGCTAGCCTAATGAGCCTATTTTATGAAGTTTCGATACGAAATTTTACAAATAAAATTAATTAAACGGGAAAATATGACGTTGCATTTTGAATAAATCGTTTTTAGCCGATTTTTAATGGCATATTATTATGAGCCATATCGTAGTGAATTATTATATAATTGTTAAAATCTGCCCCCCAGATTAGGTCGTGTGCGAGGGATTTATCAAAAGTTTATTTCTTATTTCCTACACAGAGTAGAATAATTTTATTTATTTTGCACACAGTTATGTACTCAGTGTAGCTCAAGTGTAAATACGAGTAAGTATAGATAGATGGTCAAAAACGGTTGACTTGCATGTCAAGCATTTTGATAGTTTAGAACGACGCTTGTGGGGCTTGACAAACAACTACACTTGATTGGTATTGCTTGCCATACTACGTTAAAGCAAAATGTTAATTAATCACGTTTACTTAATTTACGTAAGAGTTTAAGATAGCGTCGGCGCACACGTCAGATTTTTCCGTCCGGAATTCAGTACACATAAAGCGAGTTGATACGGAGAAAATACAGTGAAGGAAAACATCGTGAGGAAACCTGCACACACCTGCAAAGAAATTCAAAAGTTGTGTGTGAAGTTGACCAACCCGCACTGGGCCAGGGTGGTCGACTAAGGCCTATTCACCGTGCTATCAGGTAGACTCGAGCCCCTCCGTGGGGACTTATATGAGTTGTTAATTAAAGCGAGCTGCTCGGGTGATTAGTGTGTTTGCGCTAAATCTACATTTCATCCGAAAAAAACCGGACGTGTGCTCCCAGTGTTGACAAAAATATCTTACAACCAGGCCAAAAAAAGTATGACGTCTATCATAATTATATAGAAGTACTGAAGTGCTTATATCAAAGAGTTTTGAAGAGCCAGCTTCAGCGAAGCGGCTCTTCAAATCTCTTTGGCTTATATTCGAAAACATGGACAGTAGAAAGACAGCTCACGTATCTCAACAGGAATTAAAACCAACGCGGAAATTCAACAATTTTTGCAGCTCAATGTTAGCTGATGCAAACACAACTAAAATGCCGTCTACTAGTAGAACTCGGACACATTTGAAAAACTACAAATATGGGATTATGCAAATGACAAAGAAAACTAGAAATAATAAACTGGACGCGACAGAGTAAGTACACTTTATAAAATCTGCATAATAATATCCTCATTTCTGCACGTTCTGCGGCTCAAATACATCTGACTGAGTGCATATTGAAAAGAGGTGGTTATTTTTTGAAGAGTTAAATCTGGCAACTAGGGCTTGAAACCGGTATTTTGAAAGCCCCTAAATAAGGGTTTTAACCTGGTATTTGCATTCCGCTCTTTGAATTTTACTCGGAACGAAACGTCTTTTGAACAGGTATCGTCGCTGGAAAAGACCAGGTTAATTCCCCAGTATCGCGAGCGTAAGAGTAAGCGAGACGGGTTCCTCCGCTCGCATTTATGCTGTCTTATTCAGACAAAAACTATACGAAGGAGCGAGCGAAATTTAACCGGTTCATTGAACAGATACCGAAATCATTTCGCATTTTGAGCAAAATTTTAAAAAATATGGTATCCGGTAGAGCGAAACCAAAACGATAGATAATACCTGGTTGAAATTTTAACCAGGTATACAAGCACTGCTAGCAACACTTATGGATTTATATCTACTTACGTCGTTTTTTACAGATGTCGATTTTTGTCACACGAATATTTGCGTTGGGTGGGATTCAAACCCGCGATCCTGTGCTTTATAGGCAGGCGAACTACCAACTAGGCTATGGGGCCGTCAAATAACGCGCACGTTAAATTGAATTAACCTATGAATGCTTCTGTAAGATATCTATATACATTTACCTTTTTACATACAGATATTCAAAGTTAGAGAGGATCCTGGTAATCAGCCTAACTCACATCGCCAGTGACCGGATTGTGGAGTCGCTCCTCAAAGCAAATAACAAATAACGCCCATTCCGGTCACCTCGTTACACCCCCCCATCCCCGCCAGGTTACAAACCCACCCCCTTTCGGACCATACATACTCAAAGGATTTCTTACATGCAAAACAATGGTATGGTATTCTTAATTGGGATTTGGTGATGTATCAAAAACTCAATATAATCGTTACTAGTTGTAGAATTTAGTTATTTTATTATTTATGAACTTAATAATTCTCATTATAAAGGAGTACTCGTAATAGGTACTTCCTTGAAGCTTGGGCTTGGTTGGGCCCACTCTAAATTCAGGGTATTGTGACCACGAAATTAAAAATTAATCGTGGTAGCTTAATATAATATTGATTACAATTATGACGTCAAATGTCTAGTGAGCGATGTATGGTCCAAGAAAACAAGGTCTTGCAATTAGACCACGTGACTGACACTAGCCTACGTCATTTCTACGTCATTTTGCCTATTTATGCTTGTCGAATGCGTGTAATAGATAAGGATAAACAGCGCAAATTGACGTAGGCTCGTGTCAGTCACATGGTCTAATTGCAAGACCTTGTTTTCTTAGACCATGGGAGCGGTGCAAGTGCAGTGAATAATTTATCAATTTTTGGGATGAGAAAAACCAAAACTTTATTAAAAACACCTCATATTAACACTGAAAAAAGGTTTTTTAACAAAGACTCCTTTTCAAATATGAGGTTTACCTGCAGAATTCTCAATTTTCTCAACTCCGCAGGGAATGTACGTATAGTAGATCACCTCAATTCTATCCTTCACCATAAAATAACCCGATAAATCCTTCATCAGACCCTAACAAGGATAAGGCAAGAAGAGGCCTTCCTTCGGGGAAACAGCTTGATCAATCATTGAAGCGGCTGATTGATCAATGAATTCGTAATTCATTACTGTGCGGCAGACAAGCGCCGATTATTAATGAACTATGAAGGATTACATTGCGAATAGACGTTTGCAAAATTTAAATTATTAATATCGGAATCGTTTAGTTTTGTTGATTTTTGTATTTGAAGTTGGATGAATTCCATAAAAAATTGTTATAATTTTTTACGCCATTTGGCAGAATTTTCAATTGAACTCATGACGGGAAGTAATATGTTGACCTCTGAGCTGAATACTTTAGTAGGTACTGGTATTTTTCAACAAAACAAAACGAATTCTTGTATACATCTTTGCATTGTAAGTATTTAATTTCAGAAGAGGTCAAAGCAGATCATTTCGAGAACAAAAGACAATAATACAATCATTCCGCCATCGTATTGCCTCAATGGGGAATGGGGAAACAAAATAAATGAATTCAACAAACGTTTCATTGGTACATAAAAGCGGGTCGCATCCAAATTCACTTTCTGTACACAAATCCACATTAAACTGCCAATCGCATATTGCCTTAGTTCTGAAGAATTTATACTAAATTGACAAAAAGAAGAAAGAAAAAAAAGAACAAAAAACATATGTATTTATTCTATTGTGATGAAATACATACTAATATGTAGACACGTGGGTTTCGAGGTTAACCTACCACACTAATCTTAGTGTCGGAATTTTTCAGCCGCCTCCTTTCAGGTATGACTAGACAATGTTTTCGTACAGTTAGGTGATTCAGCCGGCAATGTCTAACAGACCCCCCACAATGGCGTCTTTCGAGCGTCTTTCCAGCGTCAACGACGTCAGCGTACAAGTCTGGTGAAGCTTGATTGGTCGTACCTTTTCGACACAAGCATAGGTCAATTAAAAAAAAAAGACGTCAGCGTTACTTTTTTTCGGAACACAACATTTTTTGCGAACACAACTTTCTTTTGTTTCACTTGCTTTGCGCGACGGCCAGCGCTGGCGTGTCGCGTCGACGCTGGCACGGCTTTAATTAGAAAATATCTGGAATAAATGAGTTATTTATAGATATGCCCATTGAAATAAATAAATAATAAATTATTTATTCATGTAGAATTTGATTTCTTACTCGTAGAAGACTTAACTTCTTCATCTAGTCATAAAACAATCGATGAAATAATAAGTACAGTACAGTATACTTTATTGACACCAAAATACATAATACAAACGAAAAAAATACCCAAACATATACATACAAGAGTCATCAAACATATAAAAGGCAGTTTTATTGATATATTAGCAATCTCTACCAGGCAACCTAATAGTAGAAAAATAGCGCACAAAAAAGATGGAACGGATGAATCAATCAATTCATTACTCTTGTTTAAATCCTGGTTGGTTTTGCCGAAACAAGAATTTGATAAAAAAACTAACTTGAAATTGTCGTATCGAGGTGACGATTCCACAATTCACGATAGTAAGTAAAACTTAAACTTGTAGTCCCTTAAGACTACCGTAACAAAAACTACCTGTATCCCTCTATTCACTACACGAGATACGTTTTGGCGACCTATATGCACCATTACCTGCTTAAACTGGGGTAATAAAATGATTAGGGGAAAAGTATGGGGAGGGCGCGGTAGATATACTCGATACGCGGACAACCCTTATCGAAAACAACCTTTTTATTAATCTTATTAAGAGGATGTTTGCTATTTTAGAAAAATATAAATGGATTATCTGTTGAGAGTCCTGTAGACTTAGTTTAGACTTACTTACCGAAGTGAATGGGTACCGAAATAAATAAACATATAGGGTTTGTTTTTAGAATTCAGTATCAAGTGAGAAACTTTAGTCAAGTAAGCTACAATTGGATATGAATAGTTATATACGTGTCCCAAATGACCAAGGGCCTCAACAATAAACCCACACGGAAACCAAACCAACAATAAGATTGTTTAGTTTTTATAAACAATCATTTTTCAGTGACAATACCAAGGACTAGAGCTTGTAGGTAATGAGCAGGAGTATCAAAAACAAATCTAAAATTTCACACATTACTATTGTTTTTTATTAAAACGAACCGTGTTCCTGGCTTATAATTGGACCAACACATATTTTTCTCAGTGGGTAGTAGCAATGTCCACCTGTGAAATTATCAACAACTGCGATCCTCAACCCACCTACCAAGCAGCGTGGGGATTATGACAATACCTTCCTTCTTTTTTTCAAAATTATTTATTTACAATTTGGTCAAGCCAGCCAGCCTAAGTACAGCAAAGCAACGACGTAGGCTGTATGACTAGTAGAACCATTATCTTCATAACATAATACTACGATTAAACAGGCACTTACCAGGAAATAAAAACTCTTACCATGCCTTCACCCTACGGGTTCTCTTTATGAAATTGAGTTCAACTTTTATATCTGACGTGAAACAAGCATTAAAGAAGAACGCCGCAGGAGAACCAAAATGCTTCAGAGAAAAACCGCAGGTGAATACTGAGCACCAACAAAATAAAATAGGCGATGTAGCATCCAGACATTCCCCGGGGACCTATGTATCTCACACGCGCGGAGCAGTTCAAAGCTTATAACATTGTTGAGCAGTTTCGACGGCGGTGCGAACGTTCCAGAACCGGGATAAAAATGGGATATTCAGATGTACTGTGAAGTATTTCAGTTGGGATCATTCGGGATATTGTGCGGTTTCCATTTTGAAATGTTTGTGAAGTTTATTTTTGTTATAAAAGCTGAATATACTTGACCAGTGTTTGCAACTTCTAAATCGATCCTTTACATGGGCTCAAAATACACTTTTTTTTCAGACTTCAATAAAATCTGGTACCAGAGTAGTCAATACAATATAATTCAAAGGTATAATCCGACATCTACTCAACTATAGCAAAAATATTAAATATCACAGCTAAAAATGTTCACCAGATTTTATTCAAAACCCCGCATTATTATTCCACACACAAAACCTTGGACAGATTTTGCCACTAGGTAATTTGCGAAACACCTTATCTAGATTTAAATCAGTGTACACAATAGAATATGCTCTTGGAATACGTACACACCCAATTCGGTCCTCGTCACGTCATTAAGCCGAATAATTGCCGTTATAAATCTTTAACAGAGAGCCTCATGATGACAGATAAGCTGTATAATCAATGATGTACGAGTTGCGGAGAACTCCAGTATTGAGAGGACGGGCTGACTGCTATTTGAGGCTGCAGATGAGCTGTTATTAAGATTTATTATTACATTAAAATATCACTTAAAGGTGGCGTAGAAGGTGGTAGAAGTCAGGTTGATTCTCAAACGGGAGATTGACTTTGAGCCCCACAGTGCAAAATCTTTTGGAACACTTATATATGTACCTGTCTGTTTATTAAAAACTCTTACAAAAAAAGTCCTGAGGAAACGTGCACGCATTTGCAAATAAATTTAAAACTTAAAGTGAAAACCTTAGATTTAATAAGAACTATGTGAACCTGATCGCTTATTTCTATTCTAGCTTGAATTTAAACGAACGGGTGAATTTTCAAACAAATTTAATAATAATAAAACATGGTTTTATGTACATCACTATTTATCATTAGCTGGGACTGTGTTCAAAGGCTGATAAATGAGAAAAAAAAAATTATAATTTTTTCGAACTTTTGTTCTAAATATAATTTTATCGAAATATCAATAGGTACGTTAGATATTTTCGCTTCGCAGACAGAGCGAATAAGCAGAGCTGTGAAAGCACACATCGCGAACAGCCAAGATTGATCATTGCTCCGAAATCCAACTGGAATTTACAACCGATTTATTTTATACAGATTTTGTGAACATTCAAATTGTAATCTAGTTTCAGTGTATACACATTCGTTTGAGATTGGTTTGAGCAAAGGTTTTTGGCTTCTTATATAACGTCATTAAGTGTTCTGAGGGAGCCTACTCGTGTTATATCACTACATAAGCTTTCTCTGTCCCTATATCCCTATGTATGCTTAAAGATTTAAAACTACGCATCCTCAGAGTATAAATAGAAAAATTTACGCATCAAATTTTGATGCGGTTTTTTTTTATAGAGTGATTCAAGAGAAAGGTTTATATGTATAATACTCATACATGCATAGTTGAATATAGTTAAGGATAACCCACAATAACAATTTTCCCGTGCGGAGACGGGGCGGTTCGCATAGTAATGCGAAATATTTTGAGTTTGAATTTGCACCACCATTCTATGCTAACCTTTAAGTCCGGTGCGGCTTTATATATCTGTGATACAAGTAATTAAACAAACTTCAGATAAAGAGATATAATTATTTTAATAATTATTTTTAATACTTAAAACGGTTCTTAGACTACAACCTCGCAACTATTTCATACTATAGTCTACAGACAACGATCGACAAAGGAATTTTCGAATACAGAAGCGGAAGGGTAGAGTACGCTACGCAGGTGCTCCACAATATTTGTATTTTTTTTTTACTATTTTGATGACGTACATACATCATTTTTCGACACACGTACATTATGTACGTCTGACTTACAACACTGTGAAAATTAATTGGGGAATTTGTTTGTGGCGCAGCTGCAGAGTATTACATGTGGATACTCAACACTAATGCATGCTATACGACTTTATTCAAATTTGTATAATGTACTTACATTAATTTAATGTATTACTAGCTGTCTGCCCACGGCTACGCCCGCGTTGTTTTCCAACTTTTCCGTAGTAATTCTGAACTATCCCACGGGAACTCTTCAATTTTCCGCGATTCAAAGTATCCAAGATGTTGACCAGTGATGTAAAAAACCACCATGCAAAATTTCAATCAAATCGGTCCTATAGTTTCAGAGATTAGCCCGTAAATACAGACAAACAGACAGAGAAACAAAAAAAAAAGAAAATTGTCTGGATTTGTTCTATTTCACTTCTTACATCCTCCTGACTCGGATTTCATCTTTTTTTTCCTATGTACAGACATTTAACCTCACAGTACAGTTTTATTATATAGATGTACTCATACCTTCTTTAACCTAACAGTTTGACAACAACTAATGTCAACCATAAACAAAAAAGTTAAACGAAAGCAGAAATATATAATAATATATTATGTAGGTATATTCTATTCTATTCTAAATATTTGCGTAATACCATTTAGTTAAAACCGTAATACCGCCACAACTGGTAGGAAATCCGTCACTTCCGCGCGGCTTCCGCGAACACCTCGAGATACTAATTTCCGGTTCTGCGAGAACCCCAATCCTTCAGTCGTGGACTTTTTGTTGTTTTCCCTTATTTCCGCTAGGGAAAATTATACTTAGATGTGAAGAGACATTTATGTCCGTATTTAGTTTTTAGATATTTTTATTTTTATATTCTCATCGCACCAGCTCAAACACATGTAAGCAAATTATTTGAGTACATAGTTTTTTTTATAAGTATTAAGATTCAAAACGGGTTATTTAACATTAAAAAAAAGGCATACAAAAATTTCTTCAAGACAATTAATTTGCCGCCAGGAAACCGGCATTACCTAAATCACAGCAAAATTTTTGTATCTGAATTCTAACATCAAACAAACATTTTTTTCTAGTGAATACCTTGATACACGCCCTTGACCAGTTTTTATTATTTTAAATCGCATTAGAGCAGGCGCACCGCAGCGTTCCTGTCGCATGTGGGCCGAATGTGCCTCATATTGCGATATTTGTCTTCTGCCTCATTGTTTGTGTGCGGTCGCCCTTATATTATATACGGATTATGAGCCGACGACAGATGGCAAGCTATAATTAAAGGAGGACACACTTTATTTTGATATTAGGTTCAAATATTGTGACTCGAATACAAATTCTAGTTAAAGAAATTTTCAGTAGGGTTTATAGGCATGAAAATCTTTCTTATTACAGATTTTTTTGACAAAACTTCAATACAATAAGATTTACGACAAAAGAATTTGATATAATATTCTTTGTAACTATCAAGGTGTGGTTTAAACTTGCATAAATACTTATCTCGTTACTTTTTTTCTCTTTTGTTTTACAATAACACAGACGTCATTCAAATTACTGAGGCCAACAAATTGTTTGGTGCCAGAATATTTGTTAAAGAATAAAGTAAAAATGAACCAACAGTTATTCCTGTTCTAAAGAAGTTATTCCTCTAAATAGAGGTACTATCACTTTCAATATTATCAAGTAAGTATATTTCACAAATTAATGTATGTGATTAAATACCCATAACACTTTAGATAATATGGAAATAGACAATCAAAATTGAAAAAAACTCTAAGAAACACCATTTAGCTCTTTAAAAGGGTATCAAATTTACACGACAAAAAAAAAACAAATTACCACAACTTTCATTCAATCTTTCATTCAATTAATGGGACGCGTTTTTTTATTTTTTTATTCAGCAATTTAGAGAAAAGTTACTATTATCGTTTTTTGTCTAATTTTGTCCTCGAAAGTGCGATGAAGACGAATATATTTAAAATTTAGGATTAGAGCTTTACATACAACCATTAGTGCCTAGTCCATTGATTGCAAAACTTGTTGATTATTATTATAATTCGCCCTAAGTTCACCAACAAACATAACGGTTGGTTAGTGTTTAAACGGCCGTTTGGCATTAATTTTGTATGAAAATCAAATGTCAAATGGCCGTTTAAACATCATATTTTGGTTATGTTTGTTGGTGAACACGGCACTAAAAAAGTACTTAACAATAACTCAATATTCTGTACAACATCATTAATAAACAAGTGAAGAAAAACAAGTTTTAAACAAGCCCCTTTTCTGAAAGATCTTTTTCCTTTTCAAAACTTTACTCGCTTTCCGCTTTACAAAGAAACACAAAACGAGAGAGCAGTTAATATCTTAAGAAGCTGGAATGCCCTATTTCTGTCTCACCATTCCTTATTCAGAACTAACGCTATGGGAAAATGAAGTAAATAGCACTTTTAGCTTTTAAAAGTCATTCGAGCAAGAATAAAACAAGAAATGGGTACTTTATATCTATGCTTAGTTTGAAAATCAACGGTTAAGCCTCGGCATGTCCCAAAGGGAAACATCATGAGAAATCTGCACACACTGAAAATGAAAGGTTTTGTATGAGTAAAGGTGCCCAATCACAAAATCAAGGCAAATTTGAAAACGAATTAATCCTAAGCATTAAAATTTAAATGACGCATAAGTAGCAAAATCTTAAACTCCAAAACCTCGAGCTCGGCAGTGAAAAAACTGGCAGGCCAAGTTCCCTGCAATCCACGCGTAACGAGCTCTCTACGTAATTAACTATTTGTTTCCAAGTCAAAGAGCCGAGTTTCACCCCTTTTTACAGAGTGGTGCAAGTTGAGAAAGAAACTTTAAAAACCTTATTTTGTTGGTTAATGGTATCGTTTTGCTAAAGCTCTTAATGTCATAGAGCTGTATTATAAAAAGTTGAGACTTTAATGAATATAATTGACACTATTTCCATTTGACTTGCTCGCTCTTCTTCAAAACGCTATACTACAAATTACTTTACATCGAAAGCATCGTAATAGGTAATCTTTTTTCTTTTAAATTGGTTTAAAGATTGAATCTTTTGAAATAGCACACAATAATTTTAAAACATTTATGATTTTTTTATCGTCTATAATAAATCATATAGCGGTCTTTTTCCCACGTTTAAAAACAACCTTTCTTCTTCCTCTCGTGCACAGAAACGATATAACACAAAATAGCGATCACATTTACCTAACCTAGAGAAATATTTGAATTTTTTATTTTCAATATTTTTATACCAAACAGTATTAAAAAAAGAATCCTCATATTATTTCAGCTTTAATAACTTGGCCCATTCGTTGATATTTCGGCCTCGAGCTGTGACTAGAGTTTTTAATTCGACGAAAAATACAAAATTAAGATTTTAATAGAGTTTTTATAAGTTTGTTTCACAGACCTGAGATAGATACCGGCTAGCTGCTGGATTATTAACAGCGTCCAAACATAGTTTATGTTTGTATTCCTGAAAGCGCTTACTTTTCTTAGTTGTAAAATTAAATTACTTTTCAATTTATTTCCTGTCGCAAATTATAATTTTTGTTATGGGTGGGTGGTGTTATGGGTGGTCATAGAGGCTGTAAAAAAGATTGAAGATAATCTTTACAAGATTGTTTAATTCTTTTTCACAATTTTTATTTATGTTTGAAATCACATAATTTAGTTTCCCAACTGAAAAAAAACTATAAATTTGGTTTTAAAAATATCGCATTTTTATGTATTCTACAGCACGCGTTATAAAAAACGTCAATATGTTATTTTATTTAAATTATAGTGACCAGTTTTCAAAGATAAAAATTTGACTTTATTTCCCATTTGTATTCTACCTCTTTTGACAAAAAAGAAGCAATGAAAACAACATTATCCAAATCGGCAGCTATGTAAAAGAGTAATCCTCAAAGACACCAATATCAGAACGAACAATCACATGGCAAAACTCCACGAAAAGTAAGAATTTCATTCCCTTGCGTATGACGTTACATTGGTAAGCTTTCCATATCAAAGGTGGCTATGAATGCTATCTCTATCATTTTATCGTTCTGTCCCTTTTACTACAGAGGCTATGACGTTCTTTCATATGACGCTACATCAGAAGTGGGATTGAAACAATATTATAATATAGGTACGGCCTTTGCCAACGCGCTTTCAAGTTTGTCTCACATACCTACTGCCTTTTTTAGATGGGAAAATATTTGCATAAAATATTCAACCTGTAGAGTTAATTCAACATGTTCAAATACGGTTCTGGTCACTATTTGTCACCTTCAAAATAATACATTAATACATATATCAGTAAACACTATAGCGAGTTAGCGGGGCAGCCTCGAAATCAAGTCCTTGTTACTTTAAAGACACTTCCTTTTTTTACTTAGCACGGCACTAATAACATTTTCACATCAAATAAACTTATAAAGGGAAAGGAACTTTTCTATTAACTCCTCGCTACAATCAACTATCCTGTCTAGACGTGGCCTGGAGCAGAAAGGTCAAAATCAAACTGACACAATCCATGAAAATAAATATGTCTCGAAATAGATTTAAATGTACTTGCCAAGTATGTTATAAGTACTAACGGCAATACTTATAACATCCTTGGTACTTGCAGCCAGCCCGACAAGCAAAAGAGATGGCATGACCAATGCCACAATACCCTGTAATAGATAACTGATAATACTATGACCATGGTATGATTTCCACTCGAAATCAGAGTATATAAGTCAGATTTGCCTCACACATACTACACCAACTCTGCTACAAAAGCTCTAAACAGTCCACTACTTTTGTAATTTGCATTCGTTACCCAGTTGAACACTGCTATTTCCCATATTTAAGTAACTTTAGTCGCCTTGTAATACGCCAGGCAGTAAAATTTTGTTAAAATCTTAAACCAAGAACTACACTGACTACGCTACTTACAAACATCTAAAATCCTACATCAGATTAACTAAATATTTGCTCTTATTCTTTCTTTATGTGTAAATGTAGTAAAGTATTAGGTACCTATTAATTTATTTATCAAAACACAACATAGAAAAACTGACAAACTCAGATAAATTAACGCTTACATCCATCGGGGCAGACACACAGGTAAAAAAAATGCATGATAAAAGTTACAGAGCTTAAGACCTGAAACCTTAAATCTGTAGGGTTATGCGTGGCCTCGTTGTAAATGAGCTGCTCACGCTCTTAGTAAAAGTTTATATATCGATGCCTTTTAGTTCACAATTGCACTAACTAACAAATAGTCAAGTTTACAGGAGAAGGGCTTAAAGTTTTTTTTTAAGTCTACGTACGAGTAGAATAAACTAACGTAGAAAATAAAGCAAAATCAAGAAATAGTTTTGCATTTATTAAGAAGAATATATAGATACAAAACATTCTCTTCATAAGATAAAACATACAAAATAATCCATCTAAAAAGAACCATTTCAACAGAAACCGTCACACTTCAAAGTGTAACTCGATAACGTCACTCCAGGGAGCGTCACGGGATACCCCATTTGAGACAAACAGTCGTGCAAATGTCCACTTTTCATTTTCTTTATTTTATTTCTCAAAAACGTGACTTGTGCTTTTTCATCGAATCTCGAACCGTCGGGCCGCCTTCAGCGTATTTACATTAGACCCATAAAAGAGCGGCGCGACGTCGCTTTGGCAGGCTCCAGTTCACTTTTTACGATTCAGCTTTTTTGGTGTGGTTTTGTACCTACAGTGTGACAGCATCACTATTCAATAGAAGGCTCACAAAAACCATTTAAAGTCATTTGCTCTAAAATTTCTATAACTCTTTTTTTAGATTTACGCCTTAAACGAAAATATTTTTCTGTGCTTGATTCACAATATTCTATAAAATCTAGTCAAATTGGCCAGAGAAATGAAAGCATTTTTATGAAAGAATGTGAACCTCACGCTTTATAAACATATTCATATTTAAAAAGTTACGTTCTGACTTAAAGTAAATGTCGATCATCCCTAAAACAAAAAAAAAACGAAACACAGAACTTTATATTTTATTTTTTTAATACTAGTTTTCTACTTTACACTAACAGCAATGCATTCATTGCACTTTTGAGAAAAATTTTAAATTAAAAAGTAAATTGAATCCATCCAAATACAGCCATTTATCACCCTGTCATTGTTCATTCCAATCCAACCCATTCAACTGTCCAAGGCGGAATGGGGAGACAGTCAAAGTCACTTTCGAACAGTATTTGCTTTTTTATTTTTTTTGCATATTTTGGAGTTTAGGTACCTTCTGTTCCCGTGTCAACTACTCTATGGTCCGGTCGCAGCGGTTTCAATTCATACCCGCGCGTGCGTGCCCTCATGAATAATGTAGCTAACGGGAACACCCCGTGCTGTTTTTAATATTGTTTTTTGAATATCATAAAAAGTGAAACTCGAGGTTTTAAATGTTGTCATTTTTTTATACGAACGTGTGACAGAATAGTTTAACTTTCTCTTGTGCATTTTTTACTTTAATGGAAAACTAAAATTGTAAGTACCTATTGAATAAATACGGAGTAGTACCTTGATCTTCTGATAATTTTTTTTAAACAGAAGTGATTAATCATCGTAAAAATCATTTACTGAGATCAACGAAAGTTTTGTGCTTATACTTCGGAAATTTAAAAATATAGGTATTCGTAAACAGACGGATTTGACGAAATATTTTAATAAAATTTTGTCAATAGACAGTTTAATAACAAAAAAATAAACATGTTTCCCTGTATAATGTGCAACCCTAAGCAAGACCACTAAAGGCTTGTAAACTTGTAATCTCACAACCGTAAAATCAGGGTTGTCAACGCGGCTTGTATTAAATTAGTCCAACAATAGGTGGGCATAGGCGATGTTATCCGCTGACCGAGAGAGCAATCCTCGCCGACAACAAAGAACTAGGTGTGACCCTTCCGCGGGCCAAGTCAAAAGAGAGAGCCAGTAATCAACAAAAAGCAAAATTTTACCATCGAGATTTACCACGAAGAAATAGGTCAAATTTCATTTCTCAATATAATAATATGAGGTACGACTTATTTCTTATTCTCCATCGTACTAGGCCAAGGTCTTACACCGTCTTGTTCTTGCTCCTAGACTCGTTAGTAACTCGTCAGCTATAGCTATCATAGATATGGGTAGGTGATGCTGATTTTTCGACACAAGTGTAGAGTCAGTAAAAAATAACTTTAATGTCTCAAACACCGACAAGAAAAATAACAAACACGTAGGCTTTTACAATATTATTAACAGGTTTAAATAGAAGTTTTTTTTATTAAATCCACACGTAATAGTACACACAGAATACAGAAATATTGGTACATTAAACCACAAACTGCATTCTACATCATATAATGTGGTCCAAAACAGTAAGAAAATCATATAATTTCTGGAAAATAATGGCGAAAAGGTAGGAAATTTATTTCCAATAATTACTTAGTTTATTTTTATGACTCTTTTTATTTTTGCACAGACTTATTTTTTACATACGAATCGCTCAAGTGTATCCCACACACCACGGCCCACTTATCTGATTAACATCAGAGATACATGTGCACCTTTTGTGTCAAACCCTATGGAGGTGGCGTCCTTTGCCACTCGATTATGGATTTTATTGCGTATTTACAAAAGGGACAACGCGATAATGTTATGAAAATGAGTCGAATAAACTTTGCTTTTTTAAATCCTCCTATTTATTTTGTAACGTTGGCGATGTTTAAAATTTGCACGGCTTATTTTGTTTCTTATTTTGGTCTAAGGAACCAGAGTAACTGTGATCCCCAGTTGAAATTGGCAAGCGTGAAGATTGTGGAAGGATCAGTTATCCAAAAGGGAAAGAAAGAAAGAAAGAAAAAACGTCGTCATCGTCGTCGTCGTCGGCGAAAAGAGCCGCTGTATTTATCAGTGACCTTTTAAAAGCTGACGTGTATTGAGTTATAGTCACGGTTATAGTTAAAATGGAAGCCCATGTTCTTTTGTCTAATTTTAAATGCCATTGTACAGAAGCCAACACATTCGCACTACAAAATTTAACCCTACCGCTACGGAATACGAGCACTCTCAAGGTCAAAATTTCCAGCTGCTACTGTACTATCGACTTATATTAATATAATAATTTAAAAAAACATAAAGACGCGAAGAAAACTTTGATAAGAAAGAAACTTTTTATTTTGTATCAAAGCGTAGCTGCACCAACAGTGGAATGTACTCGGAGCTACCAAAATTAAAATTCAAACAGACAATCTGGAACAAGGAATATGTTCACTACCAAAATTTAGCGCAAAAATGTCTTTCTAAAAACTGGAAAATAAGCTTTAAAATTAAAACAGCACTCGAGTGTGGTGTTCACAGTTTGCGCAAACACAAATGTCAGGCGCAAAGAGTGCATAGCACAGTATGTGCGCAAAAAAGCTTTGAGTGCGGGTGAGAATTAGAGCCATGTGGTTCTGCTCAACATAAAATATTTTCTTTCTATCGTGTAAGGAATGAAATGAATGCCTGAAATCACCTCTGTATCCTGAAATCATCAGTGTGTACAACTGAGACGAGGCTTGAAAGACTATATAATAGTGTCAATGTTCAATTAACCATCTCATTTTCGGATTTCATCCCAATCCGTTTCGTAATTTTAGCATATAAGCGGAACAAACACCCAAACATGCATCATTTCTCTTGTAGTCGACCTTTCCAGTCCTTCGCCACCATTCAGTTTTTGTGTCATATGAGTTAGCCTAGCATGAAGCACTGTGACAAGCATTAACGCAACATTCATTTGTCAAAAAGCTGCGTGAATCCCGTCATATTGAAATATCCTCTAACAGTATGAGAGAATACGCACGACAAATCTACGTTTGTCACGTTTTTATTTTTGTCATATGTGAAATATCATGCTAGCCCCCCTGCCCCTCTAACATGCCCGGTCCACGCGTGACAGACATAATTTTGTCGTGCGTATTCTCTTATCCTATTGGAGGATATTTCAATATGGCGGGTTTCTCGCGCGACAATTTTTAATCATAGCACTGCATCTTACGGGGGCTGGATTTAGATTTATCGTCTTAGTATCTTTGCTAAGTGGTAAAAAGAAGTATACTAAAATCGAAAATTGTTATATTTGTAGCTTTTGTGAAATGGGTTACGGAATGTCACTTTATAGGCTGCAAGTTGAAAGCGAATCCTGAAATTGGAATCATCAGCCAGCTAATAGACGTCCACAGCTGGACGAAGGCCTCCCCTAAATTAAAATATCTCCATTGAATTCCCTTCGGCTGCATACCTTGAGTGTCACTGCTTTGAACTGATGGTGTTATATTGCGTCGTAATGTCTTTGACATAGAAAGAAGCTTGTTAAAATACTACCATGGAATTTCAATCATTTTAAAGTCTTTGGGGATAGTGCTTTCTATGAACAGGGACATCTTTAAAATTAATAACAGTAGGTAATCTGTTCTTTTATATATTATGATGATTATGAATATGAATACTAGTATTTAGTACTAATATTTTCTTCTGTGTATAAGACTAAAATATGTCAACAATACTTACAATACAAATGAAAAAAAAATCATTTGTTTTTGTCTTTTTGTCTATTTTAAGGAACACCTGTTTTATTTCAAAATTTCAAAATGAATAAAAGTTGTACAATGTACAGTAGGCAGAAAATGCGGCTGGAAATTATGACCCTGAGAGCGCCCGTATTCCGTAGAGGTTCGGTTGAATTTCGTAGTGCGAGTGTCCAACCGCATGTGCTGGCTTCTGTACATATTCTTGAATAGTACATCATCAATTGAATAGAAACGAATTTTCACAGAGTGGGAACAACAATTTATTTTGCACCCGTGTATAAACCAATTGACCAACAACTTCAATAAATACTTTTATAACTACTTTCACATAAATATTTTTTTATAGCTTTAAAAGCTTTTTATGAAAAATACGTGAACTGAAACCTTGACTTGCATAATTATTTATCTAAATATTAATTTGATCCTTATTTTCAGAATGGTTAGTCGCATTATCCCGTGGAACCCTAGCCCAGACCAGCATGCAACTCTCGCCGCTGTTGTTATGTTAATATGGAAATTACGTAAACATTCCCAAACGCCGCGCGAATTAAAATCCTCCGAATGTTCGGCTAATTCGCTTTAGCGCAGCCCTGATTATTTGCAGGCCGGTTTTTGGTACTTTTGTACTTTATTTTTTAGGTTATTCTATGTACGAGCATGCATGAGGAGATTAATCAATGTGAATGAAGCGAAAGACGTGTGTTTGGATCGTAGCAAGTGAAAGAAAGTGGTCTCTGCCTACCCCTCCTGGAAATAGGCGTGACCTTATGTATGTATTTAAGTTATTCTATGTAGTTTGATATGAGATAGAATTATTGTTGTAAATTATTTTAAATTAAGATTCAATTCACCTTGATTTTGGAACTAACCTAATAAGTATAAGTCCTGTAGGTTTTGTATTTAATGTAAGCCCAAGGCAGCGATCATTTTTGTTACAAATAATATCCTAGAGTTACGTTTTTGTCTTCAATGTACGGACGGGCCTATAAAAAAGTCGTTTAATAAAAAATCTAACAATACTAAGAAAATACTGAACCTAAAATGTGACCTAAAACGGCTAACTCTCCATCCCTGAGACTAATTTCCTTAACTGCGAATGCCGTAGCACTTCGTAGCAAAGTGCTACGGAGTTCGTAGCGTCTTTCTTGCATGTTTTTGAATAGTTTTGTCTCAAATTTTAATATTTAAATAAAAATTCTACATAATGAGATGTAGCTGTTTAAAAAATGACAAAAAGATCCTATTTCATTCATGTTTTATTCGACATAGTAGGTATGAGGAAGAAATATAATTTTATTTATATGTTGATGCTTCAAGCTTTTAATTTCGTATTTCAAACTGCACATACGAGTATAGAGGTAGTTTTAGCTCTTTTCTCGGTAGGATTAGCGAAGGCATCCATTCAAGGAAACAAGTTTATATTGCAATTAGTGTTCACGAAGACGCTTTTATACAACATAACTCTTCAGCAGAAGCGTTCTTTAGAACAAAAGACCTGTAAAATTCAAGGAAAATGTTCAAAGGATATTTTCTTAAATGGTTTCTAAGGAACATTGTACTATAAGCGCAATTAAATAAGCTTTTAAGATAAATATATGGATTTATTTATCTACTTTAAGTCTAGTCTGGGGTCAGATAGCCGTGTGTGAGATGTACCCACATAATATTATTGACGTACCTCAGAAACCATAATGGCCTTGTCACAGAAGAAAATAATAGTACTAACCCGTACAGAAAAGACACTCACCCCCCGCGCCAAAATGAGTTCCCCGCCCGAATTAATAGCGCTCCTCCAGGGGTGTTCGGGGGTGTTTTACATAGCGCCTAGCGCCATTGACTTGTAGTTGATATTCAGTTGTTATTCGAAGAGAAGTAGGTTGTCAAAATGCGTTTTCTGTATGGAGTGATCGCCCAGTGGACTTGTAACAGTCCACTACCATTTTATTGGTCAAGACGTATTTGAGTGGTGGCCACGGTGGGCAGGCCGGTAAAGGGTTTGTGTATTGCCCAGCTATATTAAGTTCAGTTGTTTATTTCGACATTCGCTGAATTATGTTTATCTTGGTCTTATCCTAAAATGCTTGCTTGCTTATTGCGTGGGTTTCGAGGTTAGCCTACGTCAGAAACCCTGCGAGGTTAACTAATAATTCTGACACCAAGGTTTGTAGGTTAACCTCCAAACTTAAACGATATTAAAGCAAATTCTGTTGTCAGAACTATTATTTTCTTTTCCTAATGATTGTAATTTATACTTGTACTCTTTTTTTTTCCTTTTATACATATTTCTTTTATTACACGCTTGCTTAGATTAAAACAACAATTTTTTGAATAAAAAAATAACTCACGTAGATGGTATTATGGGTTATAATATTTTACATCAAAAAAATAGATGGTATGCGTGTAGCGAGATGGAAAAGTAAATATTTGTTGTATTAACCCTTTCGTACACTGAAACGTGGAATTTGCCTTTAACATCTGTGCCCGCAAAACAAAATAGTTGCATCCATTAGCATGGTAAGTACTCAGAGGCGCAGCGGAGCGTGCAGACCACTTGATTACAACCTTTGAGCCCCATAACTGGGCCACGCAAACATTGTGCTAGCTCGGGGGGGGGAGTGGGCAAAGGACTCTTGTTCATGATTGTGTGGACTGAAAATTTATGTGAATTTAGTCATTGAAAATCACTACATAGTATAAAACAAAGTCGCTTTCTCTGTCCCTATGTCCCTATGTATGCTTAAATCTTTAAAACTACGCAACGGATTTTGAAGCGGTTTAAATAGATAGAGTGATTCAAGAGGAAGGTTTATATGTATAATACATGCATAATATATATATCCTTAAATACTTAAGGATAACCCATAATAACCATTTTCCCGTGCGGGTCGCTAGTATTTAGATAAAATACCTGCATGTTTTTATCTCAAAATTATAGAATAGAGTGTTTATTTAATCAAAATTAAATAAACCAAAGAGTATAACTTTATTTAGCAAAATAACATTCTAAAATCCACAGGAGAAATATTTTATGTTACACAGAAAGTATCACTAAACTGTTCGTCAATCAGAATTAATCACCAAGCCAGCTAAAAAATGCCTTTTGATGGACAAAATTATCTCCAACCGACTTGTCTCCTTTAATAAATGAAGGAAAAAGAAGGAAATAGGTACCTTTAGATATAAACATCTAAAGGTATTTCGCGATCTATATCAACATTATAATGATCTGCTCTCGTAAGAATTAAAATTCAAAACTATCAACTACAGAGAACAACCAACTAGACCACATGTTAAAAAGACTCAAAGAGAAATACATTTTCACTTTCAATTCAATTCAATATACTTCACTTTCCTCAAAATCAAAGATAAGCCAAGTATCTCTGCGTTTCACCTTAACACATATTTCGCGCCATGATTCGGGTCCCCGTTTCGGACAACCCTTCAACAATTAGGGTCCCAGGGGGCCCTATCCGCCTGCAATTTTCCGCCCCACTTGCCGTAATTAGGGCGAAGGACCCTCGAACGGCGACGGGCGCTCTAACTAGTTCATGATCAGAGCTAGTCAACCAGATGAATCCTGTAATGAATGTTTTTCTTGGACGAATTGGTAATCTTGGCATAAATTGATGTAACTTTTTTTTTGTAGTCTGGTACAGTCTGTCTATAAAACGTTGTAATGTTTTATCTGCAAATAAAGCGAAGGGAAGTTTTATGCTGTAGACAGCCATAAATAGATTTTAACATCTTCTTCAGAACAAGTTTAACATAAATAAGAAAACTTGTGTTAAAACTATAATGATTACGGTCTTTATTTATAAAACAACATATTTTTAACTGTTAATGCCCCTGGCAATATTTTAAATCGTATTAGTAAAGAATGGACATGGCTTAGTGGACTCATTAAAATGAATTAAAGAAATACACATAATTACATAACGAGGGATTTAAAACTTACGATTAAATTAAATAAAACATATTTACTTAACGAAGTTTGAATAAGACTGAATATCTTTAAATATACGTAACAGCGACCCGCCCCGGCTCCGCACGGAAAATGGTTATTGTGGGTTGTCCTTAAGTACCTAAGTACCTATATTATGCATGTATTATATTTACATAATATAAACCTTCCTCTTAAATCACTCTATCTATTAAAAAAAAACCGTATCGTAATCCGTTGCGTAGTTTTAACAATTTAAGCATACATAGGGATATAGGGACATAGGGACAGAGAAAGCGACTTTGTTTTATACTATGAGCAAAACATACAATACAGTTAGTCGGGAGCGCAGTGAGCCGTATCGTAATACTCTTACCGCCGCCGCAGTGAAGTCAAACAAAAAGCACAGGCGCACTGAGCCATGTACGCGAAATGTTTCATAACAATCACACCTGAGTTCTCAAAGCGCATTACCTCTGGAAGCAGTGTCGAGCAGAGCAGTGCAGAATAGTGCAGAACAGCGCAGAAGAGAGTAGCAAACAGCAGCGGCGCGGCATGCAGCGCCGCCGCCCGCGCTAGCCGCATTTGCATCTCATTGGGAATGCTGACCGTGGATATAGGAAATAGGTGGATGTGGTATTTCAAATTAAAAAAAAAAACAATATTTGACAAAAACGTGTGATCCAATTATTTGATCTATTGTGGGTCTAAATCTACACGTTATGATATTTTTTACATGCAGCTGTAAGTGTAGAAAAAACCCTAAATATAGTATTTTTTAGACTGTCACCTTTTTAGATACGCTTTATCCGAATATATTCATCCGTTCGACTGATTGCCACGTGATTTAGCTGACAGAGCTGTAATTTGGTAAAAGGATGTTAAACACGGCAAGAATGTGGTAAAGATAAAATGAGCAGCAACATTATTATTTTATCGCACTTATTATTACGATAGTTGTATAACTATCGTAATAATAAATTTCTTAAATTCCTCTCGCAAATCTTTTGATTTTAGGATCGAACTACACAAAATACCTCCTCCAAACAATTCTCACACTTGCATTCTTGTCCTCGTCGAGATTTCGCAAGCAATTTCCGCCTTAGCGACGAATGCAAATACGAACGAAATGTGTTATTTATCGCGGAATTAGGAGCAGCTAACTACCAGCTACTTGTACTAGTTACAGGAGCTGCTACTGGATGCTTTTGTCGGGTTTCCGTTGAATTTGCATAACGTGCCGAATTTATTACTAGTTGAAGTGCTTCTAAAATGCCATTTTGTATTACAAATGTAGCCATTAGTATTTTATTTATTAAAATATATTAAGCTAGATACAAAATAATCGGTTTGTAACGCATCACATTTACTGACAAAGTTCAAAATAAGTGCATAACAAACATGTTCTTAATTCAGTCGGCGATATATTCCTCAAAATGTAAAACGCTTAACACAGGTTACAAAGGTTTCAGGTTCTAATCCCGGTGGGGTCCCGTCGACTAAAATATTACTATGTGGTATTTTCTCTAGTTTACTTATAACATGGCAGGCTGAATCACATGATTGTCCGAATAGAAAGATGATTTTGTGTTTCGGAAGGCACGAGTTAGCTTTTAGGCGGCTCATTAGAACATGAGGGGCTAATGTCGTCGGTCAATGTCCGTCCACACCCACCACTTAAACTATGACCGCGATATGAACGGCTCCACTTTAAAATTTTCATTACATTTATCTCTATTATCACTCAGTATTAAAAAAGGTATTTATAAGAAATCTGAATCTTCTTTAATTAAAATTCAACAAAAATAGACCCGTTCGTATTTTCTAACATAATAAAGGCGCCTACTCAAATTTTATTTATAGATCCATCCAATCTTATACTCGATTTAATCTGGATACATTTTTATTTATAAACAATCATCGACGATCCCAGCGAGGGCTCGAGCCTACCCTTAATGAGGCCAACATTAGTGACAGCTAATTTTAATAACCCACAAAAAACCTAAATTTAAGCTTGAGTTTCAATCTTTAATATTTTAGAGAGACTATAATTATCATGATTGTTAAAACTACAATAAAACGCATACATGATTTGTATGAATTCAGGAATCAATAATAAATTTAACATAAATCGAATCATAAGCCGCTGGATGCGGGCAGCGCAGGACCGATCATTGTGGAGTCTTTTTCTATGGAGGGAGGTTATAGAAACCACGTAGGATAACTATAATTTTGTATAATTTTATTATGTGCATTATACATTATACACTATTTTATAAAATAAACTATGATATGAATAAACATTTCCGCGCTTACCAAGATGCAGTTTGGCGCGTAATGAACCAACGGCCGATCCGCCTGCAGACGTCAATCTGTGCGTGTAGCGTCAATAATTCAGTGGCAATGCAGACGTGCGCCTGTGCAACTATTTATGCGATAGTATGTATTTATTTACGCTTTCATGGCATATTATGTAACAAAAAACATCTATAAGTCTACTATTCTGAACTAAAATATGTGGAAAAAGAAAATAATCTTGATGTCTGAGTCATCAATTTTTTGATAAAATTATATTATCTGACAAATTTTATGTTTCATTCACATCTTAGAGCAACGTGGAACTTTCCGGTTTCCGGCACGGAAGGCCGGCGTTGCTCTAAGATTCACATGCTTCAAAGATGTGGCCCTTCTTGTCCTATTCAGGTGATTGTAGAAAAATGTATGGTTCAAAAAAAAGTCACCGACTATAATCGCAATAAACATTCTTAGATTTTCGCGTTCAAAATAGGTGTGTTAGTGCAAAATCGCAATGTCGCACGTATATAAGCCGTGCGCTATCCGCGTTAAAAGTCGCACGTGTGCAGCGTAACAATTGGAGCGCAAATACTGTCATAATAGAGTGATCTCTCCGCCAGATTAATCGCTCTAATGAGTTTGTAAAGCTGTTGATATGGCTGCGGAGCTCGCCTTAGGCGGCTTGCGACCGTTTAAATTATCTGTAAATCGAAGCGAAAAATGAAAATTGAGCTTGGGCAGCACGAGTGTCTGTATTAGTTTGTAATAACTATGATAGATGGAGCTGTGTGGGCTCTAAAGCACCTTAGTAAAAGGAAGCGTTAAATGATTTCGTTGGGTTTATACGGGAACTTGGTGGTACAATAGGTAGTGCGCCTGTATGGACCGGATAGCCAAGGAGATGCGGGTTCAAGTACCTGCCCATGCCCAAGCTCAAAGATAGTAAATATACACTAACAGATGACATCCGTTAAAAAAGTAATAAACTAGTTTAAATTATATTTTGTCGTATTTATACAAAATTTAAATTGACAGCCGCACCCTTCCTTATTTTAAATAAATAAAAAGACGTATATTTGCAACTATTAGAATATGTATCATATTTATTTTTATTGTTTTCGTTCTCCATTTAGGTATTATTCGTTAAAAATCGATCCGTTTATCTCGGTAGGCTGTTCTGTGGTTTGGCTCCCTTTTATTGGAATGAGAAAGTGAGACTTAGGAGAATCTTACGGTCCCCTACTAGTAATCAACAAATTCTTGAACTAGTACCCAACTGTTTTGTAAATACCAATGGCTTCTAAATCTAAATCATCTAGAATTCCGATCACGTTCAAATTGCGAACAACACTCGAATGGAACGCAGGACTGGCCAAGTGTGCTAGTATCACAGAACGGTAGTACATAAATTCCCTGCTCACTGCACAATATTTTACATTTATTGCAGCCGATAAATCGGACCGATATTAAATATTTCGCATTGCCCGACTTCGACATAACCCGTGAGATTGTTGGCGTGGCGGGTGCATTGCGCTTAAACTAAAGTGTACAACTATAGCTACAACGTTTACTGTTCTGTGCTTTTATTGGGCTAGTTTTATTTTGTTTTCAAACACTAAAACACGAAATTTTGCGATACATTGTTTTTCATCTTTTCTTGAGAGTCACCTACGTAAAATACCATCGTACAGTAACTTAAGAAGCCTGACCTTGGATTCATGAAGAGGTTGCATTTTTAGTTTTCAAAATATTACTTATTATCTTTACTGTAATAAAGGTAAAAATTATAAAACTTTCACATCGACTGATATTTGATGTATTACAAAACTTTATAATGAATTTGTTCGTCCATTTAGTTCCTCGTTTACAACTTTCTTATTAAATTATATTAAAGTCGCATCGCAATTTTATTAATTTCAAACTAAATGTTCTTGTCTTGTACATAAAGTTGAGCCGTACGAGTATGAAGTATGGAGAATATTCCTCGAATTTATTAAAAAATCATTCTGTCATGCAGCCAGGTCCACTTTATTATTTTTGATAACAAAAAAACAATTATTCAGTTTGTTACTTAATGAATGTAGTTTTGATTATTTGAAGTTATAGAAAACTAGCTTTCCGCCTCGCGTCTCCACCCGCGCTAACAGTTTTTGAGGAAATGGAATGACGAATTTTCCCGCGATAATGTTATTTTGGTGTATAAGTTCTATTATTGTAAACTTTCATTAAAATCTACTCATTATTTTTTGCGTGGAGGAGCAACAAACATTCTCACAAACTTTTGCATTTATAATAATAGCATAGTTGGACTAAAAAAACAGTCTAAAATATTCAAAATGTTATAAGCACAAAGCGTTACCTAAACAATTATGAACATTAATACCGAATATAATCCCCACTTACACAGCAGTATATTGCGTCACAGGTCATAAACCCCGGTCTTGACACGTTGTAAATTAATTCAAAGTGAGCGTCGAAAAGTTGTAACTCGAGTCGCGTTGTCGCGCTGTGAATAGGTCGGATTAGCATTGCAAATGCTCGTATGGTCCCGTGGAGAGGCAACTGTAAGTGTGACGTCACACGGCGTCAGAGTTGTGTACGCTGTGATTGCCTTTGTGAGCTACCTGAAGCTGATTTATGCTAATACTGTAATGTGGACAAGTAGAGGTTAGGAGCTGCCGGGCTGCGGACGTGAGGGAGTTGTAAAGAGGTTATAGCTTTGAGGTCAGATTTTGTCTTGTATAAATTGACAACTTCTGACGGCCCCGTAGCCTAGTTGGTAGTATATAGTATGCCTACAAAGCACAGGGTCGCGGGTTCGAATCCAGCCCAGGGCAAACATTCGTGTGATGAACACTTGTGTTTGGCTTATGTCTGGATGTTGTATATATCAGCTGTCTCTGCCTAGTTTGGGGTCAGACGGCTGTGTGTGAGGTCTCCCCACATATAATTATTATTCTTGTTTAGTTAGTAGTAGCAATCATTCTGTGTGATTTTCGTGTCATTTACATCGCGTAGGCTGCAAGTAAAAACTACTTTACGTTTTGAGGATAACTTACCTCATAATACCTAGTGTCGTATATTATTATTATTATCCGTAGATAGTATCCGGGACTTTGCGTGCCTTCCGAAGCATGGAATCATCTTTATATTCGCTCTGATTTTGTAATCAAATCACCAATAGGCCTGGAATGTCGTAACAGAACTGGTGGAAAGTCACACAAAGTTTTATTTGTTGAGAGTGTTCCACCGGAATTTGAACTCAGAACCTCCTAGCTTGCATTCCACCAATTGGCCAAGGCGGTTCTAAGTAGTATCAAAGACAACATAGCGTTTATTTTTTAATTCTTTAAATTCTAAATTTAAAACTTTCCGGCCAGCAACGATGATAATTCCTTATGTGAGAAGTGCAATCCCGTGAGTGCAAGTGCATTGCACACTCTGCCAACGCAATCATGTTTTGGCCGGTCGCCCGAACTCAACTGATTCCTTCCTGCGAGCCGAATATTTATCCCGTTGTACCAAATGTAGAGCGTCGGAGGGCTAGTGGCTAGGACCGTTGTTTTCCATTCCGGGAGGGAGGTGCGGTTCAAGCCTTGAGACGTTTTAATGTGTTTTAGATTCATACGTACGTTTATTCGAGGGAAATATTGTGAGGAAACCTGCATATGTCTGCGAAGTGAAAATCGAACTCTTGTAGAATCACTCGTATGTCCGTCTGTCTGTCATTAGAAGTTTCCTCCGAAATTAGAGCACCAAATGAGTTATTAAGTCCACGAATGTAAATCTGTGATCCAAAAACATGTAGGTAACAATATTTATAAAATTTTAAACACGAAGGCCACATGAGAAGTAGCTAAGACATTATAAAAGTTTTTCTAATTATACGAGTATCGTATGATTAATAATGATTTCAATAATCTCAAAATATCTATGAGTATTGTTTATAAAAAAATTAAGAAAACAATAAAAAACTACTCCCTCCCCTTAACTCCTCAAATATGCGGCCAATAATTTTGAATTAAATAATAATATGAAATTGCATTTTTACCTATAGATTAAAGCAAAACTTATACAAAAAATGTAAATGGAAATTAAAATAAAAAGATAAAATCAGTATTTCTGCATATTCACTTATTTTTTTCTATTTCAAAATTCAATGAGTTTCCTATTTTATCCAAAAGTGGAGCAGGCAAATGGTCTACGTATAAGGTTCTGACTTTGTTCGTTAAACAAAGTCAATAATGTGTTATCGATCATTGAACCAAATTGAAGAAACCATCGCAATTTTTCGATACCATATACGCAATACACTTGTGCTATCAGTATATTCGACAATGCAATCGTCTGATTGAGCGACTGTTACAGATCGACACAGCCGCGGGTCGACTTCCATCGTAGACACGGTCCGCTCCGGCATTCTGGGGTTCGAGCTTGTATTTATACTACGGATCGAAAAAACTTTGATACCGCGTTTTAGAACTCCTCGCTCCACATTAGGCGGGATGATTTTACGCTTTGCCCAATTGTTTTTTATACATTTTCCGCCATTAATTTAAGTAAAAACTTGTTTATTATTTAAGTGGGGGTTTAAATAGTATAGTATTTGTATTGTATTGTATTGTAATTGCGTACTTATTAAAAAGTTATTTCAGAAAATTATCTATACTTCTACTATAATAATAATATTATAAAAAGGAAAGGTTTGGTTGTTTGTTTGTTTGCATCGAAAAGGCTCCGAAACTACAGAACCGATAACAAAAAATCTTTCACTATTTAGAAGTTACATAATCCCTGAGTAACATATTTATATCTTAGAGTATAAATAGAAAATAATCTGGACCTATATTTTATTTTCAAAAAAATTAAGGATCCTTACTATAACTTAAAAAATGTAATAGTATAAAAAACTACATAAAATATTCCTAATCATTGGATAGGCTCCGAAACTACTGAACCGATTTTAGTTAAACTTGGCTCAAAGATAGAATAGACCTTAGAAAATAACATATGCTAACTTTTACCACGGGGAAATTCCTCATTCCCACGGAAAAACTATTAGCGCAGGAGGAGCCGCGGCGAGAAGCTAGTATATGAAATTTGAGATCCTTTTAAGCTGCCATTTTTATGTTAAATCGGAAATATTTTGTTGCCTATGTATTAATGTATATCTGGAACCAGTTGTTTTGATTTATGTGGTACTAGCTGTTCGCCCGCGGCTACGCCCGTGTTGTTTTTCGACTTTTCCGTGCATAGATTCCCGTAGGAATTGTATATTTTCCCGTGGTAAATAGTATTTAGATGTTGACTGGGGAATACTGGGGATATAAGGTTTCGGAGATTATCCCGTACAATGTACTGAGCCGTAAATAAGTTACGATAGTTTTTTAATTATCCCACGAGAACTCTTTAATTTCCCGGAATAAAAAGTATCTAAGATGTTGACAATTTCATTTAAATCGGTGTAGTAGTTTCGGAGTTTAGCCCGTACAAACAGAGAAACAAAAAAAATAATCTGGATATGTTCTATTCTATATATATCACTTCTTACATCTCCCCCTGACTCGGTTTTAAGCATATTTTTTCGATGTACAGATTTCCGACCGTACAGTTTTATTATTTAGAAGATAATAAAAGCTCATTTTTAAAAACGTTCTTTTTTCTTTAATTTTATTTCTACTTTCTTTGGACTAAAAGAAAACAAACAATACTTGTTAGAGGGTATGTACTTCGATTCAAATAAGAGTGAGGTAAGTATTTCAAATTCCATACCCATCCACTAATAATAATGTTAATGATTTTGATTTTGACTTAAACCAAAATTTCTCTCGCGTCACAAGACATTCGCTATTATCACAGTTCTAAGAAGTTAGGTATACATATTTCCTGTCTGTTCATTTGAGAGACAATTACAAAAGGCACTTAGAGGATTTTCCCAAGAAATTCCTAATCATCCTGATTTTGGGAGAAACAAATTACAATGTATTATTGAATATCTACAATTAACAAGGACCCTTTTGCTCTCCTAAGTACTTTTATGTATTTACTTACACCTGTTTGCATTGACCTTGACGTATGTTTTTCGTAGTAAAGAAAGAGCTAAGCTAACTAAAGCTTATGAAAACAATTGGTTTTCACTCACAGTCTAATTGGGCTCATAAAGGTAGGCAAAAACTAAACAGTTTAAAAAAGTCTGAAAGTTGCTAGCAAACATAATTTTCACCAAATCTCACCTAAATACTTTAGGCATCAACTTAAGCAATTATTAAGTTTAGTGCAAACAGGTGTTAGTGGTCTATCTAACTATTAGATCTCAAATACTTAAGTGGTATTTACATTTGGGTAATCTATGCGATGGATTTTTATCGGTAGTAAATAAAATTCTAAAACCTGGAATCAAAAAGAAAATTCCATAACCTAGAATCAAAAACATCTTTCCAACAAAAAGGCATGGCTAAAATTCAATTTAACTAACAAATAAATTTTTGAAATCAATACATAGGTGCAATAAAAACTAACTGAGAAATATTTGTACTCTTCATTTACCTGAAGTAAAATAAATATAAAGGCACAGATCCATTACTTGCTTGCGTTCCAAGTTTATCGGGTGAAGTTTCTATGCTTGGCGTGAGTTAGCGGGCAAGGAGATACCAATAATAAATCATATAAAGTTTGGTCTCACTTTAAATAACACAAAGATCTCGCTCTTTAATAGCAATGAGATCTAATTTACCATAGTTTTCTAAATATAAAACGTTCCACCGAGCACTTGGTCGCACATCCTCGTTTACCGCCTAATTATTGGCCGTAAAACTGTTTTGGCGCCAGTCTCGGAGTTACGTTTAGAAATCACTCAAACATGAATTTTCGTCTAACAATATTCTCGTCTTACAATTTCCCGTCTACTAATAATTTTCGTTCAAAAATCTAACAATAGCGCTTAAAAATCAGGTGAATCAATATCTGGCGCCGTCACGGCCAACCTGACTATCGCACGGCCTCGTGCGCTTATTAAGAAGTTGGTTAAATTGCAAAAATTCAAAACAGAGTGTACAATAAGCACTACAGTCGCTCGTCCATTCCTGACAAATACTGACAATAGTATTCACTTTATATCTCAAATAAAAAGTCATAGTCAAAATAATACAGCTGGCCCGGGCGTGAGGCCCCTTCCACCAGGACACCAGGATCTAGGTAACATGGCCCGACGCGCAAATGGCTCCTTCAACCAGTTACCCTAGACCGTACTCGCCCTTCCACCAGGACACCAGGATCTAGGTAACATGGCCCGACGCGCAAATGGCTCCTTCAACCAGTTACCCTAGACCGTACTCGCCCTTCCACCAGGACACCAGGATCTAGGTAACATGGCCCGATGCGCAAGTGGCTCTTTCAACCAGTTACCATAGACCGTACCATAGAACTACAACAGCATGGCTCGGGCGTACAGCCCTTTCAACCACGGTAACAGTGTGGCCCGGGCGCCCAAGGGCCCTTTCAACCATCTCCAACAAAACAACTGTAACGAGGCGCATTGCATGCTACCTCGTTGCCTCGTTTCTACTTCATTTCTCATCTCATTTACCATTTCTTTCTCCAAATTTGAATATTTAATTTTGGAATTCATTCAAAAATCATCCGTCAAATCATCAATTTTTATTTTCACTTATCCTTTCTTTATCAAACCTGTAACTAGGTCTCTCATCATGTTATAACTTTAAAATTCAATAAACGTAAATAAATGTATTTCTACTGTAATTCGTGAATAAAACTTTCTAATTCAGTGCTAGTGGAAATTGGAGTTTCAATTACCATTTCTTAGCTTTCGACGAGGAAGCTTTCGTTGAGATTACCACTACCTTTAGAATTCACGCCGCGGGTGTGACACAACTATACTCTCTATAAGGAAAGCGGAACAGCGCTGTCAAATAAAAAAGGAATTGCCTCACCAGCTAATGTTGACAGTGTACCCCTGGCCCCTGGGTAGCCGGCATTCACATAGATGGACTTCTTTGGTCAAACTGAATGAGCTGCGTAGATGTGAATGCTGCCTTAGTAGGTTCAGGACTCGCCACTAGAAGCCGTGTAGGCAGCGCTTCCATACAACTCAGAAAACCCGAGGCGGTTGCTTCGTATCTCGAATCGGTGTTTTGCGCATTTATCTCCTTATTTAAACAATGCCCTTCGTATCCCGCTTCTGATAAAGGCACAGATCCATTACTTGCTTGCGTTCCAAGTTTATCGGGTGAAGTTTCTATGCTTGGCGTGAGTTAGCGGGCAAGGAGATACCAATAATAATCATATAAAGTTTGGTCTCACTTTAAATAACACAAAGATCTCGCTCTTTAATAGCAATGAGATCTAATTTACCATAGTTTTCTAAATATAAAACGTTCCACCGAGCACTTGGTCGCACATCCTCGTTTACCGCCTAATTATTGGCCGTAAAACTGTTTTGGCGCCAGTCTCGGAGTTACGTTTAGAAATCACTCAAACAAGAATTTTCGTCTAACAATATTCTCGTCTAACAATTTCCCGTCTACTAATAATTTTCGTTCAAAAATCTAACAATAGCGCTTAAAAATCAGGTGAATCAATATCTGGCGCCGTCAAATATATAACCATAAAGGTGAACAAGTTATTATATTTTAAAATCCAAACTCAACCATTTCTTCGGCCCAGAAATACCTTGTAACCCAGTTTCTTCAGGCTCCAGTCAAGTTATTAAGCACATAATTTTTCATGGGGCTCATCCAATAAAAAATTCAATCTGACGGTTTTACTTAACTTTCTTAGCTGAAAAATTCAGGAAGCAATATAAAATAACAAGGTAATATAATTATGATTATTAATAATTTCTCTTGGAGCAAGTTACGGAACCTCATTAGAGGCTAGGGAGGGTGTAGGGCGACGGAGGGGTGAGGTGGAAAGAAGGGGGGGGGGGGGATTTTTTCATTAAAAACAATTTTGTTGAAGTGAGGACGCAGCGGGTAGAGTAGGTAATTAGTACGGCCGCCTTTCCCGAATAAAGCCTTAAAGGAATATAGGATTACGAGATACCTCATTTATTTAACATTATAATTAATATTTACAAAATATTTTTCATCTGTCGTCGGTGTAGTAGGTATTCATCCATCTATTAAAAATATTGATTACTCAAATAAACCCTAACTTTTGCGCTAAGTACTTAATAGAAATATTTGGCTGTAATAAGTGATTAAAAATACATAGAAATAACAATAATAAATAAGATTTCGGGTGGTCCAATCCAACCGGAACCACACGACCAAACTTAAGGTCAGCAGTCATTAGACATGATTAGACAATTTGCCGCGTCATTTTACAGAATGCGATCGACTTCTTTTGGCATTTTATAAAATTACTAGGCATTTTACAAGTTTGCTTAGGCATATTTCAAAACAGCGAGCGTTTGTAAATTGTCAATGCATTCTGTAAAATGACGAGTTCAAAAATTTTCCGACGACATATCGATTTTCGTTTAACCTTACTGAAATAACCAACGTAAAACGGTCACTATAAAACTATATTACTATAGTATATGTGACGTCATTTCACAGACTATTCCACGCTATCAGTAATGATAATAACACTAGAAAAAGTAATAAAAAACAACATTTGCTATTATTGATGACAGTGTAGTATCTCTAACGATGATTCTCTTTCGATATTTTTATATAAGTGCGAAGCATTATTGGTGAATGCTCGCATAATACCATTGACATTTTTCTTGAAAAGGTCAAGTCAAACAAGGACTAAATAAGAATTTATTCCTTACTAGCTGTCCGCCCGCGGCTACGCCCGCATTGTTTTTTGACTTTTCCGTCCACAGTTTCTCGTAGGAATGAGATATTTTCCCGTGGTAAAAAGTATTTAATAATAATAATAATAATAAAACATTTATTTCAGAATAAAATTCCATAAATCGGTTAGTGGTTAGTAACAAGTATACCTAAGACTACATTAGTGGTTTTAAGTTTTAAATTTAAGATATTGACCTGGGATATAAGGTACCACTATGTAAAACTTCATTTAAATCGGTCCTACAGTTCCGGAGTTTAGCCCCTACAATGTACTGAGCCGTAAATAAGTTACGATAGTTTTTTATTTATCCCAAGGGAACTCTTTGATTTCCCGGAATAAAAAGTATCTAAAATGTTGACCGGAGATAATATAAGGTAGTTAATGCACCACCATACAAAACATCATTTAAATCGGTCTAGTTTTTTCAGAGATTAACCCATACAAACAGACAAACAGAGATTTTTTATATTTGGATATGTTCTATATCACTTCTTACATCTCCCTGACTCGGTTTTTTAGCCATTTTTTGTATTCAGATTAATACCCCTACTGTTTTTTATAGTATTATTATCTACTATCTATCTATATATATATTACGCAAGCCCGATTTTTGTACAGGGTATCAAATCTACATCCGAGGTCCGATATTGATAAATTATACCTCATTAGCTTCGTTTCATCCTGGAGGGGTGCATAAAACTCTTAGTTTTTTAAGTTTTTTAACAAAATACCAATTAAAAGAAGGTAAAAATAAAGCAAGGATTTGTTTACATTAAATGACATAAATGACAACCACTCAAATTTTAGATTATTTTTTTTCGTATAGGTAATGGCGTTGGCTTCTAGGGCACTTTGCAAATGTCAATAGACTGAAAAAGAATAAATAGCTAGAAAAAAGCAATTCATCCTTTTTTCTTGATGCACCTGCAGGTTGTGGTAAAACGTATGTGCAAAAAACTTTACTTGCCAAAGTAGCGAGTGTTGGTCGCATTGCTGTGCCAGTAGCATTTACCGGTATTGCAGCAAGCTTAGTTAACGGAGGTCGAACACTTCACAATCAATTCAAATTGCCGATACCAATTCTTGATTCGTCTGTATCTGGTGTTAAACCTGATTCTTCTCACGGGAGATATCTTGACAGTGCCTACCTTATAATAATTGATGAAGCGAGTATGATACCGGCAGCAGCCTTGACAGTAATCGATCGCATGTTTCGGGATATTACAATTAATGAAGATAGACGACGACAACCATTTGCTGGAAAAGTTGTATTATTTTCTGGTGACTTCAGATAGACTGCCGGTAGTGCCACATGCTGGACGGGCAGTAACAATCGAAAACTGTATTAAAAATCATCGTTTGTGGTGATACATGACTTTTCTAAAGCTAGATAAAAATATGCGAGTAAATGAAGGACAAGACGAATTTGCAGATTACTTGCTTAAAGTTGGAAATGACACTCTGCCAAAGGACGAATGTGGGCAGTCAATATTAGATTCGTCTTTTAGGAATTGGTTCGCCGATCGATTTTATATACAATGACTTGGACAATTATAATAATATACACGAAAAGGCTATTCTCACACCGACTAATGAAATCTGTTCAAAAATTAATTTGAAAGTTCTCGAGCGTATCTCTAGCGAAGAAGTAACATATAAAAGCGTAGATACAGTGATATCAGATGACTCTGATTCTAATATAAATTTTCCGACGGAATTTCTTAACAGTATTGAAGTAAGTGGGCTTCCCAGACACAAGCTTAAATTAAAAATTGGTGCTATTGTCATGCTCATGAGAAATCTAAATACGGCCAAAGGGTTGATTAACGGAACTCGGTTTCAGTTAATAAAACTATATACCAATTCTTTAGATTGTCAGGTTCTGACGGGTGCAAGTTCAGGCGAAAGAGTTATTCTTCCTAAAATAAAGTTTAGCCCTTTAGACTCCATCCTTCCATTCAAATTACAAAGATTTCAGTTTCCAGTTACTTTTGCATTTGCGATGACAATAAACAAGAGTCAGGGGCAATCTTTGAAAAAAGTAGCTGTCTATCTTCCAAAACCAGTATTTTCTCACGGGCAGCTTTACGTGGCTTTAAGTAGAGCACAAGTTTTTGACGGTATAAAGATATTTATAGAACAATATAAAGATCAAAGAATAATCGGACAATGCCAAGGTTTTATTACTTCAAATATAGTCTATCACGTTTGTTAATAAGTTAATATTTTGAAGTTGGTTATATTTTATAGGGTTTTTCTTACTTTTCAGTTTTTTTCGGCGGTTTAATTTTTTATATTATTTCAATTGGCGTAAATTAGATCTAAGATACATAAATGGTTATATGTGAAAATTAGAATGGTTAATGTCAATATTTTGTTATGAAATAATCGAAAAATGGACGAATTTGTGAAAGAAGCTGGTCAAGGTTCAGAACAGTCAAGGTTCCATCAGATAATGCGAGCGAGCGAGAAATCCAACCAATACCTGACGGTGACTTTACCTACTTATTAAATGTTATCATTGTTTAGAGTCCGTTTCCTATTAAAAGGGTCGTGGTTTGTATGGGAGCCTATTCCACGACTTTTTTCTTTCCTCACAGTCTCTATATCGTCGATTGTAGGAATATTTATATTACAAGTAGGTATAAATAAATATCCAGGGTGTAATTTAAGTCGTGTTTTATTAGTGTTATTCTGATTCGGTAATAATAATAATTAAAAGGTCAGAAAGTCATAGATGAATATCGAAAATCATATTTTATTTTTATTTCTGCCGTGAGCATTTTTCAAAATGTTTGCACCAAATTTTAACTGATCCTATTTTGTTACTGTTAGCTATAAGTAGAATAGGAACCGGCTGCGACCGGCGATCGCTTACGTCAGTCGATTACACTTGTTCGTATTGCAAAGACGCGTTTCCTTTTCGTACCCTCTCGACTCCGAACTAACAGTGGCGACTGGCCGAACTAATTACGCGTGCAAATAACTTTTAAGATCGTTATCTATCATGGCTAAGTGTTCCGTTGGATCGTTGTGTACGTTTAATCATGAAACCCAGGATTGGTCAGTTCACAACGAAAGATTGGAACAGTGGTTTCTAGCTAATGATTTAGAAGTCGATGAGGGTAAAGCTAAAATTAAAAAACGAGCAATTTTATTAAGTAGCTTGACAGAAACGACGTTCAAATTGGTAAGAGATTTAGCGTTACCAAGTAAAATCAAGGAATTGGAATACGACGGTATAGTGAAACTGTTGGATGATCATTGCGAGCCAGCAAAGTGTGGTTTCGCCGAGCGTAACAGTTTCTACTCATCGACTCAACGTCCAGCAGAGGAGCTCGCGGAGTGGGCGGCCCGTGTGCGCGGCCTCGCAGCGGACTGCCGGTTTCCGGCGACTTGCTTAAACGAGCTGTTGCGGGATCGCTTCGTGATCGGCATGCAGCCGGGACCTGAGCGAGACTCGCTTTTCACCAAGGACATGGCGGAGTTGACGCTTAGCAAGGCGTTAGACACCGCGCAGGCCATTCGCAGTGCGAAGCAAGGAGCCGCACAGCCAGGGATGGCGGCACCAGTGCGCACAGAGCTGCCTGTGTTCAAGCTGGCGGCGGCAGCGGCCGGGCCGCGGCGGGAGCGCGCGCACGGCTTGGAAGGATCTGCAGCATCATCGTCGTCGACGGAGCCGGGCCGAGGACAGCTAGCGACTGCTGGCACCTGCTTCGTGTGCGGCTATGTCGGTCATAGGGCCGAGTCGTGCAGATTTCAACGATACAAGTGTACTAAGTGCGGTAATCGTGGTCATTTGCGGCGAGTTTGCTCCCAGAATAAAGTGCTAAAACAACATTTCATTGAGGTCGAGGTTGATGAAATAGGCGATGATGGTAAGCGAAATTTTGTTTGTAAAATTTCATCAGCAAATGGAGAGCCGATGCGGGAATCTGTACTTGTAGGTAGTACAAAAATAAATTTTGAAATTGATACTGGTTCCGCAGTAACGGTAATTCCAGAGAAAATATACGATTTGTATTTTAAAACAATTAAGTTAGCCCCAAGTGACACGATTTTACACAGTTACAATGGTAGCAACATTGTAACTTTAGGAACGCTTTTGTTGCCTTTTAGTTACCACCAGAAAACGGAACAAATACGATTATTTGTCGTTAAAGGCAATGGGCCGTGTTTATTAGGTAGGGACTTTATGTCCAAATTTAATTTACATGTAACGTCCGTAAACAAGTGCACTACTGATTTGGAACAAATGGCTAATAAGTATCCGAAATTATTTACCAGTGAATTAGGTTGCTACAAAGGCCCGAAGGTTAATTTAACATTAAAACCAGGTTCAAAACCTATTTTCTTTAAAGCACGACAAGTACCTTTTGCTCTGAGGGAAAAAGTAGAACGAGAACTAGACAGGTTGGTTGGACTGGGGATTTTGGTACCTGTTAGCAATTCAGACTACGCTAGTCCAGTAGTTCCTGTGCTGAAAAGTAATGGTGAAATACGTCTTTGTGCTGACTACTCTGTATCCTTAAATAAACAACTGGTAGTGGATAAATATCCTTTACCCCGCATAGAGGAGTTGTTTTCGAAATTGCATGGTGGGCTAAAGTTTACTAAACTGGACCTTTCGCAGGCCTATAACCAGTTGGTATTGAGTGACGAGTCACAAGTGATAACCTGTATCAATACACATAAGGGCCTATTTAACTTTACAAGGTTAGTTTTTGGTCTGTCGAGCTCTGCTGCCATATTTCAAAAAACTTTAGAAAACATTTTAACCGGTATTGACGGAGTATTAGTTTTTCAGGATGATATATTAGTAACAGGTTCAAGTGACAGTGAACATATGGAAAGGCTCGACAAAGTTTTTATGAAATTAGAACAGGCCGGGTTAGTGTTACAGAAAAGTAAATGCAAATTTTTTCAGGATTCTGTGTCTTACTTAGGTTTCGTAATTGATAAGGATGGCTTGCACAAGAGCCAAGATAAAGTTGATGCTATCATAAAAGCCAAATCGCCGAGCAATGTAACGGAATTGAAGTCTTTTTTAGGCATGGTTAACTATTACAGAAACTTTATAAAAAATGCGTCCAGTGTTCTGCACCCCTTGCACTGCTTGTTGCAAAAAAACCAGCCGTGGGAATGGTCAGCGGAACATGATAAAGCTGTGTCACAAATAAAGAACGATTTAATTGCTGATGTTACTCTTGCTCATTACGATCCACAAGCTAAGTTGATTCTGACAGTAGATGCTTCGCCCGCCGGGCTAGGTGCTATTCTTTCGCAAGTCGGGTCGGACAATGTGGAGAGGCCGGTTTCGTATGCATCGCGATCGTTAACTAAAGCAGAGCAAAGCTATAGTCAGATACAGAAAGAAGCGACCGCGATTGTTTTTGGTGTACGAAAGTACCATCAGTATTTGTATGGACGAGCGTCTCCATTCACATTAAAAACTGATCATAAACCACTTTTATCGATCTTCAGCCCGAACAAAGGTGTGCCAGAAATAACCGCAAATCGCCTTCAGCGATACGCAATCTTTTTAACGTCTTATAATTTTGTAATAGAATATGTAAACAGTAGCTTAAATGCCGCAGATTTTTTAAGTCGATCGGTATCGATTAAACTAGAACAGCAACCAGAAAGTTTTCCTCTAGACAGGACAACATACATTAACTTCCTCTATACCAGTGACGCTGAGATCATGAACATTGACGACATTAGTAGACAAACACAATTAGACTCGGCACTCTCAGCTGTTTGTAAGTATATCCAGTCAGGTTGGCCGCGTAAGGTAGATAAGTTTCTAATGCCTTATTTTATGTGTCGTAATGAGTTAGCAATAGAAAAATCGTGTTTAGTCAGAGGATTTAAGGTCGTAATTCCATCGCCTATTCGCAATAAAATTATGAGTGAACTGCACACTGGCCATTTAGGTACTAGCAAAATGAAAGCAGAAGCACGTGATCGATTCTGGTGGCCAGGCTTATCAGCAGACATAGATAGGTTTGTAGCTTCATGTAATGTGTGCATGACACTGCGCCCCGCCCCACCTCGCGCCCCGTTGACGCCTTGGCCTTACCCGCCGGAGCCGTGGTATCGAGTACACATGGACTTTCTTGGGCCTATAAATAATAAAATGTACTTGATTATAGTGGATGCATACTCGAAATGGATCGAGTGTTTTGATGTTACAACTGGTTATGGGGCGAAAACAGTAATAGGTAAATTGTGCGAAGTTATGAGTAGGTTCGGGGTGATTAAATGCATATGTACAGATAACGGACCTTCGTTCGTGTCCTCAGAATTTAAGGAATTTTGTAAAGGCAACGGAATAGAGCATTTGACTACACCTACTTACAGTCCTAGCAGCAACGGTCAAGCTGAAAGCAGTGTCAAAATTATAAAAAAAGCTATAAAATCGTATGTTTTATCAGGAATTACTCAGAAAGATTTGAGTTACAAGCTGCATGAATTTTTGTTTCACTACAGAAATTCAGAGCACAGCACGACAGGCAGATCTCCCGCTGAAATTTTATTCGGCCGTAAATTACGTAATAGATTAGATTTATTAAGGTTACTACCACCTAGCTCAACAAACCGCGACCTTGATGATGTAGTTAAGGAAAAACAGTGCTCACAGGGTAGATATTACGACGGGAAACGAAACGTACATTTTGAAAAAAATGAATTAGTGTTAGTAAGAGTGTATAAGCGGCAGAAAACATGCTGGGAGAAAGGGGTAATTATAGATATCGTGGGAAACTCAATATATGTTGTGCGTTTGCTGGAAGGCGACAATAACCAGATTATCAAGAGGCATGTCAATCAACTTTTGAAGTATAGAAGTCCTGTAACTGCTTCAGGAATAGACAAACGCAACGTACCTGCAAGGAGAGAAATTGTTGCGGACCACCAGGCTGAGGAGTTGCCAACGATTGTCTTTTCTTCGCCTACAACGATCTTGGCCGAACAGGATCAAACTTGCAGGCCTGAAAGCCCAGAGAGTGAATCTGTAGCGAATGCCACAGATGAGACACACAATGAACTGTCTATCCCCGATGAACCTCACGGTATGACTGCCTCGCCAACCACCCCTACCGAAGTTGACCAGATTATGGACGCGACAGAGTCACCCTCACCGCCACCAGCACCTCGCAAACCTCTGCGGGATTTGTTTATTTTTAAAGACTATTTTTAGACTAAGGGTGGAGGGATGTTAGCTATAAGTAGAATAGGAACCGGCTGCGACCGGCGATCGCTTACGTCAGTCGATTACACTTGTTCGTATTGCAAAGACGCGTTTCCTTTTCGTACCCTCTCGACTCCGAACTAACAGTTACCAACATTTACTAAAATAAGTTGACTTTTGTATTCTCATATTTAGGATGATTGTAGACAATAGAGAACCTTAATGACTAAAAAATGCTAACTAAAGTCTAATTTCTCAAATGATTCTTGATATCAAAATAAGAATCAATGAAAGTTTCTTAAGTTTTTTTTAAATTGTTAAGCAAAACTTTTGACAAATGTTCATTTCTACGTTGTGATTATAAAGCAATTAGGCTCAATTCTGGTGGGTTATATTTTATTATTATTAAGGCACCATTTCATTCAAATGTGTGTTTTGAGTACAGTATCGAAAAAATGCCTTAAAAATGGTTTATGTTTCCCTATAATATTACATTACCATATTCTAGCCGGCGTTTCGACGCCGCTACGGGTCTCTAGTATAATATATTATATGTAAATATTATTATAATAATGAATCCCACGTATTGCGAAAATGTGATGAATACGAAATAAAATAAAATAAATAAACTCAATCTCAGAATAGTACCTACGTAATTTATTCGTCGTAGGTTTTTGCTCGTCAAAAAATTATGTGTGTCCCTTTAATTATAAATTGAATTAAATTATGTAAACGATGTTTTACAAATTTAAAGTGACTGAAAGTATTATAACCTTACTGAGTTTTAATAAATGTTTATACTTACTTTAATTAGAATAAATATAATAATGTTTCCAAATCTATTATGAAATAAATAAATTGTATTTTGCATACTGTAGGAAAGGAATTTATTGCCTACTATTAGAAATGTGTAATTTATTTAATTAGATTTAGCAAATGTTTCAAAATCATGTTAATGAAAACTTTTTCAACTGCTCATATTTTCTTACCAGAAAAACAGAAAAAAATACTTTTCCAAAAAAATACCAAATAGCATAGAAATCACAACGCGAGAAAATACTCATAACATTTGGCAGACGAAACGCGGTACATACTGTGCAATAAAAATATACATACAATATGAGGGCGGGCAGATATCTGCTTATGGGATCGGGACCCATCGCATTATGATAATGGTCACTTGGCCAACGCCGGGAGATACAAATAGATTGATTTCCAATTTCACTGCGCCTAGTAGGGCGACGGATACGACTGGCTGAATTTTTAGCTTCTTATTATCACTGATGAAGCCAGATGAGCGAAAATGGGCTCAATTCTGCGTGGCCGCTAAAATATGTAAATTTAAGTTGTTATGTCTCTTTCACGTTCTTAAGAACGAAAAGGGACAGGTGATTGCCAACCTATATTTAGACACGTCAAACTTAGATTTTACGCGCAATTTAGATTTTACGCGGAATGCGAAAGGATGAGGAGATGAATGAATTTAATTATGAAAGGAATTTAATGCTTATTTTAGATATCAATCTAATAGAATAAGATATAATTAAATTCATTCATAGATTGATATCTAAAATAAGCATTAAATTCCTTTCATAATTAAATTCATTCATCTCCTCATCCCTTTCGATTCCCATATGAATGAAAAAGACCAACAACTTAAATTTAGAGATTTTAGCGACCATGGCAGAATTAAACCCAATGTTGGGTTATGAAATGCATTTTTTCTGTTTCATACAAAATTCGAAACTCATTTTGAGTCGCCGCGTGAACGAAACAAGAGTTTTGTATGAAACTGTGTAGCAGAAATTGCGCGACCGAAAAAATGCAACTCACAACTAAAACATTACGCTTGTCTGACCTCACCCTTAACAGTAGCAATTTACGCGGTAACTTCGAATCAAACCTGTGAGGTATTAATTTAATACGTACAGGTTAGCTAGTACCATCTAATAAATATAGGAGTTCAAAGAGTCTAACTTAATAAATATTGTCTCTCGTAGCAAATAGCTACGGATTTCGTCGCATGTACTACGAAAATTGTAGCTGTTGGCTACGAACTATACTATGGTACATATAACTATGTACACTAACTAGTGTTAAAGATTATTAATTGGTATTAAAACGATGGCTGATTCTATTCTGAGATTAGAGAGAAGATAGATTATTAAGTTCTTTTTATTAATCACTGTTGTTTGTATCAAAATAAAACATTTTAAATTGCGATTAATAGGTATATTTGCTTAAATTTATTATAATATATTTTTTTACCAAAATCAACAGAATACAAAATAGTAGTCCCTAACATTGGTGTCTTTTGCGACTGCAGCGCTGGCTGTTGCACAAACAATCGCAGGAAAAATAGTAAAACAAAGGAAAGTTGTGTTTGCAAAAAAACGCTGCGCTGGCGCATGGCGTCGCGTTACCGCTGCGACAACGACGCTCGAAAGACGCCAGTGTGGGGGGGCCTGTAAAAAGCTTATATGACCTTTGTCGCGGGTCATATTATATTTTTGTCATAATAAAGAACAAAATCCAAGCTTAAGCAAAAATAATAGTCGCCAATTGAGATGAAAAAAAACGAGTGATGCTTCGTCGCCACGCCACGCCAGCGAATCGAATGAGATATAGCAGAGCAAATGTCCATTAAATGTCGGTTTTAGTCGTAAAATAAAAAAAAGAGTCGTCTAATAGTTTTACAGTAATTAAACAAAATTAGTGGCGCGGCCAGGAAGTATTCTTTGTCGCCACGCCACCCCGAAAAAATCTATAAAGGAATGAATTTGTATTATTTGAATATTTGTTTAATTACTGTAAAACTATTAGACGACTCTTTTTTTTATTTTACGACTAAAACCGACATTTAATGGACATTTGCTCTGCTATATCTCATTCGATTCGCTGGCGTGGCGTGGCGACGAAGCATCACGTCAAATTTTTGGTTAGTACGATTGTTTGAGTATGCCCTTCTGTAGGTACATTACTCTAAAATTCTTCCATTCTGTGCAACAAAATACAAGTGCTGTAGAAAAGGATTCGATTGAGGAGACAACGCCCATAGATTTTGCAATAATTACTTTAAATTTACATTAATTTTATCAACTTTTTTTTTAACATTACTCGCATGAATTAAGTTGCTTGCTTATCAATCTTTTCGAATAAATTTAATTTTCGAGCATAATTTATTGAGGATATTTCTGATAATAAAAAAAAATACAAATATTGGTTGAATCTACAGCTATGCAAAGTAGGCTCGAAACGCTGCTTTCGAAAAATTATTTTTGAAATATATTTGACCAGAGAGGGCAGATATAGCAACATGTTATACACCGTGCTTTTTTAACCGTCTTACAAACGAAGCCCAATGTATATGCCCGTGATATAGAATATCTTGGCAATGTCTTTTTTTTTTTTAAGAAAAAAAATCTAGGATTTTTTCAATAAAATAATCGATCGAGAGATCGAAAAATGTGTTTATCTCATATTTTTCTTTTGTTTTCCCATTATTTACGATTCTCACGCATGCGCAAATTGTTACTAAATTGTAAATATTATGTACAGGTTGATTCAAAAATATTTTGCATTATTTTATTTTACTTCACTGTTTTATTATTTTATTGATAAAAAAAAAATAACATTGCCAATATATTCTATATCACGGGCATATACATTGGGCTTCGTTTGTAAGACGGTTAAAAAAGCACGGTGTATACATAGAGGTAGATTTTTTTTTGCTGTGATATATATTTGTAATCTACTCATGATTCCCATTCATTTGATACAGATTTTTTATTTGCCGTTATATTGAATTTCAGGTACAAGTAATTTTTTTAACCGCTACCGCTATTAATAATTTTCGTATTCAGCGATGTCCAAAACCCCCAAAAAGCACTATGAGCAACTTGTTACAAGATTTGCCTCTGACAATCACAATTTAGAGATTGTTTCCTGTCAATAAGAGGGTATGTAGCAGACTTCTAATGATGATAGAATCACGATTTTCACCACAATTCCGTGTCGAGTAACTGACAAAAGTAGATTTTTCCGTGAAATGCACCAATCTCCAAAAAGAACGTTCTAACATTTCGGCACATAGGCTGTTGGCAATAAACGAAATAGACGTGTCCTCTATAATAAATTTTAACAGCGGTGAAAAACACAGTAAATCCTCCATCCCGGTTCGGTTTTATCGCCCACCTCAATCCTTTAACATTTACGATGTGTTGAGTTCAAACAAAGCCCCGCCCGGTCCGATAGAAACTCGGAGATCCTTCGCCAATATTCAATTTATTTTGTAACTACCAATCCCCAACAACGTACCTACTACGTCACTCCTTGTCACAGAGCAAGCTGTTTTCTAGAAAAAAATCGCACAGAAGCTCAGTCTATAAAATGAGTATGAGTGTATTTTTTAAGCTGTGGCAAAGAAGCTAGATTGGCTTGCACTGTGAGTGTGTTTCCTCAAGGGAGGGCCACTGATTGAAAAAGAAAACAAGTTCGCCGCTGTCCGATTGATTCTTTGTGTTCTGTCTGTGTATCTTCCCGGCGCGGGTTCGGGACCAATTGTAATTATTTGCACAATTTATTTTTAGAATCGACTAGACTTTCTGTTATTTTTATATTTTAAGGAATACGTGTTTTAGGCCATGACTTTTATGCAATTTTGCTCTTAGTCTAGTGGATACTAAAAATATAGCATAACGGTTTTCGGAATATAATTTGGCATATGTGCAAAATTTGGTGCTTTGTATGTTTGCAGTAAATAAACCAACTGCAAATAATAATCATAAAAGAAAATCATTTTAAAGGAAAAATAATTTTTACTACTTATGATTCATAAAATATTCGTAAATCAACAAAATAATGGACTCCACTTAACCATTTATCACTTTTACTATAAGTAGACTTACAGAGTAAAATATGTTAACTTACAGTTCTTTTAGGAATTTTCCTAAAATTAAATAGATTATATAAACTGAGTTGAGTTTTTAGTATATACTCAGTAACACATGCGTTTAACGTATTTATAAGCAAGCTATCATTAATGTTGTCCATCAACTGCTCTATTGGGTGACGAAAAGAAAGAGAAGACTAAAATTTAGCAAACTTCTATCATTTTTAAAATTATAACAATTAACCAAATTACAAAGTAATTTCCCCACGTTAGTTCAAAGCAGGTTTCAAAACCTTGGATAGTTCATTAAGAGCTGGGCTCTTGTCTTGTCTTGGATAGTTACAACATCGAAATAATATTCAAACTTTCCCACCTGTGCTCACTCAAGTGATGCTCTTACAGAAGTACTTAAACAGTTCATTATTGTAACACCGAAATCACACACAATATTCATAAGAGGGCGCGGCCCGCTCCTCCTCAAAGGATTCAACAAACAGCGTCCGTTCCGGTCGCCTCGTTACAAACCTCCCAGGTAGCAGCCCCTAGCCGCGGGCCCCTACCAATTCACACATTTAAAAAACAGAAAACTGTAAAAAATACATACAATCTATTTGGTTCAACCACCAATTTACAGTCTAAAACAATATACAAACAACAATATAGGTACAAACTCTCAGAATTGATGGTGGATAAAAATAGAGATTCATAAATCTAAGCAAAAGTTGTATGTCTTTCTATTGTATAGGAATTAAGTATCACCATCATGACATTATTTGTTGCACAAAGATAGTTAAAAATCTGCTAATATAGGTCCCTATTTCCACAACAAATGTAAAATAAAGAACGTGATTGATAACAGTAATGCCACAAAATCAACTATTGCTAAGTTACTCGCCCAGTGTCATAGAATATGAACATAAAGGGCCATCTTCCCAGAGACCCTCTTATCGTTTTACCATCTAACCAGTACTTATGATGTATACATTTATTTTTAAGTCCCTGTTATCAGAAAATCTTGTACCTATCTATCTATAGTCCTAGTTCCTATAACTTTTATTTTAGAACAGCAAAGGAAAATATCTTTAGGAAAACTGCACACACCTGCGAAAAAAGATTCTTTGTGAAGTTGACCTATGCAGAGCCTGCGTGGTTGACTACCCCTCGTTCAGGGTAGGCTCTGTTGACGATAGTTAAAGAAAAAAAAAGAATAGAATATAATTTAAAGAGTTATGTCACACGGTAACGACCCGAAGTTCCCCGTGCCGCCGCCACTTTGTGTAACGACGTTGAACTGCTTGTATGCAAGGACTCAAGGACCTCTCCGGGCAGATGCAGCGTTACATCCAACACACAATCGATCAAATGCTCCATTATATTGTTTTGTTTTATGCCAGCTACCTATATTAAAGAAAACTGGGTTTTCTAGAAATTTTTGATACCTATAAACACCATTTAGTGTTTATAGGTATCAAAAATAAAATAAAAATAAAACACGTTGACGCTCAAAAGTGTGGGGGTGCACTTTCGAGCGTCAACGTAATGCCACAGAAGAAAATAATAGTACTAACCCGTACAGACAGGACACTTACCGCCCCGCGCTAAAATGAGTTTCCCGCCCGATAGCCACCCACGCACCGCACCCCGCAGGCGCCGCGGACTCTAACTAGAATGTTCTACCCCGCAGGCGCCTCGGACTCTGGGGTCTTCTGAGGTGTTTTACATACCTAGCGTGTCAATGTTTGACTTGTAGTTGGTATTCAGTTGTTATTCAGAAAGAAGTAGGTTGTCAAAACGCTTTTGCTGTATGGAGTGACCGACCTGTGGTAAAGTAATGCGCATACAATCATCCGCGACCGTTTTTTGTCTCTCTCGCCTTGCTACCTATGATTGTATGTGCAACGCACGACGTCGACGGTCAAAAAACGCTAGTGTGAAGGGGTCTCTTACTTAGTGCGAAAGGTACCATAAGAGCGTCAAAGAACGAACATAGGAATTCGAAAATCGAAGCAATTTATATTATGTTATGCTTACTTCGTTAATAGCTCTTATGGGTTGATCACACGTAACGAGTAGAGTGGCGAGACAGCAAATGGTCACTGGGCCGAGAGAGTCGCCCAACCGAGTCGCTGTTCACACGTATTTACAAAACTGGCGAGACAGTTCAGTTTGATGCTGTTGATTGTCGTGTACAATGAATCGCAGAAAGACTGATTTTTATTTTATTTTCATTCCTTATTGCAATTAGGGCTGCATTACACTTGACTTTGTTTTTATATTCAGGTGACAAAAATTCCATAAACATTCGTGTATTTTTTAACACTGTATGAATTTAATTGTCATTTCTAATATCCATTTCACATTATTCCACATACTACTAGCCATTTTCATTGAAAAAAACTAAAATAACAAAAATAAATAAACACACGCTGCTCGGTACAAATCGAACGAGTGGCGAGTGGCCAACCGAGTGCCTGTCCACACGTGCCGAGCGGGATAGCGAGTGGCTGCGGGGGCTGAAGAATGAAGCGAGGGGGTGGGCACTCGGCCGAGCAAACAAATCATGATTCTAGGCGCTGTCTCGCCGTTTTGGCTGGGCCGAGTACTCGCCAAAGTGTTCATACGTAACAACCACTCGGCCGAGTGCACTCTCTCGCCACTGTACTCGCTACGTGTGATCCACCCATTACATGTCCCCACCGAGGGGCTCGAGCCTACCCTGAAATCAGGATGAACAGGCCTTAGTCGACCACGCTGGCCTAGTGCGGGTTGGTCACAAACACACAACCTTTTGAATTTATCCGCAGATGTGTGCAGGTGCAGATTTTTGATCACCGTTTAATTAACAGCGTCGAATAGACGCACAGTGGTACGTGCCGAGGTTTGAACCCAATAACGTCCAAATGAAATTCAACGGTCCTAGTCACTTGGATACCGACGCTCTACTTTTTTTTCTATTTATAAAGTTACAGGGAAAGCTATTAATATTTGCTTAAAAGGACCAATATTTTTACAAATCTAATTTAAAATGCTATTCATTTTGCAAATAGAAATTGAATTACTTTCATAAGTATCTTTCAAATATTTTTTTACCAAAAAAAGGGTTCATGAACTAACACAATAATCCATTAAATCAAACCAATAAAGCCTTCAATATCACGTGTTAAAAGAGCTGAAGAATTTAGAAGATTTTATTTTCTTTCTCTGAATTTGATTGAATTTGTCTGAAAATATCTAGTAGCCATTCGCCAAAAAATATTTCTTGAATTCATCTTTTAAAAGAATATTCTGTAATATTTTCTCAAGCGCGAGTATTGAAAAAATTTCGATAATATACGGCTATAAAAAAATCTTCTTTTATGCACCTTCCCGTGTCTAATGTTTATTATATCAGGGTTGCCTGGAAGAAATTGCTTAAAGCAATAAGACCGCTTTTTACCTAACGTTGTGTGTGTGTACTTACTTTTCCATGCAATGTATTTTGTTGTGCACTACAATATTTGTGTTGTATTGTACCGAATCTTTTTATTGAAATAAGTTATAGATTTTTTCTATTCTTTCAGTACGTAAACTTTTAGTCGACTTTTAGACGGAAAAAATAAATGAACTTTTACGGAATATGAACCTTAAAGCGAAGGTCTGAGGTTGATTTCCTTTAATCCGATTGTCTTGGTATTATGCAAATATCGGCCGGTATCTGAACTCCGAACGACCTATCTATTGATTTCTTATTCTGTATTTTGCACTCGCGAATAGAAAAAAAACATTATTGCCATGAAAGTTTAAACCTTATTAGGTCTATAATAATAATAATAATAATAATAATAATAAATTGTATTTATTTCTCTCCACAAACAATGTTTATAATATACTGTACATAACATAATTACTAAATCATAAAATTTACAATCCTATGATTGTTGAAGACTTTAGCTGGATTTTGTATAATATATTATATTTTATAGTTTTTTTTTAAATTGTAACCAGGTTAAGAGAATCTATTCCGCTTAACTTAAAAATCTTCATTGTACTGTTTTTGATAAATTAGGGCAGATCACATATAATAGCATTTCTTTTTATTAAAGATTTTGTAAGGATTTTGTGATCGACTGCAACAAAGGACAGAAAAAGAACTGAAGGGAAATAGGGAGTTGTCATTCTTAACTTGAATAATGAATGAATGAACGTGTTAATGGCACGAAAAATGCAAAAAGCTATCTTATCCAGTAGGTGAAAAACAAGTGTTTACTAAGAGTTCAATCAAAAGTAATAATAATAGGAAACAGTTATTCCCAGCACATAATAAAATAAAATAGATAATAATAAAATAAATAAATAAAATGCACAGTGAAGGTGCAGAAAACAAGATAAATAAACAGATAAATAATACATAGACATGATGTTTTGCATATTGCGAAAGGGCTGCAGATCAGCATTATGTTGTACTAGCTGTCCGCCCGCGGCTACGCCCGCGTTGTTTTTTGACTTTCTCGTAGGAATGAGATATATTTTCGCGGTAAAAACTATCTTTGATATTGACCAGGGATAAAGGTACCACCATGCAAAATTTTAATAAAATCGGTTCAGCAGTTCCGGAGATCAGCCCGTGCAAACAGACAAATAGAGAAACAAACAATTAAAAATAATCTGGGCTTACATCCCCCTTACTCGGTTTTTTTCTATGTACAGACATTCGACCTTACAGTTTTATTATATAGATTGGGTTACCCACTGGGTAGGTTACATAATTTAAAACGCTGTTGTTGTGCTACCGCCCTTTGCAGGTGACGTGCCATCCATAAAAAAAAGTAGTAAAGAGAAATGTCACCAGTTACCATTGTTCAATACAAGACTGTATCAAGTGGTACTCGTATCAAAGTACAATATCAGTTATTGTACAATGAATGGTAAGCCCATACATGTTGAATGGATTAAAAAAAGCCTATCAATTATTGGCTATCAGTCTACAACTCCCGGCTTATGTACCAGCTGTGCAGTGCAAACAGTTTTACTTGATCTGTGTGCTTTGGATAAACGTTATCGTGTAGGTAGGTATTTGATCTTGATATTAAATAAGATGTTTTTTCTATTTTAATTCGATGCGAAAATAAAAAATACTAGAGACCCGTAGCGGCGTCGAAACGCCGGCTAGAATATGGTAATGTAATATTATAGGGAAACATAAACCATTTTTAAGGCATTTTTTCGATACTGTACTCAAAACACACATTTGAATGAAATGGTGCCTTAATAATAATAAAATATAACCCACCAGAATTGAGCCCAATTGCTTTATAATCACAACGTAGAAATGAACATTTGTCAAAAGTTTTGCATAACAATTTAAAAAAAACTTAAGAAACTTTCATTGATTCTTATTTTGATATCAAGAATCATTTGAGAAATTAGACTTTAGTTAGCATTTTTTAGTCATTAAGGTTCTCTATTGTCTACAATCATCCTAAATATGAGAATACAAAAGTCAACTTATTTTAGTAAATGTTGGTAACAAAATAGGATCAGTTAAAATTTGGTGCAAACATTTTGAGAAATGTTCACGGCAGAAATAAAAATAAAATATGATTTTCGATATTCATCTATGACTTTCTGACCTTTTAATTATTATTATTACCGAATCAGAATAACACTAATAAAACACGACTTAAATTACACCCTGGATATTTATTTATACCTACTTGTAATATAAATATTCCTACAATCGACGATATAGAGACTGTGAGGAAAGAAAAAAGTCGTGGAATAGGCTCCCATACAAACCACGACCCTTTTAATAGGAAACGGACTCTAAACAATGATAACATTTAATAAGTAGGTAAAGTCACCGTCAGGTATTGGTTGGATTTCTCGCTCGCTCGCATTATCTGATGGAACCTTGACTGTTCTGAACCTTGACCAGCTTCTTTCACAAATTCGTCCATTTTTCGATTATTTCATAACAAAATATTGACATTAACCATTCTAATTTTCACATATAACCATTTATGTATCTTAGATCTAATTTACGCCAATTGAAATAATATAAAAAATTAAACCGCCGAAAAAAACTGAAAAGTAAGAAAAACCCTATAAAATATAACCAACTTCAAAATATTAACTTATTAACAAACGTGATAGACTATATTTGAAGTAGTAAAACCTTGGCATTGTCCGATTATTCTTTGATCTTTATATTATTCTATAAATATCTTTATACCGTCAAAAACTTGTGCTCTACTTAAAGCCACGTAAAGCTGCCCGTGAGAAAATACTGGTTTTGGAAGATAGACAGCTACTTTTTTCAAAGATTGCCCCTGACTCTTGTTTATTGTCATCGCAAATGCAAAAGTAACTGGAAACTGAAATCTTTGTAAATGGAGTCTAAAGGGCTAAACTTTATTTTAGGAAGAATAACTCTTTCGCCTGAACTTGCACCCGTCACAGAACCTGACAATCTAAAGAATTGGTATATAATTTTATTAACTGAAATCGAGTTCCGTTAATCAACCCTGTCGGCGAGCGCGCATTGGGGCAATATAAAACATATATGTATGTACATGTATCTATAGTCTCCATGAATATATGTACTATATGACGTAATCGAAACGTCATCCAGGGAAGTAGCCGCTCGCCGAAAAACAATTCCGGGCCATAAACAATATGAAATTTCCTACCTTGACCGCCGGACTTCCCTTTCGCTTCGCTGATAGAACTCTAGCTCCGACCGCACTGCAACTGTCGCTCTCCGCTGACGTTGTGATAACCAGATGAGACGCAGGACACAAGACCAAGGAATCACTGCACAACCTGTGGGATTATGATAAGTTGATTTCCATGCATACTTACAAGTGATAGCTAGAGAATAAATAGACGTACATATAGATATCATAAAGGTTGTATAGTCATGGTCAGTCACACACTCAACAGTGTGTCAATAGTCAACAGTATTGTCAAACAGTCGTCGCGAAAGTATTAGTAGTAGTCATACATGGCTTACCAACTGACTTATCGTTCCCATCCCTGACCAGATCCACAAGGGCCACCTAGGTCATCTGTAAGTCCAGATAAATGATGATACCAAACTTGGGCAGGAATGAAGCTTCAGTCCGACCTTGTAGAAGCTTACATTCCAATTTAGGGGTAGGCGTGAACGCTTCATTCGAAACCATGTAGAAACGCTCATTCCTCTATATCGTCTACCAGTCTTCCAGTAGACGATGCTGGCGCCAGCCCTATCGCCCAATCGTGCCTGTTGGGCGATTTGCACACTTGGACTCCCCACAAGTGGCCTCCAGGTGGCGCGACCACCGGTATAACACATAACAGTAGAGCTCTCAACATTACATTTCACAGTATGATACATCTTTCATACACGATACCAATTGGGAGGCCACATATCATAAGTTAAACAGTTCAGATAGCAAGTCAGTCCAAGTAATCAGTCTGTCTGTGGGGAAGTCATACATAGTCAGGTCAATGTCTTAGGTAGCACAAACACGTGGCATAGTTATACATGACAAATATATATACATGGACATCTCTAAGAGCTCGAAACACATCAAGACTACTTAGCTTTATATTCCCAGAGTTCCACCGCTGCTCCAGAGTCTGCCGCCACGCGACATAGATTCCTCTTACACTTCTTGCTTCTCCGGCCACTGACACAAGACTGAACGACAGCGAACCACATTTGACCTAACACGACCTTTTTGGCGGGAAACAAACAACCCCTACCACTCAAAGACATCAACCAATCAGAAGCGAATCACAATTCCAATATGGCTTCTGCTGTAGCCAATCATCATCGACCCAAAACCAGTATGGCCGCTCTGTTAGTAAACAAAAACTACCCAACCTTAAAATAATCCTTGTGTTGCCAATATTAAAAACATTATTGCAGTTGGCCAACGGATTGGTCCAACATGGACAAATTCTGCCAATTTCGCGTTCGTCGCGACACACCCGGCCGACAAGAAGTGAGCCACGCGGCTCTTGCTTCATTCACGTATCTCGGCCAACAGTCGGTGTCGCTATCCAGTTTGACAATATTTCACGTACACTAAGTGACATCATCATCAACACACCTTGGCCAAATATTCTTAATTTCAATTCCTTTTTTATAACACTTATTACAATCTCATGTCATACTCTATTACTTTCCCATGGAAAGTCTCCAGTCTCCATTTCGGCCTCCTGCCGATTAATTTCATTTCAACTTTCAATAAAAAATCACATATAGAGAGGTGAAATCTTTCGTCATAAATTCTGTACCAATAAATTCAAATCACGATACCAAATTCTCCGGTTCTGTCTTCACCTGATAGGGCTTCGCAACTATCTTTTGAAGTCTCATATCTGTGTTATCTTCTGATATCATCAGTTGTTTGATTTGCGACAGTGCAAATAAACGTGTTTTCTTTTCCATCTCTCCATTTGAACATTATCTCATTCAATCCCTGTTGGCATAGTGGTCCTTGTTGGCATTCCCCTAGTGGCTGGCTCAATATATCTCGTAGAGCAAGTTGTCTAATGTCTTGAGATAATCAACTCAATGTTTTTAATAGTACTATTCAACATTGTCACATTGATATGTAAGCTTTACCATTCCGACTTCATTAAACGTAAGATTTGCTAGAAGGTTATCTCAGTAGACTACGTCCGACCAAATCCGATATCACTTGGCTCATCATTGGAATCCATATCTTTCTTTCCCGTAAACTTATAACTCGATTCTTATAACAGTCAAAAAGTTATAACCGTTCGCAAAATTTCCGTCAAACGTAATAATAACTAACTCAATAATGCAGTTCGCCCTATCTTCTCAAAGTTATTTTACTCAAATGTGTTACTCAGACTCCATCATGAGACTTTCTTCCGACCTCGTTAGGAAGAACCTCCCGCGACAGGAAAAGTTGTTGTTCCAGGTACCAAAGACCAACAACTCTCGTCTGACAACGAGAAATTACAAACATTTTACGCCGTTTAAATTAGGTTGTATTCTTACTCCTGTTACGTACCTAATCTTTAACATATAGCATGGTAATCTGTGTCTGTATAATATCCGTTTTCATTACCTTTATGACTTTATACCGACCTATGTCGCGAGTAAGCTATTGTCATGATGAATTTTACAATAATACAGCTTATTTCAGTTTAGTTTACTTTAAAGAATTTATCGAACCAGCAGCGCTTTTCAGAACAACAATAACAGTCTCAATCTTTCTAACTACGCGTAACGTTACACAGCTAACTATTTAACCAACGCAGCTTAATATTTTGCGAACTAAACCTCGCATCTTATCGAATAGACTCGCATCAGACTAGCCCCTTTCACCGTAACTTCACTACCGAGTTACATCCCCTTACTCGGATACAATGATAACCGTAATTGCTATAGGTCTATTATCGGATCATTATATCGCAATTAAACATTCACATGAACGCTCTTCATTCCTCGCTATTCTCGGCGTTTCAATATTGCTTTCAATTGAACAACTGTAACATCTTTAACTCCAATATACCACAACGACTAATAACTGTTGTTCACAATCTACCCATCTTCAATATACAAGCATACTGCACTGAGACACATCCTCCTGTGTCTGACCAGGATCAACTGAAAGGCAATACGCCTCCACTTGTTTAACCAGGAGCAACTGAAAAGCAATACGACTCCACTTGTCTAACCAGTAACAACTGAAAGGCAACACGACTCCACGTGCCCAACCTGTAACTGAAAGGCAATACAACTCCACTCTTCGACTTCAGAAAAGCTCGAACACTGAAACAATTGACACAACTTCGACCACAAGACAGCATAAGAGAAATCAAGTACCGAAAATATCCTTTTACATGACGAATGTTTGAGCTTATCCTTCTAACCGTCTCAAATTAAACTCGTATTACAGGTATTTTCATGTCCTAACTCCGTGTGTATCTTAACTCCGCCTTCAATTCCATTTCCATCGCATCGCATAGTTCTAGTAAAGATTAAATCGCCTTCTTTACGATTCTTTTCCGTACCTTTCGACTAACGCATAGCTCCTTGTGTATCACGCTCAAACTTCTAAATTCGATATACCAACTTCATTCTAGTACTCCAGTTTCTGCCCAGAATTGATAACTTTATTTCTTGTCTCTCAATGACTCAAATCTAAATTCGTGTATTCATAATTACGCCATCCTTATCAATTACACAATACAATACAATACAAATATTCCCTTTTATTATACTGTCAATTATTAATTAATTTTATGTTCAAAGTTGTTTAACTCCAATAATACTCTACCTTTTAGTTTCTTCTGCAATATTAAACAACCAAATCAAAACTATCAGAAAACCTTTCTTTATACGGTATATTACATCAATCGCCAAACGGTGGGTTCTCTACTACAATATTGTAAGTAGGAATAATTTACCATCTATTACTACCGCATAAACCTTAATACGACTGAACAACAATTATTTTCACAATTATATCCACAATTCATAAGAAAAAATGTTTGAACCCGACATTTCTATTGTTCATTAAACAAATCGTATCGTGTAAGAGTTATTAATTTCCCGTTGAACTAACCTTTCTTCAATATCTATCTTCTATTCACTTGAAACTCGGTCCATGATAATCAGTGATACTGCACAATAATTTATCTCGTTAGATGGACAACATTACCGACCTTATTTCAATTTATATTTTAGCGATAAACCATTTACCAATTCATTGTGTTTCAAACAAATAAATATTCGCATAATAGTACTATCTGCGATAAGTCAAGTTACAAAAATTATTAGCAAATAAAGAATTGACTAAAATTGTACTTGTCAAATGTTCGATAAAGAACACTTTTAAAAAATTAAATAGGTACTAGTACTACTATATACCTATGCCTTCAATGATCGGGAATGTAGTCACATCGCACAATAACATCGAATCATCGCGATTTCAAACTTCATGAAATAACTACATCACTACTTCTAAACTTCTGCGATTTTAAACATCATGAACGAATTTCACAAAAGTAAAATCAATTAATTATCAAATTATTTTACCCTTGGAAACTCAGTTTATCTCGAAAGCTCAGATCATGAAACTAAAATGACATTTAGGTTCTTTACTATAAGCTATAAGCCTTTATTCTTATATTCCCAACAAAGATATTCGGAACTGCTACGCCAATAATAATCCTTGATCAAAACAAATGCAAACTTTATTCTATCCATTAATATCCAAGTAAATTTCCAAACCCCTTGAAAAATTATTCGTTTCATTAGGTACCATCCATGTAAACATTATTTAGTATCTCGGATTAGATAAAGTATATAATGTCCCATTTTAAATTGCTTTTATAGATTGAAGGTAGGTATTTACTTTACAAAATTGTATTCACTATCTCGCGGTTCTAACAAAATTAAACATATTTATCTCATCCGTGGGCTTCTTAACAGCAATAACTCAGAATAAAAATTAAGAATGTATTAAGTTCTTTAAGAAATGGAATACTACTAATTTATCTCGCTTATCTGTCACTATTTGATACCACAATCTTAAACGATCACGACTTTATCCCTTAAGGAGTTCGAATAATAAATGTACTCCCATTTAACGTATTAACATATTTAAGCACAACTAACACAAAAATTTGCACAGCCAATAGGTACATAAAACATAACTTAAATTCACAACTTTACATGACTTACAACTGGCGCATCTCTTCGTAAATAAAGGACTACCTACCTTTATGTAATTCGAACATTTCAATTACTCTGTCCGCGGTCTGAATGAAAAACTATTCGTGAACTCAATCTAAATATTCGATTCAAGTGCTCCGCCTGCACTTAGATAACCTGGCTATGACTAACCTTATCATATAGCATATAGTAGGTTCTCCTTTTACAAATACACAATACGTTAACCTACTAGGTCTTTCGCGCCTCTTTAACCTTTCTGACAAATCTATTCATTTCCGTGAAGCTATCCAAATTGGAACATTATCGTATTGCTTGCTATAAAGACCGTGTCTACCGTTAACTTTCAAAATTATAGTTTCCTAAAAATCCACTGTTATCATCTAAAGCGCTCTCACTTTATTTAGTCAATTAATTGTCCATTCAGCCTTAGGACTTCGTAACGTTCACACAACATACTTTTAACTAACAACAATACGTTACTATTAGTATCTAGTTTTATACAAATTCCTTCGCGAATTTATAACAATAATATTCCAATTAATTTCACTAATGTTAAACTTTAATAGCCGCATGTAACCTTCTCAAAAGCACTCTAACTTCTTTATCGATATTACCAGCTTCAATACTCTGAACTGAACGTCATTATTAAGAGTAAATAAAAAACTTCGTTATATCTTCAAATTTTAATAATGCATCTTAAAGTTCACTGGTTAACGTGATTGAATTTATTCAATATCATATTAGCGAGTACCCATACTACCGGTACTACTTAGTCTAAAACTCCTATTTGTGAAAAACTTCTAATCGCAGCTAAACAATTTAACTATCTGGATAAATCGAGCAACCGTTCTCAAAAAATACGCATCAGCTATTTTTACTATCGTAGGCATATCGTAGGCACTTCATCAACGCCTTATTTACTAGGTACATCAACAGTCTAGAATTAAATGGCAAAAATAACAACGATCTACTTATCACACCGCTGAACATAACGAAAAAACATAGTATCAGAAGTATCCGAAAACTAAACCTAATACTGTTTCATAGAAATCTATCACATCGTAAAATACAATTATTCAATAAGAAATGCGTCTATAGTTGCCTATCACATCACACGTATGGCTCGCGGCGGATAAAGTTAATAAAAAATTTTAAACGAGCAAATGAAATAAAAACACCACGATAATTCAGATTAAGAAGTTCAATATATAACGTCATAAACAGACCTAGACATCTCCTATTAATACTGTATTACATTTATTAGAATGAAGTTACAATTTCTACCATTCCTAGGATTTACTGTACTTACACTACCTTGAAAAAGTGTATAGGAAATTCAGCAAAATCAATAAGTTAAACACTGTAAACAAATGATTCACGCGGCAACTTGGTAAGGTTAAATCTACTATGTACCCCCTTCTCTTCTATACTCAAAACTGACACTAACTCAAATCTATAAAATCTTTACACGGTACTAAAAAAAATATTAATTATCTAATCTCGTAATAATTTAACTTTAAGTAGGTAGGTGCAAAAATGTTTCGTAAAAAATATTTGTTATTAACTATTACCACTCTCCGCTTACAAATCTCTGATGATTTCACTACCTACTCATATTAAGAAAATATAACAAACAACAGGTCCTACAATTTTTCATCATAATAAGCCCTGCAATAATGGATAGGAAAAATAATAACGTCACGAAATAATAATAATAATAATGTGTGTTAACTAGTATCATTACTTCCGTTGCAAAAACATACTATTTAGTGCTATTTAGAAAATTCAAGTACCTACGTCCGAAACGCAGCACTACTACTACTTCATATCAATGACCGAACAAATAAATGACAACTTCAAACGTTAATAGAATTTACCTATTTCCAAAGAAGTGAGTATAAACACCTACTTGCCACTATAATCGCTTGGTACGTGTCACACCACTTGACAAGAATAAGTCACCATTAAAAAAAGAAATAACTGTCACTAACTTCGTCAAATTAAATTTACTGCCAAATTAGTTATTTCGATTCCAGGTTTTAACAATAATTATAACATTACACTGCGCTCTGTAGTAAAATTCCTTTACAATTTGCTAGATTTTTTAATTTAAAGATAAATTCTCACGCCTTACCGACTTTAACGGATAATAAAAAAATAAATAAACCACACTACTACAAAAATATAAAATTCTGTATTTTAGTAATGGAACTTTACTCTCTGACAAACTCAAGTCAAGGCGGTATAACCTGTAAATCTTTGCCTACACCTTTCGCGAGTATAAGTTTTATTGTGGGTAGACTAAAACTATATCTGACGTATATTCCACAAAGTCCGATTTTTACTCCTTGAAACTCTTAAGGTTGACTGGAATAACCAGACCTACCTTTCACAACTTTTCCGTACGATACGTTTTATGTCTCCTTTTTTTTGCATTGAAGTACCTACATAATATCAACCGTGTGATATTGCGCAACGATATCTTCTCAAATTTTGGAACGTTGCTTTGCTACGAAACTAGCTCTTAATCTTTCCAAAACAATTGACGTAGGTATGCTAGGTACGTACCGTACGTATTATCTCGATTTATAATAATTTTATCGCGGAAAATTTAACATCGCGTCCTACAAATATGAATTACTAAAGTGATAGGTTTAGAGGAATGGAAAATCAAGAATTATGATTATTAGACTATTATTAGTATACAAGACATTGTATGTAATATTTGTTCGTCTCCTCCCTATCCCATAGAAGAGGTCCCTTTAGACAGCTACCGGCAAATAGTATTGCCGTTTGATTAAATTAGAATTTTCTCAAAACACGCGGAATAAATATCTATTTATACTCCCTCATATTCCTAGCCAAGATCTCAATGTATGTACCGATTGTGTGAACTAGATGAAAAATACACTTGCAACAAGAACAGATACACAAGGAGCCGTGCCTATCAACGTATTCGATTAATCTCACGTAGTAGGTATTACCTTGTACCATGACGCCAAACAATGTAACATTAAAATTTCGCGTTACTACTTCTAATAACGACTGGTAGAATACAAGCGTCTAAGACCATTATCCATTTGTCATCGGTTTATAACGGGCCCTGTTATAAACCAACGCCATCCATGACAAGTATCAACCAAACCACCTCTTGGTATTGGCTGGTCCTTGGTACAGGTAATTAGATAAATGGGCAAAACAATATCCGAAAATAACATACGTTCAAAAGTAACTTATCGCTGCTTTGTACCAATAACTAACGTGTTCGTAACACTACCCGCAATTCGAAAGTTCATATGACGTACGGTAAAATCTCATTCATACTGTATCTTTCTGGTGAAAAGGCAAATTTCTGAGCACGATACAGCCTAAGCTGTTCTTCGATGTCGAAAATTATTAAAATAATTTTATCATAATATCTGTAGCCTCATCATTTAGCCAAAATGCCACTAGGTTAACGGAATGCCAACAAATTAAATCCTCATGTATAGCCACTTCTCTAAAAAGGTTTGTACATCATCAAATCTTGCTGAATCTCATATCCCAGCACATCTCCACCATGTCGGCAAGCGCGCATTGGGGCAATATAAAACATATATGTATGTACATGTATCTATAGTCTCCATGAATATATGTACTATATGACGTAATCGAAACGTCATCCAGGGAAGTAGCCGCTCGCCGAAAAACAATTCCGGGCCATAAACAATATGAAATTTCCTACCTTGACCGCCGGACTTCCCTTTCGCTTCGCTGATAGAACTCTAGCTCCGACCGCACTGCAACTGTCGCTCTCCGCTGACGTTGTGATAACCAGATGAGACGCAGGACACAAGACCAAGGAATCACTGCACAACCTGTGGGATTATGATAAGTTGATTTCCATGCATACTTACAAGTGATAGCTAGAGAATAAATAGACGTACATATAGATATCATAAAGGTTGTATAGTCATGGTCAGTCACACACTCAACAGTGTGTCAATAGTCAACAGTATTGTCAAACAGTCGTCGCGAAAGTATTAGTAGTAGTCATACATGGCTTACCAACTGACTTATCGTTCCCATCCCTGACCAGATCCACAAGGGCCACCTAGGTCATCTGTAAGTCCAGATAAATGATGATACCAAACTTGGGCAGGAATGAAGCTTCAGTCCGACCTTGTAGAAGCTTACATTCCAATTTAGGGGTAGGCGTGAACGCTTCATTCGAAACCATGTAGAAACGCTCATTCCTCTATATCGTCTACCAGTCTTCCAGTAGACGATGCTGGCGCCAGCCCTATCGCCCAATCGTGCCTGTTGGGCGATTTGCACACTTGGACTCCCCACAAGTGGCCTCCAGGTGGCGCGACCACCGGTATAACACATAACAGTAGAGCTCTCAACATTACATTTCACAGTATGATACATCTTTCATACACGATACCAATTGGGAGGCCACATATCATAAGTTAAACAGTTCAGATAGCAAGTCAGTCCAAGTAATCAGTCTGTCTGTGGGGAAGTCATACATAGTCAGGTCAATGTCTTAGGTAGCACAAACACGTGGCATAGTTATACATGACAAATATATATACATGGACATCTCTAAGAGCTCGAAACACATCAAGACTACTTAGCTTTATATTCCCAGAGTTCCACCGCTGCTCCAGAGTCTGCCGCCACGCGACATAGATTCCTCTTACACTTCTTGCTTCTCCGGCCACTGACACAAGACTGAACGACAGCGAACCACATTTGACCTAACACGACCTTTTTGGCGGGAAACAAACAACCCCTACCACTCAAAGACATCAACCAATCAGAAGCGAATCACAATTCCAATATGGCTTCTGCTGTAGCCAATCATCATCGACCCAAAACCAGTATGGCCGCTCTGTTAGTAAACAAAAACTACCCAACCTTAAAATAATCCTTGTGTTGCCAATATTAAAAACATTATTGCAGTTGGCCAACGGATTGGTCCAACATGGACAAATTCTGCCAATTTCGCGTTCGTCGCGACAAACCCTTTGGCCGTATTTAGATTCCTCATGAGCATGACAATAGCACCAATTTTTAATTTAAGCTCGTGTCTGGTAAGCCCACTTACTTCAATACTGTTAAGAAATTCCGTCGGAAAATTTATATTAGAATCAGAGTCATCTGATATCACTGTATCTACGCTTTTATATGTTACTTCTTCGCTAGAGATACGCTCGAGAACTTTCAAATAAATTTTTGAACAGATTTCATTAGTCGGTGTGAGAATAGCCTTTTCATGTATATTATTATAATTGTCCAAGTCATTGTATATAAAATCGATCGGCGAACCAATTCCTAAAAGACGATTCTAATATTGACTGCCCACATTCGTCCTTTGGCAGAGTGTCATTTCCAACTTTAAGCAAGTAATCTGCAAATTCGTCTTGTCCTTCATTTACTCGCATATTTTTATCTAGCTTTAGAAAAGTCATGTATCACCACAAACGATGATTTTTAATACAGTTTTCGATTGTTACTGCCCGTCCAGCATGTGGCACTACCGGCAGAGTCTATCTGGGATCTAAAGTCACCAGAAAATAATACAACTTTTCCAGCAAATGGTTGTCGTCGTCTCTCTCTCTCTCTCTCTCTCTCCTCAGCCCATCTCAACCCTTCGGGTGTAGGCCTCCTTCAATCTTCGCCACTCGTCGCGGTTCTGTGCGACTTGGATCCACTTTTTTCCCGCTATCCTTTTGAGGTCGTCATCCCAACGCATCTGGGGTCTTCCTCGGGGACGCTTTTCACCCCATGGTCTCCATTCGAGTAGTCGTTTACTCCACGAATCGGTCTTTCGAGCCATATGACCAGCCCACTCCCATTTCAATTTAGCTACGCGCTTTATAATATCCGTGACCTTGCTCTGCTGTCTTAGCCACTCATTTGTTTTACGGTCCCTCAATGTGATCCCAACAAGTTTTCTCTCCAGTGCCCTCTGGGCAACACTCAACTTATGTATTATGTCATTGGTGAAAACCCAGGTTTCGGCTCCATAAGAGAGAACCGGCAAGATACATTGGTCAAATATGCGTGCTTTTTGCTCAGCCTTGAGTTTCATTTTGAAGGCAAACTCGAGATTGGAATAGGCCGCCCAGGCTAGTCGCACGCGTCTGTTTATCTCGTTTCCTTGGTTCATCTTTCCAGTCACTATCTCCTGCCCCAAATATACGTATTTATCGATAATATCAATGGTGGTGTGATCAACTTTGATATTCGCGTTGGTGTTCGTATTGGTCATTACTTTCGTCTTGTCTAGATTCATTTCGAGGCCACACCGGATGGAAGCATCGCTGAGTTCTTGGATCATGCACTGAAGTTCGTCGGCGTCACTTGCCAACAGAACAATGTCATCGGCAAACCCAAAATCGCAAATGTCGTCGTCTATCTTCATTAATTGTAATATCCCGAAACATGCGATCGATTACTGTCAAGGCTGCTGCCGGTATCATACTCGCTTCATCAATTTATAAGGTAGGCACTGTCAAGATATCTCCCGTGAGAAGAATCAGGTTTAACACCAGATACAGACGAATCAAGAATTGGTATCGGCAATTTGAATTGATTGTGAAGTGTTCGACCTCCGTTAACTAAGCTTGCTGCAATACCGGTAAATGCTACTGGCACAGCAATGCGACCAACACTCGATACTTTGGCAAGTAAAGTTTTTTGCAGATACTTACGTTTTACCACAACCTGCAGGTGCATCAAGAAAAAAGGATGAATTGCTTTTTTCTAGCTATTTATTCTTTTTCAGTCTATTGACATTTGCAAAGTGCCCTAGAAGCCAACGCCATTACCTATACGAAAAAAAATATCTAAAATTTGAGTGGTTGTCATTTATGTCATTTAATGTAAACAAATCCTTGCTTTATTTTTACCTTCTTTTAATTGGTATTTTGTTGGATGGGACGAAGGAGGATGAGACGAAGCTAATGAGGTATAATTTATCAATATCGGACCTCGCATGTGGATTTGATACCCTGTACAAAAATCGGGCTTGCGTAATATATATATAGATGGGCTCGAGCAGGGACTTGCATTGTTTTAAGATTCCTCTAAAGTGCCCTCGTTTTTAATAGTGGTAACAAGGCTTTATATATTTTTAATAGCCTATTTCGTGTCCCACTGCTGGGCAAAGACCTCCCCTCTGTTACGCCATGAGTCGCGGTCAAGAGCATCTGTACACAAATCTTTGTTAATCGCGTCCAAGTCGTCACGCCATCGTCGAGGTTATAGACGAGGTCTGTCTGCCGAAGTTTTGCCCATCTTTCAGGATGCATGGATGCATGCGGACGACATGCCACGCCCAGTCTCATTTGAGCTTTGCAGTTTTTATGCCGGCATCACTTAACCCAGTTTTGGAGCGCAAGGTAGTGTTTTTATGCGGTCTATTCTTTTTAGCAAAGTTTAAATCTTATGTTTACTATAGTATCTAAGTGCATAATTAATTGTGGTAATGAGATAAATTCAATTTAGTTTTGGTGAATTTTATTTATTTATTTTATTTTAATATCTTCGGGAAGCTAATAGCACTAAAGTTTCACAAATAGACTATTTTATAATAAACAGCTGAAGCTAATAATAAGCTTCCGCATATACGAAAAATCTTGTAATCTTTTAAACTTGTATACGATTAGGAATAAAACAGTTGCCACAAGTATCAAGGATACCACTTGAAAACGGCTTCCTCTTGGTTGAAAATAAATAAAACAAGAGAACAACAAATCCAAATCTATCACAGCCGGAAGCTTTGAAAATAGTCCAAGTTTTTTGGCAGAATTTCAATCGCGCTCTCCATAGCGCGTCAAATTTAGACAAACACCAATTCCCTCATGAATAAAAGATGAGCAGACTCGAACCTTCGACTATCGCCAGTCGACTGGCAGCTTTACGATTGCAATTTTCAACGTCTTTATTTCTCTATTATAAGGCTTATTTTTCGTGATTTCTTTCGCGGCGGAAATCCCCGTTCAAGGACAGTAAAGGTTACGATAATCCGGGGGATCCCGGTTATTATGGATGGATATTAGATGTTTCCGTCCGGAATAACTTTTCTTAATGTAGGCTTAATGCGGACTTCTTCGGTTACTATTTTTGTTTCTGTTATTCCTGTAAAATTTATCAATCTTTTGAAAAAAAAATCATTATATATATTGCCAGGACTGTATTTAGGTAGATTTATACATAGTTAAAGATGAAAATAGTTTTTAATATGTCGTATTATACGTAAAAAATCTCTACGTATCAAACATGTCTTTGATAACAAGAAAGAAAGAAAGAAAGAAAGAAAGAAAACAATATTTCCTTGCGCTTTTATTATATGTGTATTTTATTAATCTTATCAAAGACTATTTTAATTTTACTCTTTAGGTGTAAGCGCATGTTACTAAATTGTTTCTCATTTGGTTGATGTTTCTACAACACAAGGTATCTACTCGTAAATCTACTCTCTTTTAGGCGTTTAGGGAAACTTCCGAGAGTCGCGATTCGCAGAACTATTAAATTTGTAATTCAAAACATAGAACGAAAGCATACAATAAAATATAATGCTTGATTTTCGTGTGGGTTTCGTTCGAGGTCAACCTACCTCACAAACTCTGGTGTCAGAATTATTGAGCCGCCTAAGGCTTCTGACATGACTCCTGTAACCACTATATCCGTAGATCATAGCCGGGACTAACGGCTATACGTGCGTGTTACGTGCGTGAAATAAAACACCGGTAAGTTCGATATAATATTTAACCAATCAAATGGTTACCTAGAATCTTTACATTAGCAATTTCATAGGTCTATTCTAATAGAAAAAGGTTTTCATCATATCAGTTGTCTTAGGTCAGTTATTTACATACGATATAAAGTGTCTCTTTTTACGATCTTTCACTAATGAGCCAAGAATTGATTTATTAGATAATAAAAATAAACGGTCTAACACTTGACTGTCAAAAAGAGTCATTTTAATGACAGAGAAATTGTCATTTGTAAATTAGCTAGTTTTTGAGATTCTTTAACCATTCCATCTTAGTCGGTCGGTAGCTAATTCTGCCAGCCAGTTCAACCTGCTGTCGCCTGCTATTTTCCATCAGTCGTCATTTGTCGCAACTCATGAAATAGTACCTTAAACTAGGCGTCTATTAGTGCACTGCAGTGTCTAGATAAGACACGGTAGCCGGGGAACCTAGCAGAGATCTCTATCTCCAGAAAGATGAGCCGAGAACACGCGATTGCGCTTTTGTACATTTTAAACTTCTATAGGTATCCCAAATGAAATGTTGTTTCACATAATCGTGAAAAGTGATGTAATTTATATCTAAAATATACATATATCTAAAACAAATCTCCGCATAACCAAAACCAAGTATTACCCAATTAGAGGCACTGACGACATGCTTACATAAAATGTCATAATATAACAACACAAAATAACTTATAACACTTCTTTCCTGACTCTCCTACCACCACATTTCATTGTACAGGAATTCAAATAAAATTTATGTGCTTGATGCCTTCACATCCTCACATAATAAGCACAAAGCGATAGTCTCGCGATAGGGTTGTGCCGTTGTACGCATATCGGAGCGATCGCGCGCGCCCTATCCATAAATTCACCCTAATCATTTTATTACCTTAGTTTAGGCGCCTAATGGGGCGGGCAGCACCGGCGAAAGGTATTTTATTGCGGTAAATAAACCGTGAAGGCGTTTGGGGAGACAGCCGTCTTGTTTTATTTAGGTGTTGAAGTTGATGTCTCTGTTTCTTTGTTTTAGATTTTTTACGTAAACTGCTGTTGATATATAGGGTTGTTATTTCAGCAACTATTCTTACGTTCCATGATACTTCAACTTCGTCATCAACGTCTGGCTAAAAGTTTCGTTGGTTTTTGGCGTCTTCGTGGGACCTTCACTAGTTCGTCGGTTTACCTTGAATGGGACATGCTTGCCTTTTTGTGTTTGAATATTAATTGTTTGCTTAGTTAATTGATTAAGCTATGAATGTATTATATTTTGTCTATTTGCCATTTTTATGTATTCTTTGCCACTGAACTTCCTTTATTTATTCTCAGATAAAGCCTGTTGATCAGTCTTAGGCGCAGTATAAATATAAGTGGCGTGGTTATAGAGTGGCGCGGGAGTGCTGTCAAAATGCCACGCCACTTGAACGCCACTTCTATACATTTCAAAATGGTATAATATAATAATAATAATACACGTCCGCGCCACCTTATATTTTGGCTCAGGACAGGACATTGTAACTTAACGTAGATCAAGTGCAGATGGCTATAAAATTTTGAATATCGTCAATGAATTATTTTCGTGTTTTTATATCATCAGTTGTTTTATGAATATGAATGAATGTTTTTTTTTAATAAACAGTTTTTACTACAAAACAGTGCTCCATATTATTGTTTAAGAGCTAGACAGTCTCAGCACTTTGATTTGCATGCCAGTTAGTGTACCGTCGTCGCCGAGACCAGCTGCGGATCGCGATTGCTTCCTGATTGGAAATAAATAAAAAGCCCAGATGACGCTTTTTCTTCAATATTCGGAGAACCTACTTTTAAATTAAACGTTCAAGCTTCTTTTGAAAATTGAAATTACAAAATCTCGCATCCAAAAGATTGAAACTGAAGAATAAATTCTAAGCTAATCTAAATGAAAAGTGACAGTCGTCTAATGTTCTATTTTCAAATGAGATATAAAATGTCACAACCAGCCAAACATATTAAGAAAAACATTCGTATAACCGAAAATAAAGCAATAGAATATTTTCATTACAGTTACGTTATACAACAACTTATAACAGTCAACTTCTTAACTAAAAGCATAATAATATTGTTGTATTTTTATTTGATTTATTTTTTCATTTTTTTGTAGAACCTGTGCTTTTTGGTCCATAAACCACCGACGTATACATTGTGAAACAAATAAAATCTTAGACTTTTTCGAGTACTAACTTTTATTTTTACACTAACTGTCCGCCCGCCGCTACGGCTGCGCTGTTTTTCCACTTTTCCGTGCACAATATATCATTCCTACGGAAAACTTCCCGTAGGAATGAGATATTTTCCCGTGGTAAAAAGTATCTAAGATGTTAATCGGGAATATCGGGAATACCATCATGCAAAATTTAATTTAATTCGGTCCAACAGGTATAAGTTACTAAGTTTTTTAACTATACTCATTAATTTCCCGAAATAATAAGTATTTAAGATATTGACTGGAGATATAAGGTATCACCATACAAAATTTCTTTTCAATTGGTTCGTTAGTTTTGGAGATTGGCCCGTACAAACAGAAACACAGAGAAACAAAAAAAAAACTGAATATGTTCTATATCACTTCTTAAATCATCCTGACTCGGTTTTTAATTATTTTTTTCTATGCACAGATTTTAGACCTCTTTTATTATTTAAGTAGATGAAGCTTTTAATGAGCTCCCTATAAAATGTTTGCGTTTCCTCTTAAACATCGTGTCAAAGCTTTCGAGACGCTAAAAGCCCATACTGTAACGTAAATAGCAACGAAAACATTAGGCCGTGGACGCGAAGCAATTTCAGCCGACGTCCTAAGCTAACAAACAACTGGACACCCTTTCAGACAACTCCCTAATCTTGCAACTGAAGTGAACGGAATTTACCTAACAAACCGGTGGTGTTGCCAATTTTAATGCCACATATTTAGCAAAATTGTTACATAATTTAAGTATATTTTTAGCTTGTGTCTTTAAAAAAGATGTCTATGTCTAGTATTCCTAAATATACAGTAGTTAGCACATGCGGCTGGACATTTTGACCTTGAGAGCGCCCGTATTCTGTAGCGGTAGAGGTGAATTTCACATACGGTTGGCGATGCGATAGTAGTTTGAACAGAACTGGCAGGTTCGCGCAATGTGTGCGCTGCTGTGGAGAACAATACAATACAAAATACTTTATTGACACCAAAAAAACACAAAGAAGAAACCACAGGATCGCATCTTTTGTTTTTTCCTCTTTTCGTGGTGGTGATTTTAGGTACATACAAAATGTAAACTATCAGACTGATTGATTCTCGCCAAAAATGGCTTAAATCATTTATGAGTCTAGTGATATTTATGACACCTGAGTACAAATTATATTAACATGGAAAATATAAGAAAAATAAAATTTCGATTCTTATCCTATCACATAAAGAAAGTCATATTGTATATTAAGCACATATTACGAGTAATTGCGTTAGAAATAAAAAAAAACAAGTAAGTGATACGTATCAAACTCTTGCGTTCGAATAGGCATCAGCTGTGGAAGTGTCCTAAAAAATCTCATTAGTCCGTCAGTTAGATTACTAAAATAAAAATAATGTACACGTATTTATTTTGTCTGGCAAATGAGAAATGCCGACGATACAGCACTTTGAAATTTTCAGTGACGACACGCTGCCATACAAATTATACGAAACAAGTGACGTCATAGCACTCTTCTTCTACTTTTTAATGCGATATATCTTCGTCAAATTGAAAAAAAAAAACGTGTACAATTTTTTTCGATAATCTAACTGACAGACTAATTTTTAAAGTCGATTTCTTTTTTCCGGGACACATCCCAATTCAACATGAACAATCAACTCTAGCAACACCGCGAAAAACAAATGAATATCATATGTGATCCATCTTTTCGGGCACAGAATAAGGCCTGAATTATGGAGCAGAAGGGACGCGCACATTAAAAGTTCACTCGTGAATATATAACGGAGGTGTCACGCGGCCGCTTGATAAATTGCGTAAAGGTATTCTAGACGGCAGCGGGCTGTTACTACATATCATCGTAATCTAGGAGATGAGGGACGGGTCTGGATCTCACCTTTTCTTTGACACGAGGGATATTGAATCGAGGTGCGACGGGATATTTTTTAGTTGAAAAATTGAGAATCTTCGTACGAGTTGTGCAGTGGCCAGTACCTAGGTACTTAAAATGTTTTTTTTTGCTACCTTTAATGATATAGAAATATAATTACTTTATAAAAAATAAGGCCAGTCTCAAGACTGGCCAGAAGTAGCTCATGACAAGGAGCGGTGGAAGAAAAAGAGGGAGGCCTTTGCCCAGTAGTGGGACAGTTTAGGCTAAATAAGATGAGAAGATACGATAAAAAATAAAATGAGAATGGATAGCAGTTGTTAGGAACTATCATCCATATCACTTTAACTAAATTTAAAAAAAAGCATAGTTTATCGACCACGCGGAGGCTTAGAAATCAATCAACTCAATACTATCATAGGCTAGAAAATTTGTGTAACCCAGGAAGAGCAGCAGCATTCACTTGTCTAACTAACAAAAACTACGTTGAATATATCAGCTAGTGTAAGAAGACAATTACAAGTGCGAGCTGATAGTCCAGCAGTGGCCTTATTGTAGGCTGTTAATATCTTAGGACTATATAATGGTTATCAAAGAACGCTTCACGCCGCCTTTGTGTGAACTTTCTTTATCAGTCGCACGCCTAGTGCTCACTGTCGGGGGAAACTGGGCGGGTGCACGCACATGGCCGGAAATTAGGCCCGCGCGAATGGATTTCCTGTACTCGCCCTTATTCAACTTTTATTGTGAGAACAATCGCTGTGCGCGCTAAATGTACGGTCGCCGACACATAGACGTATACATAGATAGATAGATAGATAAAATCCTTATTCAATACAAAGACGATAGCATTTTTACAAAAATTAAAGGTGGGTATCACAACAATAGTTTATATTAAGGCAGTAAAAAGGCGCTCAGCGTAATGCTGTTAGTGACAGATGATCACCGAAGCACAGAATACCAAATAGTAGTCCCTACCGAAGAGCGCTGATCTTCCGACATTACCATATACTTAACCTATCTTCATACAATATGAAGTACGTATGTATACTCGGTTTAACTGACGGCTTAGTAAACAGTAATTCATGCGTAGTCAATGGTTTTGAACAATTTTTCCAAGGAAACTTTTCTCGTAATCTATTAAAGAATTCTAAACTCCCATACGAATTAGTCGTTTCGATTGGCCAGTTTTTTTTTATCTGGCCAATCAAAACAAATTTTAATATCCGGACAAAGTTCTGAAAACAAAAAAGTATTTTGGTACGCTGGATATAATGTCGTATTTAAATACTGTTTTCTGTGTTTGACTGTACGCAGAGCTATTTTTGATGGTCGCCACTTTAGGTCTTTTGTCAACTGTTCTCGTATAGTCAGTTTTTTTACGTGATGCTTCGTCGCCACGCCACGCCAGCGAATCGAATGAGATATATATTTTTATTTTTATTTCATAAATTATCCTTTTTAAGAAAGCAGTGAAATAAGAGTAAAAAGTAAAATTTTATGAAATGTTCAATTTACTTAGTGTAACAAAGAATTTTTAAAACAATATCACATTCCTGAATATAGTAATTTTAATAAGAAATTCTCGCAGCACGAGCGCTCTTACATTCCCGGAAAGCGTGATAAAAACTAGATGTGAAAACACTTTCATATAAAATGTTTCCTATAATGAAATTCATATTTCAAAAAATATTTTTGAATATTTTTGAAGTATGAACTATATTAATTTCTTTGCGGCGATAATCACAGAACACTATGAACTCCTATGACGAACATTGTATTATTATTTTCAAAAAATACGGAGAAAAATCCAGTCAGTATGACCAAACGTTTCAGTAGAGAAAAAAAAGTTCCGTAGAAATTCAATTATTGTGTTATAAATATAGTTCTTCCAACATTCCACGCACTAAAAATAATATTCAGCCAACTGAACTGGCTGTTTACAAAACAAACCAAAGTGTACCATAAACAAATTAATTCCGAATTTAAACAGGCAAATAAATGAGTTGTGCGGACTTTGTCCATCCACAGTGGCCAGTGTCCGTCGGCAGGCTCCGTCCCGAACCACAAAACAAACAGGACATCCGCTTTAAAAACAATGCCCAACTCGACAGACTACCAAAAAAATTCACCAAACGAATTTCACATAAACAAACTTTTCGAACGTACCCGGCCGGAAGTATGCACGCAGCGCGAACGGTTGCCTCTCGAATTTGGAACGAATATTTTTTTGTGTTAATAAAAAATGAATTTAGCTAACATTTAATATAGATTTATTGGTTTAGAAATTTAAATCTACGTAAATTAAATTAAAATGCCTACCTCACTGGAACCGTGACAGTTTTTTTATAATGCGTACGTAGGTAATAGATATAAACAAACATTTTATGGATATAAACATTGGGAAAATATCTATAAATACCTAGGGTGCTTGCACTAATAGTTGACCATTTAATCAAGCGGACCTCAAAAAAAAAAATAAGAAATCGTACTTGTTTACTAGTCGACGTTAAGTTTTGCCCCGTGACAACTAAATTATCTGTTGAAATTGTCCTTGCGATTATCACTACATACTCGTAGTAGAAAACAAAGTCGCTTTCTCTGTCCCTATGTCCCTATATCCCTGTGTCCCTATGTATGCTTAAATCTTTAAAACTACGCAACGGATTTTGATGCGATTTTTTTTGTAGATAGAGTGATTCAAGAGGAAGGTTTATATGTATAATACATGCATAATATACTTAAGGATAACCCACACTAACCATTTTCCCGTGCGGAGCCGGGGGGGTCGCTAATTAATGATAAATTACTTTCCCATAGGTACGAAAATTAGATATCAAAGTTGAAAAAAAACATAATGTACCAATACAATATGACACCTTTTTTTCAACAAATAGGAAGCGCCTTCTGGATGAAATAAAACAAACAAAAATAACCTTATTCAACATTCACTCAAAAAATATTCATGAATATTTATTTATGCGTGGTGGTAATTTTTAGGTTCCTGGTCAGCTATTGGTAGATAGTAAAAATAATGAGTAAAACATAAGGTCTACGCCCAAATTTGAAATATTGTTGGACAAAATAAGGTATTGACAAAATGTTAATTTCCAATTTACCTATGCTTAATCTAAAAATATATATTTAGAAACACATAATACCTAAATAGAGAAAATAGTAGCAATACGTACTAAGTCTGGCATAAGTCGTACAAATGAAATAAAAAACGAATCTTGAAGCTCTTTAAAGTTCCATTTTCAAATCAAATCTCAAAACCAGCCAGCTATTTAAATTTGAAAGCCGCAAGAGTCCAGAATTCGAAGTCCAAATAACAATACCGGTGCAGTATTCAGGAGGCGCACGCTGCGAGAGCCTGTAGCTTCTTTCCGAGGCTAAGCTGAGCACACGGCGCGTTGTTTGTCGAGCTAAGTCTCTTAAATCAAACAACATGCTTCTAAATCCGGGCCCTCTTGCCCAGATACGGGATCCAGAGGTTTGATGCAAGGCAGAAGTTGCGGCGTTTGCTTACTTTCAAAGTTAAAGTAAAAATATACTTATTTTCATCACATTTTATGACAAAAGCTTTGCTGAATCAAAAGCTTTTTGAGGTTAAAAGCTTGGTGTCTGAATGATTGCGCCGCGTAAGTTTTATAACTTGGCTTATTATAACGATAGCATTCGTAGATAGCAGCAGATACCAACAGCTTTCTTTTGGTTAATAAGTGTTGCATTTTAAGTCCCACGCTTGTCTAGCAAGTTGTCGACCGCAGTTGTTGTTTAGACAAAAGCTGTTGCCCGTTTCCCGACATCGTTCAGGCGTTTTCACTGTCCTAATAGAACGCGACCACACGATCGTAATATGTATGGAGAAATGTTACTATTGCGCGATCGTCTATTTGGACATTTAATGTCGCGGTGTGCATCTGGATTGAGGGCCCATTTTTTTAAAGTTTACAAAACGATTTGAGATTTATAGGGGATTTAATAAAGAATAGTAAAAACATGAAGCACAGGGTCACGAATTTCTAAAACATAAATTGGAACTGTGGTGATTAAATAGCTTGGGCTCTCAATCCAGATGCTCGGCTAAAATGGCATATTTCAAATCTCAATAAGTACAACCTCTGGGTTTATAATTTTCATTTCAGCATTTAGTTAAGAATTTCTAAAATATGTATATAAATTCTTAAATTTGTATAATATGATTTACATATTAATATTACGATTTATCTTGGGCCCTCAATCCAGACATATCTGGATTGAGGGCCCAATATTTGACTTGCAAAACATTAATTTATATAAAGAAATACATAAATATGACTTCAATATGTTATATTTAGACACCTATGTGAATTCCTAAAAGATAAATAATGACACAAAAGTTAATTGTTTAAAAGTAAATGACGATCGAAAATAATCGAAATTTACCAAAACGTCTGAACTGAGAGCCCAATATTTTCGGCTTTATCGACTAGGCTCACCCTCATAGATCACCAGTAATTAGAATACGTTCTTTTAGAAAATTTAAACTAAAAGATTATAAATAATCCGTTCTTCTAAATTGCATACTTTAAGAGAAAATCGGTTTTCAATTTTTTATATGAGAAAAAATTGTAGGGTGGATATGATTTTGTTACTTTTTCGGACAGAAAGTCTTACCCTTGCAGATAATAGCATTATTTATTTTCATAAATTAAACACGGTTGGTAACATAAAAAAACTATACAGGGCGTCCCACGGCTATGCCACATGGAGGGAAAGTACCTTAAATATTGTAGATAGAACATTTTACTGAAAGAAGACTTTATTTTATTTATAAAAACTATTAAAACTGCATTTATACATTTTTTTATAATTACTTGGTTGAACCGGGAATCGAACCCGCTACACGAGAAAAAAAAACCATCCTGTAGTTTTATCATACCAATCGAAAGGCTTCATCATAAGGATTATTTTTTTCTAAATAACATAGTGTCAGAAATAAAAGGAAGACTATGAATTTTAACAATTGATGTGGCCGCCGAGATCGCCAGATCTAACCCCGTTACATATTTTTTATGGGGTTATGTAAAAAAATTAGTTTACAAGAACCGGTATGAAAGTGTCCACGAGCTACAAACAGAACTTAGACGTATTATTCTAAATATCCACCACAACAAGATAAAAAAAGTCGACAGGGAGTGAATTAATTAAAAGAGTGTGACTTTGTATTCAACAACGTGGGGGTCATTTTGAGCATTTGATAAAATTGATTAATTTTTGTATTAAAAATGTTAAAATACATAGTCTTCCTTTTATTTCTGGTACTATGTTATTTAGCAAAAAATAACCCTTATGATGAAGCCTTTTGATCGGTATGATAAAACTACAGGATATATTTTTTTCTCGTATAGCGGGTTCGATTCCCGGTTCAACCATGTTACTATTAAAAATGTATGAATGTAGTTTTAATAGTTTTTAGAAATAAAATAATGTCTTCTTTCAGTAAAATGTTCTATCTACAAATTTTAAGGTACTTTCCCTCCATGTGGCATAGCCGTGGGACGCCCTGTATACTCCACTGAAAGGGACAGTAAAAATACACATATAATACAAGCTTAAGAAACAGTTTCGTTCAGAGAAGCAAGTAAAAGATATTGTTATTTTCAGTTTTGACTACACCCCAGATATTTAATGGCTTGGGTTTTTTTATGCTTATAACTTTTTTAAATATAACTTACTTTTATTTTAGACTAGCGACCCGCCCAGGCTCCGCACGGGAAAATGGTTATTGTGGGTTATTCTTAAGTATATTATGCATGTATTATACATATAAACCTTCCTCTTGAATCACTCTATCTATTAAAAAAACCGCATCAAAATCCGTTGCGTAGTTTTAAAGATTTAAGCATACATAGGGACATAGGGACGGAGAAAGCGACTTTGTTTTATACTATGTAGTGATAATAACTTTATTTACATTTTACTTGTCTGACGAGTTAGGGTTAGGGACGATGACAAATCCACGGAACTGACCAATTAGAATCCGATTCACAGATAAGTACTTAATTAAATCAAAGATCATTAAAATCCGTGCAGCCGTTCCCGAGTTACAAAATATTGTATATAACACGACTTTGTTTTATATGTACCTACAGATCACCTACAATTTTATCAAGATTGACTGTAATGGCCTTTTTTCTTTACATCGGGTGCGTAGGAAAAACAGATGACTTGAAATGATATTCGTTAAATGAAAATAGGCAATATTAATGTGATCTAGGTACCTACTTACTTACGTTGACAACAAATCGCTGCACATAAATCACAATTGCTTATGACAGATCGAGCAACAAATATTTACTTAGTCGTTTAAAAAATACCTTGTATGAGAGTACATACTTCAGTGGCTGCCCATCCGCCACCGAAGGAACTGTCACATACTTTTTCTTCTATATTCTGTTCTCTTCAACCCCAATTCTCCTTCTTATCTCAAAGATATTTTCGTTTTTCGCTCAGTGCCGTAATCTTCGTTCGTGTAAAAGACTGTTACTTAACATGCCCCTTCATTCTACAAAATTTTACGCCATGCAACTCATGTTTATGGAATGATCTTCCTGAGTCGGCCAGGCGAGCCCCTTCACCCGAGTTCTTTAAAATGCGCGTTATAGCGCACTATTCATAGCTATTTGTGTAAAGTATTATTATTTTTTAAGTATTTTATTTAATGTTGGTTAAGTTGAATTTTAGTTTATTTCAAAACCTACTCTGTATAAAACACCAAACCAACCCGCATAACGTTTACCTACGCTATTTTCATACCCAACAGTTTCCTGGTAGAAATTGCTACCTCAGCAATAAGGCCGCCTTTTGACTCTTCTGTTTTGTTCTGTTTTTCTGTATATGTGTTGTGTTTCTGTTTGGTGTCAATAAAGTATATTTTTGAATTATATTGTACATACGGATTAGTCTCCAAAAAAGCACGAAATCATATCCACCCTACAATTTTTTCTCATATAAAAAATTGAAAACCGATTTTCTCTTAAAGTATGCAATTTAGAAAAACGGATTATTTATAATCTTTTAGTTTAAATTTTCTAAAAGAACGTATTCTAATTACTGGTGATCTATGAGGGTGAGCCTAGTCGATAAAGCCGAAAATATTGGGCTCTCAGTTCAGACGTTTTGGTAAATTTCGATTATTTTCGATCGTCATTTACTTTTAAACAATTAACTTTTGTGTCATTATTTATCTTTTAGGAATTCACATAGGTGTCTAAATATAACATATTGAAGTCATATTTATGTATTTCTTTATATAAATTAATGTTTTGCAAGTCAAATATTGGGCCCTCAATCCAGATATGTCTGGATTGAGGGCCCAAGATAAATCGTAATATTAATATGTAAATCATATTATACATATTTAAGAATTTATATACATATTTTAGAAATTCTTAACTAAATGCTGAAATGAAAATTATAAACCCAGAGGTTGTACTTATTGAGATTTGAAATATGCCATTTTAGCCGAGCATCTGGATTGAGAGCCCAAGCTATTTAATCACCACAGTTCCAATTTATGTTTTAGAAATTCGTGACCCTGTGCTTCATGTTTTTACTATTCTTTATTAAATCCCCTATAAATCTCAAATCGTTTTGTAAACTTTAAAAAAATGGGCCCTCAATCCAGATGCACACAATGTCGCGTACCTGCGATAATCGCGTATTCGCGTTCTATTAGAATAAAACGAATAGAATAGAATAAGACACCTTAGTCTCCTCTAATGACACCCACAGGAAGAGTAGTATTTTTTTATTTCTTATCCAGTAACCACACGTCACAAAATAGTAAGTACACATGTATATGTACCGACAAGAATGCAGAAATATCTCATTAAAATGTACCTGTCATAACAAATTTGAAAAATGGCGGCGCAACGCGGCTCTTTCATTCATTACACAAAAAATTCTTGTCGTTGTTCTTCAAAAAATACAAAACGTTTTATCTATCTATCTACAAAACCAACCTGAACCTTTCTCTAGCTTATTTTTTGTTCCCGTTAGTAGTACAGATAAGAGCTGGTCAAGCTGAACCCGCTCATAAATATTCTCTTCCATATTCAACGGACATGAGAACGGTATACAGTCCAAAGTGTTCAGCTTATCGTGCTCTGAACTGTACGAGGGTTTGAAAAACTCCGTAATCTTTGAATCTTTGTCTTTTGTCTATTGTGCCATCTCCTTCGTTTTGCCTCTGGCTTTTGTTTTCCAAAGAACTTGGAGATTTTTCTTGACTTTTGAAAAGGTTTTAATAACTAGCTGTAAGATTCGCACTGGAAGTGCATATTTTGCCCTTTCAATACTTGACTAGGTAGTTTTAATTTTATTAAGATTATGTTGTTGTTGCTGCGAAAGGCTTTTTTTCGTTCGTAGTCTTTTTCATAAGTAACTCGTTAAATTAATATTTATAACATAATGTGTCTCGTATTATGCGATTTGTAATCTTTAATTAATTATCAACAAGAGTAAAGATTTTGTTATTCAAAGTGACACATTAACCGAGCGAGTAAAACGTCTCCAATTCAACTTTGACAACGCTTTCGTATGTCACTTTGTCATCCTGTCCATGTATTTACCTGTACATTTCAAGGTGGTAATTTTTTTTGCGACATGGAACGAAAGCAACTCCATAAAAATTAAATGTATATTTATATTGAAGTGATCACAATGGCAGCGGCGCGATTAGCGGCGTGAACCATACAAGCGGTGAGACAGTTTCAACCACAGATATATAAAGGGAAGCAGACTAAACATTATTGTATAATACAAAGAACGCCGCGTGGCATGAATTTCCACTTAAGCTTCATAAGTTTTGTTGTTTTTCTTTAACATAATAATATGTAATTGATAATATTTGGAACAAAAATAGTAAAGTACTATACTTAATATGAATGTGAAAGAGTACTTCAGTATACAAACATACGCAATAACTGTTCTTTTTTTTTTAAATATAAGCTACCAGTGAAAAGATGCCACGCGTTCTAAGTATGTAATGTTTGGTCTGCTTCCATTTATATGTCTGTGGTTTCAACCCTAAAATTATAAAAGCAACAACAATTATTATTGAAACTCAAATTTCTTTATCCATTATAGATATTTTGAGTAGATCTAAAAGAGGACACTATTAACTTGTGCCACTCTCCAATTTTATACACAACTAATAGTATTAGAGACGATCTCAATAGCATAGTGCATTTATTTGCAACCAATTTAATTAGGTGCTTAACAGTACTATTGTTGTTCTTGATGGAAGATTTTCTATTTGAATGTACGAAAAGTTCTAGAATTTCAAAAAAAAATCTTTATTCCAGTGCAAATCCGTTCCTTGGTCGACATGAACGTTTTTGTGTTTAAGAAAGATGCACTAATAAATTAGCAAAAATAAATGAGTGATTGTACGTTATTTATTAATTATTTTTACTAAAATCTGGCCAGAGGGGGCTCAAGATGGGGAGCAATGGAAAAAAAGAGGAAGGCCTTTTTGCAGCGGTGGAATAGTCTAGGCTAGTTAAGATAAGATACACGAAATATAATCACCACAAACTAATTAAGTTTAGTCGAGTTTTTCACTGCATTCAATCGATTCGACTGATTTCAACAGCAGGGTTCAAGATTCAGTGTATTTATTTTTAACTTTGAGATATTAAGTTATTAATTTATTAATATTAAGTCAGCTACATATTCTTTTCTGGCGAATAAAATTTGACTGTCTTCAAAATTAGAAATTATTATTTTGTACAATTTTATTAATAATATAACAAAGAGCAAAAACAAAATATTATTTAATAAAAAGTAGGTACAAATACAATTAGAGAAAGGCAACCAGCCAAAGTAGAAAAAATCAGTAAACTTATGTGTTAAGGCGACACCTGGAAAATTTTAGTGTTCTTTGACTCGTCAGTACTCGTAATCTATAAGAGTAAGTTAGTTAATTTTTAGATATACATTATTTGATCATATTATCTCAAGACTCTACTCACTGAAAACACGTTTACTGAAAATTTTATCGATAGAACATTAAGCCAAAGTTGCACCTTCTATTATCTT